>JAJGOT010000169.1:330000-485000 GCA_022457155.1 Cladopsammia gracilis | reverse complement strand
TAAAACGTACGATTTTCATGAAGTTGAGTCGGTGGATACACCTTTGGTCGAGATGAGTGTGTTGTCCATTAATTATTGGCTGACCAAATTTGTCCAGCAGGTTGCGAAGCCATCCAGAGAATGTACCCTCCGAAATCCCTATACGGTATAATTGCAGGCATTCATCGCTTTCTGGCAGAACAGAGACCGAGTGAGGATATAAATCCGCTGAATAAATCTGACAAGAGGTATGACTTAACTGCATGATGATTTCAAGGAAGGCACGCACAGTTTTCAAATTACACAGTTTAAATTGTTTGTAATGAGCTTTGTTTTTATTTTCTAGGTTTACGATTTTACGCTCAGCGCTTGATGCTGAAATGAAGGACGCAACGAGGGCAGGAGTCGCTCTTATGAATAAGAAGGCGGAAAAGTTGCCGGTGACACAGGAAGAAGAAAACAAGTTCTGGGAAATGGGACTTTTAGGTTGTCAGTCAGCTAAATCATTGCTTAATACAGTATATTTCTATAACGGAAAGTTGTTCGGGCTTCGCGGAGGTGAACATAGAAATATTACAGTAGCAAATTTTGAGCTTGGTAGTAATTTTATTCGTTTTGAAGAGAACGTAGCGAAAACTTTTCACGGTGGCCTTACCGATTTGAAATATGATCAGCGGGTAGTGAAGCATGTTTGTCATCCTCTGAATGAGAAACTCGAATCTTGTTTAGTCGAATTGTATCAAATGTATATTGGTTTAGTTCAGCCGATTTCTAGTAAGATAACGGCGTTTTACTTTAAGCCAAATTCCAAGCGTTTTGCTTACGATAAACAGGCAGTGGGAATCAATACACTCAATGGAATATTGCCATCAATGTGTAAAGAAGCAGGTTTTAAGCCGAAGACTAGTCATAGCCTTCGCGTAACGTGTGCGTCTACATTATTTAACGCAGGTGTTGAAGAGAAGTTAATTAGGGACCGTACTGGTCACAAATCAAAGGCTTTGTTTAAGTATGAGAAGGTCAGTGAAACGAAGTGTGCTGAGGTTTCCGATATATTGGCACCTAAGTGCAGCTCTACAAGTAATGTTTCTTCCAGTAAAGAGGTGTCAGAAACTGCTGTAGAAGTTGGTAGTTCAGCAAGTACTTGTGAATTCATGGCCTATCCATATTTCAATAACTGTACCGTAAACATTAATGTAAATGGATTATCCAAAAATGAATGAACATAATTGCGTTTTGGGATTACTAGCGGTAATTAAAAGCTTGTCTATTCACTTCAGTGTTTGTGTCATTAATATTTAAATTAGGATAACCCTGTACCACATGGGTTTGACGTTTTATGAAACTCTGGAGTTTGATATTTCATCAAACTATCGTGGAAAGGCCTCTGTCCAGTGTTTCATCGGGGTTTCAAACCATATGCACCTGACCAAATTGGGGTACCCTGATTGGCTTGTAACTTGATGAATTATTAATGAGTTTGAGAACGATTTTTCCAATCTAATTGATACTCATCGGAATTAAAACTTTCTTCAAATTTTTTCCTGGCGGTAGGTTGAGTGCATACTTTCGAGACAAACTTATTATAGTGACTTCGACTTAAGTTTTGCAAGGGGAATTGTGTCATTTTCATATGATATATAAAAAAGTTTGGCTCAAAAGGGATGGTAAGATGAGCTATAGATGATTTACTATTATTCAACATGTCCCGCTATACCGGAGGCATGGCGTCCAGCATGCTGATCAATGAATATATGTTGCTAGGAGATAGAAGAGATCTCAGAGGCTCCATATTGAACACCAGCATCCCCGCCTCATCGTAAAGGTCGCCAACCTTGTTTAGACCGATACTACTCATCTTTCGACTATATACTGATTTCACTATACCTTCTGTTAAGTGGAGATGCCAAGGCGAAACCAAGTACAGTTGTGGTATATATGGGCATCATCATGGTACACCATAATGCATTGTTCCAGAAAAATTAATATCCATACTAACCCCATGTTGTTCTTGCTGTTTTAAATGCTATAATAAAATTTAAAAATATTGCCTTTAACTTTTTCAATGGACACATTTATTATGTCAACATTTGTAGCTATTGATAAAACAGAAAATGTAGGCCAAATTCGACAGCTACAAATGGCCTCTGGTATGTATCATCTGATCATAAAATCTAAATGTGAGGAAACCTTAGTTACTATGCTGTCCTACTGGAAAGTTTTAGCTCTGGAAATAAAATACCCTTCAAACAGTAAATTAAACAGTTATGGCATCTGAGCGAGAACAAAGTTATGCAAATTAGTTGACTAGGCTCGGAAATACATACTAAACGGTACAATTAACACGAAAGAGCGACTCACATTACTTGTACCTCGGTTCTGTTGCAACAGAAGTAAATTCTGGCCCTTCATAGGTCGTGTTTGCTCGTATAAATGAAATATTTGCATGCAAATAGGATTTTTATGCCTTCTACTTGGCCACACTGCTCGTATGTCATGGTTTTTGCATATTAGTTAGTATTGCGTGACAACATCCGGGCATTATAAGGGGTTAGGGTTTATGCAATCGGTAGTACCCCCTTTGAGAACCCAAGACACGCGAGTTCCGCAAGCGTGGGTATTCACTTCAGCTACTCTTTGAGTCAAGAAGTGTTTTAATTCACACCTCCTCCCTTTTGTCCTCCTCTCATTGCCTTTATGTTGTGATTTGTTAAGAATTGTTTCGTTTTTGTAGCCCTCACCTTTACTGGGCCAGGAAAAATTTGTTCAATATTATATAAACCAGATTTAATTTGCAAATTAGCAAAAAGCAGCTATGGGTTTTTGCCCATAACCAATTACTCCAAATTGGAATATGTTTTATTAATGTTCTTTGGTCCCAGTAAACGCATAAATCCACTGACATTGAATTCGGCAAGCCCGAGGAATCCACAAATTCAAATTACATATTTACTGTCGGAATGGTATTTTATTTCCAAAGCTAAAACTCTCCTAAAGGACAACACGGTAACCAAGGATTCCTCTCATATAGGCTTCATGATCAGATCATACCAGAGGCCATTTAAAGCCTTTGCAGTTGGCCTTCATTTCAGCTTTTGTTGATAGACACAAATGTTGACTTAAGAAATGCAGTGTTAAATGAGTTTTTTTCGTGAGTGTCTTACGATTCTCGATCTTCTTGGAATATGGCTCTTAAAGGCCCATCTGCACTTACCGTGACTCATTGTGGGCGTTCTAGAATTTCTGGGGCCACGACAATCCATTTTGTGGCGAGAAAGTTTGATTCCTAAATTAATCCGTTTACAACGGGAAATCTGTATCGTCTATTAACCTCAAGATCATTTCTTTCAAATATTTAGTTCATTTTGAAGGCATTGCATCTTGTTTTTGTTTGTTTTCTTTTATTTTATTTTCCATCGTTAATGATACGTTTTCTAAGCATCGCCGCCGAAGGCTAGAGGCAGGCTGTCAAGAAACGAGAACCTTCAGATGGTTTGGCTCAGAAATTCTGTCGGCCGTGGAAAGGAAATAGGTATAGTAAATTGCCTACTAGTTAAGCTTTATCTTCGAATCTTTCCATTGTAATTTTTTAGTACATTCGTTTTCCAGATACTGTGAATTGACATCTGAATCTTACCATCGATAACCGTTGCTATGTCGCACATGTTGGTCTGCGGTTTTTGTTGTTACTATATGCGCACACATGCCATGTGCGCACCTTGTTGTAGAGAACCGCCATGTTTGATTAAACCTTTTTGTGTTTGTAAACCATATCTGATTTATTCGGCGATACACAGCAACCGTGACCGCTTCGACCGGAAAATGCCCCCTGGAGATGTAAAAACCAGAAAAAGCTTCAACTTCTCGGGTCACCGGCGGAGTCGTTTTTGCAACTAAGTGAAATATTCCATGGAAGATGAAGGAGGTTTTCCCCGTCCCAAGCCGTTGAATTTTTTTTGATGCAAACTTCTTGAAGCCGATAAAACGTCCTCTGCCGGCGGAGCTCATTAATTATGCCCGATGCAAATCAGACACGCCAACAGAACAGCCCACAAAATACAAACACTTCTCGGCTCGCTGAAGGTTTCGTTTTAGTTAAGTGGCATCAACGTTAAATTTTCGGTAAAAATAGCAGGTTTACCGCGTCCCACAACGTGGAAATGTTTTCCATGCGAACTTTCGAAGCAGAGGAAACTTCCTCGTTGACTGGAGTTGCCTGGAGCTACACTAAGGTGGGTTGAGCGGCCCCAGACAAAATGCGAGCCATGTTATACAGGCTTTTGATATCTAACAGGACTGTTTCTCGGGACTAATGAATTTTAAAATTAATGTTGAACGAAATTTCAAACTCAGTGTTCATTTCTTCCTGGAGATGAGAGGCAAAAATTTCACTTCGTGAGAGATCGCATTTATCTGGGACCAAATCAAAATAAACAATGCGCAGTGCATCACGGTAAGTGCAGATGGGCCTTTAAGTACAATGTAGGTCATTTGAACAATAAATTGCTGGTATGTTCTAACTTTATTTTCCGTCTTTTTTTTTTTTTTTGTTTCAGTGGTGTCAAGGGTATGGAATATAAAAACATTCTCCTCAAAGAATTACAAAATGATTCATGTAAACAGCAAGACGTCAACGGCTGAGTTCATAGCCAAAGTAGCCCAAATCTTCAATCTGAGGAAACAGCTCATTTGTGTAACTTATGAGTTTCCACACAGCTCTAGAGGAGAGGTGGTTAAGGTAGAAATCGATGAAGGAGATCAAAGCAGCCTACGTCATGCAACAGATCTGCCTAAGAATTACTCCAAGCTGACTGCAGAGGTGAAGCTGCTTCCCAGGCAAGCAGATCTTTTTCTTATCGATGGAAAACGAAAAGTAAGGTCAAAACAAGTAGTTTCTGAGCAATTGAAACGAGAATTAGGATTGCATGATGACAGTGGAAAACATAAACGTGGGTTCCTTGATAGCAAGTGGACTGAACATCGTGAACAATTGTTGTCTGAAGATTCCAGATTTCTTCTACAATTTGATAAAGAAAAGTTCTGGTGTGAAATTGGTGTTTGGGAGTTATGCTTATTTACTGTACATGTACTCAACCCTGTGCAGGTGATTTGTCCGATCTGTTTGTAAATCAACGTACTGAGTTCAATGAACCAACTTCAGTCACTTTCACAACATTTCGGAGAAGTACACCATGACAATCCTAAAGGAATAAGAATTGACAAACGCTTGAATGCATCATCACTGAAGAAGCACTTAACCAAAAAGTAGTTCTTCCTGATGGACTGGTCTCTCCTAACAGAATTGTTGTCAACTCCACGACTCCACGGGTCAGGGCAATGGTCCTGGCTCGTGATATTTCCTAAGGGTACTTACTTCAAATTCAAAGAGGATTTCAGCTGAATATTGAAAAAAGTTTGCTTTGCTTGTTGCACTTGCACTTCTTTCATTTAAAGCCCCTGCAAACGAGGAAACATTGCTGAATAAACATTACATTTGCTGGTTTGCATGCACATGAAACATTTGTTTTCACTTCCAAGCAACAATCTGATTTTTGCGCAGTCTAAGGAAACCTGTTGTGGCAACTATTCTCACTGGGGCCATCTCGCACAAACGCCCCAAATCTCTTCGGAATTCAAGGATAAAAATTCCCGCGCGCTCGTAGTCCCCCGGGTGTTCTGTTTCACACAGGTTTTGTATAAATAGGCCTGTTTTGGCCTGTTTAATTCCCCTTTTGTTAAACGTTCGCCAGTCGTTAGCTTGGCGTTTTTTCTCTTGCCCGGTCATCGCTGCGCCATCTTCGAAGGTTTTCTTCGTTCTTCGTTAAACCTTCAAGCGTGTCTTTAAGCGACTCTCTGTAAAAATAAGACCGGCTAAACACTAGTACCACTCGTCGCTAAAAAGTAACAAAAGAAAGCATAAAGCTTTCCCAGTAAAACTAAGAGAGAAATGCGCCCATAGATCAGTTATGAATTTGTTCTCTTTGTTGATATATTGACCTTTTGATTTCGGCGGATTATCTCTCAAATTGATAGGAGGATTTCATTCTTTATAGAGCCGTTAGAATTATTATATTTCTTTACGCCTGTTTGGTGCTAGCTCTGTTGGCATACATTGTGGTTTCTTTGGCTCACTTTTGTTGCAAGATAAATACTAATCGGCTAAAGTTTGTTATCGCTTTGAAAATACAAGGATCGTTAAAGTTCTCAGGCCGTGATTTGGCTAGCGGCCATGTTAAAACGCAGACTGCAGACTACAGACTGCAGACCGTGCAGACTGAGAATTTTTTCCTGATTATTTTGTTACTTTTCCAAAAACACTTTGATTTGATTTTGACATTTGACGGTTTATAGTCATGAAACCACACTTCTGTTTCCTTGCAAAAGAATCGTCGCCGCCTTGCTGTAGTTTTTTTTTACAAATCTGAGCAACTAAAAACCAGACGGACGTTTAGCTATAACTTTTGCCTCATGCTCAGTTGTCGCGTTCATCGGTTTGTCAGTGCAGTGTACACAACACTTGTCCGTCGCGGCAGTATCGCAAAAACATTTAGCGAAAAAGCCGGACAATAACACATGACAGTTCCTGAGGATTGGTTTCCCTGGAAAAAGTGAATTTTCGTAAAAGCTACTGAGCGAGGACAAAATTGGCTGTTCCGGCGAATAAAGAAAGTGTTAACTTACGAGCATGCAAATATGTAACTACAGTACCGCTAACTTGCCGTAAACTTGTCAACTTTTATTCCCAGCACAGTAAGTTTTACAGCTACTGCACAACGTTTCTTTTGTTTTGATCTCTTGCTGATCAGCAGCTAGCTACTTTGCCGTGTGTGGCTAATTGCAGTACGGCCTTGCTGATAATCACAGGTCACCAGATGAGGGTTTCTGTCGTTTCTGTGGATCGAAAAATAATTATCGCCACCTGCAATAATCTTAATAAAGTTTGAAAACCTGACCCACTGTTTTTTTTCTTTTGCTTCTAACTTAACTTCCGAATCGAACCTTGGCCATTTGGGTGATTTTTTCTCAACGAAATGTCACGGGGGAAACCTTTGTACGGCATGACATAACCGTTCAGAAGAAAAACGTGCTCAAACCAATCAACCACGAAAGCAGAAAAAACAAAAATTTTAAATTTTACAACGGTATAACTGCAAAAGAGAACAGAAGCAAGGGGTACTCGTTTGGGTTGGTTAGCTACAGAAGTGTCTTTAGGTGCAAAACTACAGCGAGGCAGCGACGATTCTTTTGCAAGGAAACAGAGAAGTGTGGTTTCGTGACTATAAACCGTTTGTTTGGGTTTCTTGCCGTTTCGAGTCGCTTCTGATTGGTTGCTGCACAATGGGAAATGTCAAAATCAAACCAAAGTGCTCACGATTTTTGGAAAAGTAACAAAATAACCAGGAAAAAATTCTCAGTCTGCACAGTCTGCAGGGTCTGCACGGTCTGCAGTCTGCATTTTAACATGACCGATTTGGCATCCAACAGATAATATACAGCATGGTTGCTGTTTTGTAAATCTCACGGATGCTAGTATATTCTTCTCTCCATGTGTAGATGTTTAAGCTAAAGCAAGACTGCAGTTTCGATTCTACTCGTGAATCTCGTCAGTTGCTAGAGGTATATCTCATGGATATTGGTAACGTTCAAAAGTGTTAGCCGTTTATATATCACTTTGCGGATCGAAAATGCGCGCCTGTATCATCTATTGGTCCAGAGATTCTGGCCAATTATGTAAGTCTTGTGCAAATTTCGATCCGGCATACAGTTGTGTTTCTTTAGAAGGATTTTTCGTCAGTATTTGAACCATGTAGGATAATGTCCTTTCTGAGAAGTACATAGACTTCAAGAGTAAATATAACTTTTGAACATCCCCAAAAATGGAGACCTGAATATGCGTATGGATTGAATAAATTCTCCTCTTTAGTACAATAAATAAATAAATAAATAAATAAATAAATAAATAAATGGGGTCAGACACTCAATGCTCAAGGCCGAATGGCTGAAAATCAAAGCATTCATATGCCATCATAATTGAGAATGTTGAAGACAGGCTTTGCACAAACACCAATAAACTCGGCAACTTTAGGATGTTGCACGCTCAGAAGTAATTTAGCTTCCTTAGCTACATTCTTCAAGTTGCTGTCGCCTTCACCGAGAAATCGCTTCACGACCACCGTTTTGTTGTCGGGAATATATGTGGCTTTGAGTACAGATCCGAAGCTTCCCTTTCCAATTTCATCTTTGTCGACGACATCACACCAACGAAAGCTTGGAATTCCGTCGAAGTATCCTTTTGTTAAGGATTTGCTTTGAATGTATGGTATCTTAAAGGCCGCCATTAACATAGAAAACAGGTCAAAACTTGGCCCGGCAAATAAACTGACCACACATAAACATGATGTTTGCTGTGGAGCACATGGTCCCAGTGCACAAGCGTCACGCAATACCTCGAGGTTTCAGGTTACGAATTATTTGTAGACGTGACGTAGGCCGATTCAGCTCAGTGACACAATAATGCCTTGTTACTAAGCTGCGAACGTTCCGCAAACGTATTAAACATCAAACAAATTCTGTGAAAAAACTATGTTAAATGAAGAAAAACCTGTCAACAATTACCCCCAAAATGATTCACGTATGTCAAAGTTGGTGGAAATGCGCTAAGTGGGTAAGACTTTGTTTTTTGTTTCGTTTTGTTTCATTTTGGTTTCGTTGGTTTCGTTTCGTTTCGCAAAGTACAGTAAGCCCTATGAGGTGGCCTTCAGAGTCAAAACTAAAATTGATCGTTAATTTTGCTTTCTGCATGCATTCTCCTGAACTTGGCATCACTTACAAACAGGCTTTTAGCAAAAAATTGAAAACCGGGCATCCAGTCTGGAGCTAATTCCTCCCTAATTTCCATGAATTTCTTACAAAAGTGGGCATCTACAGGATGTTTGTACACCCTTGTGTCTAAAAGCTTGAACTTAAATTGTGCAAGTACTTTTTCTTTTGGTATGATTGGTTCATTGTCTTGAATGTCCTTGCTGTTATTGCACAGAATAGTAATTTTACTGATCATTTTGCTTTTGTTTTTGCAATACTCATTTGGAAACCCGTTTTAATAAATAACGATGGTTACCATTTCTGTTCTGAACCTTCAAAAGGAAAATTTAGCCCTTTTTTCTATTACCTCTACACCAAAAGTGTTATTGACTACCTCGCTTGCATTGTGGAAAAAATTTGGTCTGATTATGGTATCAGTGAATGACCAATTTAAAAATTATTTCAGTGCATTTGAAAGGCAAGGATAAGATCAAGCAGTCAGCTTTAACAAATAACATTGAAGACAGAGGCCTGAAAATGCTCGATCTTGAATCTATGATTTATGCCCAAAGAATTATGTGTTTAACGAGGTATATTGAGGATTATGAAAGCCCTTGGAAGAAAGCCTTGGATTTCTATCTTGACAAAGTAGGTGGCAAATTTCTGTTTCAGTGCAATTTTGAGAGTCAGAAATTGCCTGTCTCCTTGCCTGTGTACTACAAAGAGTGTTTAGATGCCTGGCCCTCCATGCATAACTATGAATCAGTATCCCACGAGGGTATCATGTATCAAATTATTTGTGGTGGATTTACTCCAGGCAAATATAAATATATGGGGCCATATAATCCTTTGAAAGGACAACTAGATTTTGATCCTGAAACTGGTGAAGTCCTTAAATGGTATGACCAGCCATACAACAAAGTAGATGAAATTTCTGCTTATCATGATATCTGTTATGATAGAGTAAAAACAGGAAAAACAAATAAAGGATATTGCGATAGAAAAATGGTAAGTGAACTTGACAAGATTCCTGATGGCAAAATGCCAAAATGGGGACAGGTGGCAAGAAGCGAGCAAGCCGGAAAATGTGAGCGGTGTTTTTTTTTTCAATCTATAAGGCAAAATGATAAAACATACACACCAAAATTTCAAATCGGAGATAAAGTTAGAATCTCAAAATATAAGCGAGCAGTTTTCGATAAGGGTTACACGCCAAATTGAACAGAAGATATTTTCGTTGCTGACAAAGTTTTGAATACAACACCAGTCACATGCCATCTCATCGATTTGATGGGAGAAGCTGCGGTGGGTTCCTTTTACGAACAGAAATTACAGCAAAGCAAAAAACTGTCTTGAATTGAGAAAGTCATCCGTGAAGAGCAAAATCGAGCATTTGTAAAGTGGAGTGGATATCCTGATAAATTCAACTCTTGGGTTCCACTGAGTGATGTTCAAAATCTCTGATGAAACACTCAAGTGTTTGATATACTGTAGCTTCTCAAACTGATCAAATAATAAGAAGTCAGAATCATCAGCTTGGAAGTTATGAAATCAACAAAGTGTCACTGTCTTGCTTCGATGACAAACGATTCATTTATGAAAATAGGATCATGTTTGAAAATATCTCAGGAGTAAATTATATGTAAGATGTGTAAGTCAATTTGTGACTGGTTGAAAAATCACGCGACTATCATATGATATCATAAAACATCCGGTGAGGTAATCAAATAACCGGTTGAAAGCGGTTTCGACCGTTCGAAAACCAGCATGGTGTATACAAAGACAAAGGCTTGACACATCATTTGAAGCAAACATCGGCAGTGAGCAGTTGCTAAAAGACGTGAGCCAATCTTTTCGCAAACTTAACACAATACACAGATATTCAACACTATTACAGAAATGCTTTGATGAGATAAAGGAAACGTTTACTGGTGGAAAGGCCCCTTCAAGCAAGCCGATGATGGAGGACGAAAGAGAGAAGTTAAAAGCACTCTTGACTCCGTCGACATGGAGAATTTATTTGTGAACTATACCGATTTGACAAGCCAAACAGCCTGCAGTGTTACAGAACTTGTGGATTTATTGAAAAAATTAAATCAAGCCAGACGATCAAGTAAAAAGAACGCAACAGCATTCGTAGCAAGGCAGGGAACTTTACTCAAACACGCCAAAGAAAAACTCTCTAGAAATTATTAAGGTAGAACACGAGTCATGTGGGTTCAAAAAACAATATATGTATTTTTTAATTTCACTCTCTTCACTCTTTGAATTGTACCCCAAATTACAATATTGTGCAGTGCCAATTCGCACTTTTAAGGCATATTTACCGATTATAAAAAAGATCTATGAAGAAGATTGTACTTTTTGGAGCAACGTTTAAAATAAGTAAATAACTACCACAACATGGCACACTTTTGTGAATTAATTATTAAGTCAACTGTGCCACGCTGTGGCACACTTTTGTGAATTATTAAGTGACATCATTGCAAATAAAATAAAGTGAAATGAAATGAATAACTCATCCTCTTATATTTCGTTAATCGCTCTTTCTGCAAATGATGATAAGCGAATAATACGAGAAGATGGAATTGGAACATTTGCCTATGGGCATAAACCTATAGAAAGCGAGACGGATAAGATTTTAGCAGAAATTCAAAATGTGCTTGAAACTCCAGGGGAAGGGATGTGGTGAGCTTTAGATTTTGGCTAAATGTTTACAGGTGACTACCTGTGGAACATCAGAGATGTCCTAGAAAATCTCCAGGGGAAGGGAGATGGGGATTTTCTAGCAGAATTGAAAGGCCAAGGTCAAATGCGTCAGAATCCCCTTATTACAAGGAATAAAACTCTGGACAAAACAATCTGAACAACTTTATGAAGAGGCACATTGGTAAATACAGACTCCACATCAAAGAAAATCCAGTGGTAACCTTGGACAAATGGCGAGGTGTTTAAGTTTTTGTTATCCTTGCATAATTTACCTGGGTGCATCAACAATAAACCTGGTATTGTCAAGTAATAGATCAATAGATTGTGGTGGACTTTTTAAGGACTACGATTTACACAAGGTTACAGCTGTGAATGCACATATTGCTGAAATGAACACTCTGTCGCTGAACTATTGGTTGTCAAAATTCATGATCGAGGTAGCTAAAAAGTCTGGGGAAAGATACCCTTCCAAGAGTGTTTATAGAATAACTTGTGCCCTCAAGTGTTATTTGGAGAAAAATGAATGAGAAGCTTTGAATCCTCTGGACGTGAATGACAAAAGGTGCTTGAAAACTTTTAGACCGAGTTCTTCAGAGGTTTAAAATGCATTGTTTGCAGGAATTTTATTTGTGTTATTTCTTGAAGGGTTTGGCCTTTTCCATCACTGCTTAGAGGCTGAAACGAAGAGTGGTGTTCGAGAAGGGCTTCACATTAACTGTAAGAAGGAGGAAAAGGAGTTTGTGAGCGAGCAAGAAGCAGCAACATTCTGGAAGAAGAAATTGCTGAGAACAACATAAAAGAGCAGGTGAAAGAAGATCTGAATAAAGAAAAAGAAAGATAGAAGACATCAATACAAATGTTTTACTTCTTGAAGACGAATTGAGGTCAAAGATGGAGGTCATCACTTCTACTTAGCATGTTCATAATGACCTTGAACAATACACACACAAGAACAGTGTGTTTGGCTTTAAAGAAGATGATGGTGAAACCACTTCTGAATGTCTGCCCATTAATCTATTCAGGGAGAAGTTACAAACAGATGTGGAAATCGAGCAGAAGGCCAGACCAATCCTCATCAAGTTTTTATCTCATAAAACCAAGAGCAAAGTTATGAAAGCTAAGAAAGGTCTAAAAGGAAGTGAATTTTGGTTGTCAGAAGATCTGACAGCTGAATAATATGTGGCGAAAACCCGTCCTACCATGTAGTGATGAGATAGACACTACTCAAACAAATGACAGGCTGGAATTGTTTGATGACTACATGTACAACGCTGATAATGAAAAACTTCGTGAACAAAAAATTCCAAAAGCAAATAAAAAATAAACATCAAGCCTAAGCATGACGTTATTTATGTCGATACATTGATTCGATTGTGTTAGGCGCATATTTGTTTAACGGAGGTGTGGTCTGTCAGGTAACTTCTGAGCCAATCATGTTCAGTTGATCGTAATAAAAGTCTGCTCTCTTTGGCAACCGTTCCTTTGGCCTTCACCATCACAGCGAGAACATTGCCTTTAGCTAAACGATAACATTTTTTCAGGCAAGTTGTAACAATCTTATTATCCTTAGTATCGATCATGGCTCTTCCTCCCGCTAAGGTTTTAATACTGGGGCATTCATTTATTAGACGTTTACACAATTTTGTTGCGGCCAACCCAAATCTAGAGTACAATTTTTCTTTAGGGAATCGGGTCGCCACGTTTAAATGGCACGGTGTTGGCGGTCGCACCGTGGCCAAAACGCTGCTTCATGACATACAGGTTGTCACTTCATTTGCCCCAGACATAGTAATTTTGCAACTGGGAACCAATGATCTTTCTAACCTGGATCCATTAGTTGTGGGTTCCTCCATCGAGGAGCTCGTCAAAACCCTACATGATGATTACAATGTGAGGGTCGTGTGTGTATGCCAAACCCTTCGGGGATCCCAGCCAGTATTTAACGCTCGGGTCGGCTTGCTCAACAGATACCTAAAAGCCGTACTTGAGCCTATCCCTTACTCTTTTTTCTGGGGTCACAGGGGCTTTTGGAATACTACCACTGAATTTCTCGCTCGTGATGGCGTACATCTTAACAGGCTTGGGCAATTCAAATATTTCCGGAGTCTCAGGGGGGCCGTTTTGAGGTCTTTGCGTAGTTTTACGGCTACCGGCCCGTTTTAATTCCAGCATATTCGAAGCATGTGGACTGATACCGATTTCATACATTTTTTATTCTGCTTGTAAATCCAAGCTGCTCAGAGCCATTTCATAGATTACATTTAATACCAAGCCGTGTTTTGATGCCTCGGAATTCAGCTATTTTACGGCTGCATTTAGCCGAATATATGTGTTGTGCTGTTTCTGTTGGCTTATTGTTGTTGGCTTATCATGTGGCCACCTTGGTGCACAGTACATTAGTGTGCACCCATTTTATACATTGTTACGGTATGCAGGGTCCATTAGCGTGCTTTGTATTATGTCGTTTGCACCGTCCAATACTGTGCTTTTATTTTTATACCGGCTTTGGTTGTTTTTATTGCTTTCAGCTTACCGCTTGAGTGTACAACCCTTTTGATCGCCTATTTTTGTAGGTGTGTTCCAAAAGCAAATAAAAAAATTTATAATGCAATCAAATTCTGTATCTACCAGTGTTCTGTGTGCCATGAAGCCTGGTCTCTAATCAAAGGGCTCTTAAAGGCATCTCGTTAATGCGTTAGATTACAGCTAGATTTTTTTAAGGTGCAAGAAAGGAGAAGATTTAGAGAACGCGTGTTATATTTTTTTTTTAAAAAAAAAAGCTGTCAATTCATTGTGGAATTGAGACTAGAGGATAAGATTTTTCTGCGTTTTTTAATTAATTAGCTGAAAAATATGGTCTTGTTGTTATGTAGTATCAAGGTATTTGGTAAGTGTATTTAAGGAGTTGTCGTATGTTAATTCCTTCTATTGGTGCTCTCCACTGGAGGCGGTTGACTTTTATTTATTTATTTATTTATTTAGTTGTTTATTTATTTATATTTATTTTATTTACTTTATTTCAATTTAGAATTTGTTTTGTGTCGACGCAGAGAGAGGCCAATTGTGCATCAGGCGTTGGTATTTGCGCAGCAAGTTTTGGGCCAATATTAACGAAATATGAATTTAGTTGTTCACAGATGTCTTTCTTATTTGTATAACATTTATTGTTACGAAAAAGGTTGGTTATAGGGGGTGAGGTTTTCTTTTTCCTATTTATTATCGTGCCTATTAAGTTCCAAGTTGCCTTTAAACAGTTTTTATTTAAATTGAATCGAGGTAAAATAGTTTTTCTTAGCAGCCTATAATGGGAGTCACCGAGCTTCCAAGAGAGTAAAATTGCTGCGAAGTTCTCAAAGCGACCATGTATTTGCCATGTTTGTTAACTTCCGTGCTCTACAATGCATGACGTATGTGTTAAAGTACATTGGCGTGACATGCGTAACAAAATGCGCAGTAGAAATGAGTGCGGAGTGTCGACTGCAAGTGCACCAGGTGTCCACAGGGATACATTTCCGTTCTACTGAATAAGATAAACGTGGGTTCTGCGAATGAAATAAAGCTTATAATAAATAGAAACTAGCGTGAAGAGAACTAGCCTGTGTGCAGCCGTCTCCGATTTCCTCGCTCACAAAGGAAATATTACACGTCTGTGCGCAGGCTAGAAGAGAACACACTCCTTGATTCTTAGAGTAGTTGAACAGTATTATCCAGGCAGTTCGGAGCCGCCATTTTGAACTTTACCTTCGCGATACGCATGTTGTACAGCTAAATTTATGCCATTGGAGAGGCAGCGATGAAAAGTTGTTTCGGCCTTACTAGGATTCATTAGTGAGTAGAACATGAATGTTAAGTGCCTTTGCGGAGGCAAACCAGTAGGTTGGTTGAACTTAAAGAAGTAATTGGCAAGCATATTGATCCGAATATCCACTGATAAAATAAATCTTCAGAAACGATTGGCTAGTAGAGCTGCACAGGCCTACCAGGTTCCCAGGGTCTTCTCCGCTTTCCCTCGCTTTTAGAGCGGACTAGTATGTGTTCTTACCTAGGAGGTTTGAAAAGATGGAAACAGTGGGGTTGGTGTAATCACATTTGTTGCCTGCGTGTCAACCCTTTTCAATTTGCAGTTTAGTTGCAGTGGCTGCTTAATGAAGTCAGTTCTTGTTCTTCGGTGCTTAATGTCCGCTACAGGGTTTTGGCGGGTTTTTCCGTTTCACTGAGTTATGCGTTGTAAGACCTTGTGATACTAAGTTTTTGCTCTTATGTTTCCATATTTTTAGAATCGTCAAAGACTGACCAGTTTCGTGATGGGGTGGATTGCGATTGTAACGATAGCCATTCCTATTTGTCCTGTGAAGGCCTTGGAGCAATACATCGCAGCTGCGTATATTGATCTCTCTGAAGATTTACCGCTGTTCAGAGCGATTGCCAGGGGATTAACTACATAAGAACGATGGAGTTTCTTATGGACGGTTTTAGAGAGTTTATAGACGTTTTGATTACCAGTGTTCATAGAATTTGAGCCGGAGGGTCCACTGCTGCAGCGAACGCTGGCATTCAAGATAGATTTTTTAAGGGTCGCGGTCGATGGGCGAGTTAAAATGCTAAAGATGGCTATGCTAATGACAATATCTATCACAGCTGTCAGTTTCTCAGTCATTTAGGATTTCAAATTCTTGTAAAGTTCTGTTTCCATTGAGCTCGGCAAGTTGGAGACAATTGTTTATAAGTGGGGGATTTTTCTTCTGTCTTTTCGTAGCGAGCGGTATGGGGATTTTTTCATGCTATGGATGCTCGTTCGTTCTCTCCAAAGTTCTGTTTGTTGTCACTTCCCGTGTAACGATTTAGTTTGTTTTTACCTTAATAAATGGTGCGGACTCCAGTGAGCATGCGATGGTAAAAGGTGTTTATTGTTTTTTGTGTCCTTGCGTTTCGCACGGGTGTTATGAAATTTGGGAAATTTAGTAAACGGCTGTATTTAGTCATTTAAGAACTGTTAGTAGTCCGATGCTTGTACGATTATGTCATACCCATATTTTGGTGCTAAGAATATCCAAATTTAATACGCTTCGCGGGCGATTAAGTTTTCGGCTGGTAGAGATTCCGTCGTGTGGTTTTGTGGTTTTCATTTGTTGTCATGTCATGTATATGTATATGTTTGTATATGTTTTGTGAAGTTGAGTTTGGTTAATTGTGAAGATTCGAGAGTCGAGAGTACCTTGATTTCAATAGAGACACCAAAAGGTACGAGAAGCCGTTATTTTTGTATAAAAGTATATTTTCACTGAAATATAGAACAGCTATTTCATTTGAGTTGTGGATCAGATATGTCATCTGAGCCGTTCCGGAGCGTTTTTAAAGATAAAATTTGACAGCTTACATTGTTTTAAAAATGCACGTGGCGCTGCGATTTAGTTTAATGCTGTGAAAAGTGAAACTGAGATCGTTTATTGCGTTCTGGGAGGTGGGGGAGAGAGGGGGGGGGGAGTGTTTTCGAGGGGAGTGTGGTTTTTGCGTTTCTTAGATCAGAATGGTTCCGGGTGATGTCTTCCAGGTTTGTTGTTTAACTGGTTCACTATATGGACTCCTTTTTCGCGCATTTCATTTGTCAGTGTCCCTTGGTTGTTTTCTTGCTGTGATGGGTATAGAGTCGTATAAAACGACGCAAAGCGACGTCAACCGACATCACTTTGCCGAACAATTTTGACAGAAAATTGTTGACAAGTCATCAAAGTGTAAAATCGCAAATATGCATTACATGCTTTTAACTCTAATTAGCACGCCATAAACACTTCCTATCTCCGATTACTAACCACAAAAGAGCCACTGTATTAAACTCGCCAAAAACTTATGAAATGAAAATACAATTTTTCTATACTCGACATATCTTACACAATACAAAATACTAAACGCGTTTTCCAAATATTACTCTCTAAAGTAACAACTCTAGAAATCGAATTAACAGCTTTTGAATAAAGACGGACCGCCTCTAAGTTGATAAGATGTAACTATTTTAAATCAATAAACACACACGGAACGTCCAGTAATCTCTTTAAATACCAATTCATCTTCATTTAAACACAAATAACCGATTTATTATTTATCAAATCACCATAGAATATCGTTACAATTTCCAAGTGCTAAATAAATCTTACAGAACTGGCGGTTTTTCTTTATGCAAACAATATCGTTACACTGCTCTTAATAACGTCACTTATACAACGCCGCCAGAGTCTGACTATCTGCACGCTATTTTCTTCTTTTTTTTTAAATCAATAAGATGTGGGCATTGGAGATTTGCGGTGTTACGGTGTTGCTCATTTTTTTATGCGGTGTTGCGGTGAATAAAATCCCAGCTTGCGGTGTTGCGGTGATCTCAAACTTTACGGTGTGCGATGTTTACACTTTACAGTCTGCGGTGTTCGGTGCAACAAAATTATCTGCGGTGTCGCCGTTTCCTGTTTGACTCTAAATTTAGCCTCCATATGTTATTTACTTCGCACTTAATTTTGAAAAGCAGGTACCATTATGTTAAATTTGTAACAAAAAACAGTACAATACTGTCTAGTTAATCTTCAATACTCTGCTGGTCGCCAATCCTAAGCCTTTTTCATGATAACTTGACAAAAAGATATATTGCGGTGACGGTGTTTCGTCGACTTTTCTTGGGGCGATGCGGTGTTCCGTAATTTATTTTGCCGGTGTTGCGGCGATTCAGAGCACCGTAATGTCTCCCTCCAATAAAATGAGCACAAAATTAAATCAAATAAATTGCCACTTTTACACTCTATGTAGTTTACCATTGAAAGAAAACAAACTGCTCGTAGTCTAAACGAACATCTCTGTAACAGGCTATTGATTGTGTTCTAAAAATCAGATCTTTCTTACATCACCCACTACTCTCTCTCTCTCTCTCTCTCTCTCTCTCTCCCCCCCCCCTCGCTCCCTCGCAGCAGATACACTTGGACTACAATGGCTCGTGGAAGGCACGACGCACACGACACCTGTTTTCTAATCCTTAAGTATCTAACTAACCAATATTATATAGAGTTTAAAGAGAATTGAAGACTTATCATTGCGACAAAAATCATCTACCGATCTAACAACTAATAATTTTATTAACACGAAAGGACGAACAGTGGAAAGTCAAATTCATCGCATATTATTACTCATCATATCACTACAGCACCTGTGTTTTTAAACGCAAATCACTGTCAAATCTTATCATTAAAACCACTTTCCTTAGATGCCCTTCCGCTTTGCTGTGGCCACTCGTTTAGCGCTCCTCTGAAACGCATTAAAAAATAAAGTCTGTTGTGCAGGCTAGCCATTTGACTTTACAACAAACGCACAGTTTATTCTATTACAACTAGCAATTTGCCTTACCGTAGTTATCAAGTAATTATACTTACATGGAAATAATGTGCCGCGATCCCTAATTGTTTTCGGTGATGGCGGAATGTTGTACAGTGTTCTATATGTGCTGTTCGCTACGAATTTCTACGCGCACCAACGACCTCAGAGCTAGAGGTCTAGCAACAAAATGGATTTCAAGCGATCCAATTTTACTTGAAATTGTTGAAAAATCGAAACGCGTTCTTACAATGTCTAATGTAGAATGGTTTACGTGATTTAGAATAGAATGTCGTAAGTTTTGGTCACCGGAGCGTTGCAGTTACATTCCTTTGGGAGAGCGGAGTTCGTTTTGTACAGTATATAGTGATGTTCGGGTCGATATGTTAAGGTTTTTGAGGTCATGGTCAGTCGTTAAATAGGGTATTATTTTTGGTAATTTTGGTTTTGTGATGGTTAGAAATTCTACAATTGTAGTGTGCGACTGAAATAGGAGTTAAAAGGAGTTTCAAAAATTTGGTTTTCTACTGTCAATAGACGTTATCTTTAAGTGTCGGCAGTATGGTCCTGTGGTCGCCGCTGTCTCTCGTCGGCTTTCACTTGAAATGATGGACTATGACGGAGCGCGAAAGGCAAATTTATGTTCGAAGTATGATGAAGTTTTATTGCGTTTATACTTGTAGCCAAGGGTAGCTGTGATGCTGGTTATTCGTGAGAATACTGTATGTCTATTTCAGAGACATTGTTTTAAATGTTTGAGAAGCAGCATATGTTTGATAAAACAATGGGTAGGTCTGTGTTTTTATAAGCATAACGTTTAATTGGTAAGTTGAAAGAAAATGAAGATGATTTACAATTTGAAGAGATGAGTTGTCCGAAATAGCGTTTGAATGTAAAGGTTAGCAATATTGACAAATTGTTTAAGATTGGTTATTAAATGTTGTATGATCTGTAATATTTTGTTGAAACTTGTTTAATTGTGGGTGGGCCGAAATATCTACCTTTTCCGGTTTAGATTAGCGATGTCTGTCTTTCTGTTAAATGGAGTAATTAGGTAGTTGTGTATGGTTGTTGAAGGAATGATCTAATGCCGTTGTGGTGTCATCTGTTTCCTAACTATTAGGGATTAAATGGATCATTTTAAATTTTAGAAATGAATTGGTTTTTATTTTATTGGTATTTGAAGTTAATTCTTGTTAAAAGTCTTAATATTTTTTGAGTGAGGGGGGGGGGGAGGTTAAGGGTGGTGGATGAACTAAGAAAGATGTGATTTTTAGAAGAGAATAGCCTGTTACAGAAACGTTCGTTTACACTACGAGCAGTTTGTTTTCTTTAAGTGTTTCACTATATAGAATGTAAAAGTGGCAATTTATTTGATTTAATTTTACCGTCATGTTTTTGATTTTGGAAAAAAAGGATAGGAAATAGAGTGCAGATAGGCTTTCAGTGACACGGCGAGGTTTCGTGAGCCAAACGATTTAACGTGTGGTTGTCGGTCTTTTTTTTAGTGAAGATTTGCGTGCCTACCCTACCTAACCCTAACCTCATGTCATTAGTATTACAAGTTAAGTTTTTGTATTTTCTAGTTGAGATAATGAAATGGTTGTTATTCGAGAAATCTGTGAAGTACATTTTATGGGAAATTGTTGAATTTATTTTTCTGTTCAGAATGTATTGTATAATTCTGCTTTAAATTTTCGTGCGTTTTCTTGCTTTAAGTGTGCTATATTCTTTGCTAATAGAGCTACGTTGAGCGCTCGAAGGCAACTCTCTTGTGTCAGGATTTCAATGCAATCAAGCTACGTTGAGCACTCTAAGGTAACTCTCTTGTCCGCTTTAGGATTTCAATGTTATCAGTACGACACGCAATTGATATTCGTCTTCTTTTTATAGACTTTATACGCCAAGAACGTTTTCTCTCTCTTACTTGCCACTCAAACAATACATTGTCTTTTTGTCAAATAGAGACAAAATCTCTCTTAAAAAAATAAACACGCTGAAATCGCTTATAAAATGCTTCTCAAAAGGCTTCCTTGATAACTTTTATAAACAAAATCAGGAACATTTTTACATCTTTTGCGTACTGTTGCATAATCAAACTGTAATAGCAATTATTAATTGTTTTAAAATAGCACAAAACCGAAATCCATACTCTTGCATAATCAAACCGAAACATTTTTAGTTAGCTGAATAAGCAAAATCTACCCTCTCTTGCATAATCACGACACCTAAATATTTAATAACTATTGGAAAAGCAGACAAAGATTACAACTCAAAAAGCGAACAAAAATACAGCGTGAGATTTCTCAGCTTCGTCGAGCGCGAAAAGTTGACTCGTTTAACTTTAAGCGAGTTGACTTTAAACGAATCGTAAAATTAACTCTTTTAACGAGATTTCACTTTGACATTCGTTAAGCGACATAAAAAATCGCTCCTCGCTGTTCATCATACCGGGTAGACAACGTATAGCAGAACCCCGGAGGAGGACTCGGATATGTGGTTGGGTGGAGGTGCTCGTCGTATCTTTTAGGGGTTAAAATTAGGGGATCTAGGTATCTTTTAGAATATATGATTAAAAAAAACTCATTTTCCCAGAAAATGGTATCTTTTAGTGTGTTGATAACGAAAGACGAGTCGCTATTGCCTTCCGGTGTTCCTTCTGATGGTAGCTGGAATTCGACCCATGTATAGTCAGATCTATTTATTTCCAGCACTCTAGCCGCATCGCATTGTTCCATCGCATATTTGGTAAAAAAATGGTATCTTTTAGAAGTAAAATTCTGGTTGATAACGGCCACTTTGATATCTTTCAGGGTTTCACTTTTTTTCCTGACGAGCACCTCCGCTTGACGACTTATAGGAGTCCCCCCCCCCCCCCGGAGCAGAATATTCTTACCAATTTTTCTTTTCACGATATTTCCGGTTGTCACTCGCTAAGCGACTTAAAAGGCAGAGCAAAATAGCATGTTCTTTTGAGAACAAGTCATATCTAGAATATTTGATGTCACTTTTAACGTGATTAGTAATAAGAGTGGTGTTAATTAGCTCCACGCAGCTATCAAATGTACTGAATAGGACAGCCTCTGACTAAGTTAAACTTCCCATATGACTAAAAAAAAAATTGCCGGATTGACCCGTTTCATAAAATAGAAGTCCGTATAAAGGTGAATATTTCAGTTAAGTTCGTTTACCTACAGGTTGCAACTAATTTGATTGAACCTGCACTTGGCACCGGTAGCATACGTGTTGTAGTATTGGCTGACCCGTGTACTTTCGCTTTTGTGCTATTTTAAAACAATTAATAATTGCTATTACAGTTTCATTATGTAACAGTACGCAAAAGACGAAAAAATGTAAGCCATTGAAGGCTTGCCGCAATTCCATTCAACCGTCATCATTATAAGCCAAAACATCAACACAACTATGACATGTTTACCATACTATTGCACAATCAAACCGCTTGGCCAATCATAATGCAGAACGTAGCTAATACAGGAAATCGCCTGCTGCTGAGTTGACCTCTGATACGCTTGGTTAATTGCACGCTTACTTGTAACTCTAAAATTTTCTTTCCACCAGTGATCGAGTGCATTGTTATTTAGAAGTTGCTGAAACCAATTCTGTGGTCGTGGAAATACCCAAGCCCTCCTTGGCGACGAGCAAGTTCGTGGCGAGCTCCTAAATGTAAATAAAACGCCGACAAACCTTGAAGATAGCGTAGTTGAAGGCGTCTTCTTCGGTGTCTTCTCGCAAAAAAAAAAATGCCGGATTGTTATATTTATCAAATGATAAGCAGGAGAATGACTGAAATTTAACTTACAAGATCTCGATTCGTGTCATCCATGTCGATCTGTACGTTTTCGCGCGTAAACTGCAGTGTCAGTGAACTCTTATCTTATTATATTTTACCCTGGGGAGTCTTTTACTGTGTAACCGCATCCCCAAGGGTAAGATGAAACCTGAGATAAACCGAACCCAAGCCATTAACCCTTGGGAAGGCCCCAAACCCAAGGTGTGTGTAACTACAACTCAATAGAAAAAAACGCAAAGTTCATGCTATTTTGCTCTGCCATACCGCTCATATTAACACACAAACTTTCCTGTCCCATTTAACTTTCTTATAACCTCTCCATTAGTAAAATACACCGTGAAATTCTCAAACTACGTTTCCCAAGAAAACGCATTTAACCTATTTTTACCCTTTTAAAGTAGCTATAATGGCTTTACGACAAATGATTGAAACTGATAGGTAACGTGAGATATCGAAATTTAAGAAGGACTAATACCTTTGCGGTAACGTAATGTGAGATATGACAAGTTCATCACAAGTTCTGACATCCTAATACCCTAGGGAAATTAACAATAGGTCCGGGGGTGCTCCCCAAACATTTTAGTGGCACTATGTAACGCCCTTCTTGAAATCCTAACCGCTTTAACCAACCATATCCTCAATGCCCTAATATAGCTTCTATAAAGAAGGAACAAGAAACCCCCCCGGACAAAAGTCCACAAAATTTTGTTAACAACTTTTGTCCCTTTTTAGTACTCGACTTCGAAATCTCGCTTAATGCGCAAGCGCATTAACGAGGTAAAAACGAAGCCAAAGCAAAACAAATATGACTGTTCCAGGTGCTGACGCGGTTCGCAGACAACTTTGCGACCTCGGAGTGAAAATTAACCAACAACTACAGCCAGTGTTCACAAGCAAAAAGATCGCTGATCATCTGAGAGTTACGAAAGAAAAACCACCCCTGATAAACCAGCAAAGTGTAGTATATGAATTCAAATGTGATTTGTGTGATACAAATTATATCAGTTACACTTGCTGCCACCTTCATCAGTGGGTTGACGAACATAAACATTCCGTGATCGGAAAACACTACAGGGACAAGCACGACTTGACACCCGTCGACTTAATTAAGAACTTCAAAGTGCTTAAGAAATGCCGCAGCAAACTCGAATGTTTGATCTTCGAAATGCTGTTTATTAAGAACAAAAGACCGAAACTGAACACGCAAGCGGATTCCATTTGTGCAAAACTCTTTTCTTAAATGCTTTCATGCCACGCATTCTAATTTAATTTATTTTCTCACTCCCTTATTCCTATAAATATGCTTAACTGTTACCCTCAATTGATTCATTCGACAATAATGACATGAAGTCATCGAAACGTCATGTAGTTTTCATATTTAAAATGTTTACCAAAATCAATTTTTATTAAAGTTTTCAGTTGAAAATTTGATGATACCATCACAAGTTCCAAAGAATTGCAAGGATTGACACAGTTTGAAGAAATGTTAATTGCAAGAGCATTCCCACTTATGCATGTGTATACAAAACCAAGGGGTGGTCAAAAGGCTTATAAAGGGCATGTCATAACTTTACCTCAAAATGTACAACAGCTTGCTGATGTATTACCCAGATGTCCAAAGGACCTTCCAGTAATAGTTTTCACAATTTCTGGCAAAGATGACAATTCCAAAGATTTTGTGGTGAGAAGGAAAAGTTTCTATTCGCCCTTCTTTGACTGACTGGTATAAATGAAAATGGGGAACCAAACCATTTGTATCAAAACGTTAAAATAGACAAGGAAGCTCTTGAATTATTACCTGAAAATGGGTTACTCCTTGGTGTGACTAAACTTGACTGTACAAAGACTGGAGGTGTAGTAGTACATCGTCAAGTTGGAATTTATACAGGACCAGTGAATTCTGGCAATGATGAAAAAGTTTACAATGATGAAAGTGAAATGAGTAGTTACCTTCCAACAAATGTACATAGGAAAAAAGAAGGATGTCATCGAGGATCAGTTTCTTAACCTAGTTGAAAAGCACGATTGGCATTTGGGAAGTGAACCTTTAGGTCAATTCAGTGTACAGTACTTAGCCTCAATGTCTTTTCCTACACTTTTCCCAGATGGCAAAGGTGACCCAACTAACAATGCTGTTTTACTTGATACTTGTTATAACATAACCAATGCATTTGCCAACAAACTTAAAAATTTAATTAAATTTGGATAAAAGGTAAATGGAAAGTGGGTTTATAAATTTGCATCCCACCCAAGATTTGCATACTGGGATTATAATATGCTGTATCAGAAGAGAATTTTAGGTCAAGGGAGTTATTGTTTTTTAAAAAAATCCATCAGAAGCCAATGTTACTCTAAAAGATTAAAAAGAGATGCCGCTGTCCATCTCTTATGATACTGTCATGTCAAAGCTGATGCATTATGCCAAAAATGTAACTGGTACAAATGCTTATTGGAATCAGGCAAGGGATAATTTAAAAGCTATCATTAATCAAGTTAAAGCATCCACAATTTTTTGGGCTCTGTCTTGCACTGACTTCCACTGGCCAGAATTCCATGAACATTTTGGTTCTTATGGTGAAAAATGGAGGATATCCCAAAAAAGGAATGGGATAAGGATTATTAAGATCTTTTAAATTCAGTTCAAAGGCATACACAATGTTCAACTGCTTATTGCTTGCATCAAAAATGCCAAGACGAAACTTTGTCTTGTAGATTTAACAATCCCAAAGATTGTTGTGAAAATACTCATTTAGAGTTTGAACAAATCCACTTTAAAGACAGCTCTTACAATTACAAAGTTAAAGTTGTTACCAAACGGAATGACAGTCGCCTTAACAACCATCGAAGGAGTCAATTGTGACATTCAAGTCATCATTACTACTCTTGTTTAGAATACATAGCTAAGTATGCATCTAAGAGTGAAAAACTGTCATCTGTTGCAAAAGGTTTTTACCTCTGTAGTGCGTGACTTCCCCAGTGACAATGAGGGCACGAAAACTCTAAAAAAATTAATGATGAAAGTTGTTGGACAGAGAGATATGGGTGTACAAGAAGTCATGCATCAACTGCTTTCAAAAAAAAACTTTTGAGTTAGTCATATCAGGTGATATCAGCTTCCCTTGATGGTTCTCGGAAAATAAAATTGGAAGCCAATTCACTTCAAACTAAACGTCATTACCTGATTTATATGCAAATCACAACCTCTATGAATCTGACTTTCCTGGAATATCAGAATGTAATTTCGTAGAGTTTGTTTCTTCTTTCTACAAGTCTAAATTGGGAATAAAGAAGCGAAACTCAGTTGTCGTAGTCAAAACATACACTAATTATTCCTCCAACCCTAAAGGTCCTTCTTACGGATTGTTTTACAAGTATCAATTGCTGAAATATAAACCTTGGCTTCATTCCCTGATCAATGCATGGTATGGCCAACAAGCTTGTGATTCTGTTTACAATGAAACATGGCATTCTTTTGTCAACACAACTGCGCAAAAACACTTGTTTCCAACTGGTCACACCAACTAGACTCAATCTCACAGTATGTTAGCCAGATTATTGACAAAGATGACTTCTATGAAAATGAAACTGGCGAGAGAGAAGAGTGGATATATCTTGCTGACCTTAAGTTTACTTCCGATTTGAACAATGATATGTCCAGAAGGGTATTGCAAGATAGATAGATCAAAGTACACTTTGCAAGAGATTAGAGATATGCCCATTTGGATCCATGAACAAACAACAAGGATGAGACCAGAAACCAATAACCACACCAAAATAATTGACATCAACTCATTAAACCATGCTCAACATATCACTTATGACATTGTTGAGGAACACTTCTTGCATGGAGATGATAAGCAACTACTGATGATAATGACTGGTTTAGCAGAATCAGGAAAAAGTTATGTTTAGGTGCAATAAAGTGCCTGCTTAAGGAAATCTGCAAAGTCTGTGCTTTCTTTGGAATTGCAGCACTTAATGTCAATGGGAATACTTTACATTCCCTCTTACTATTACCAATTAGAGGAAAAAGAGATGGTCCTTTAAAGTCTTCAGCATTATCTAAATTACAAGGTGACTTGAATGTAGTGAAGTATTTAATTATTGATGAATTTTTCTGTTATTGGCCAAAAAATGTTTGGTTGGATCAACAGGTGATGTAAAGTTACTGGCCTGACAACACTTCTTTTTGGGGAATGTCAATAATATTAGCGGGCGATATTGCTCAACTCTCTCCTATAACTGACCAGGTGCTATACCATAACAAACCAAATAATGACTTGGCTGTTGAGGGTTACTGTCTGTATCGCAAATTTCAAACAGTTGTCAAGTTAGAAACTAATGTAAGAGCCAGAGGTTGCGATCCAGAGCAAGAAATGTTTCAGCATCTACAAATACGGGCAAGAAATAGTGACTCCTCGATAGAGGATTGGAATCTACTTTTAAAAAGAGATCCCGGAAAAGTGAAAAACATGACACACTTTAAAAAATGCCGTGAGACTGTCTTGGTCATGTACTGACGGAAGATCCAAGAATGCACCCAGACAACATGGTGGTTCATTACAAGCACGTTTATTCGCAACTATGCATACGCATGTAATAACTATATATGGTAAACGCACAGGGACACCATAACATCTGCACACAAAAATTGTTACAATTTCAAAGAAAACAAAATGAATAAACTAACAGTGTCCAATAGCCTACTGTCTCTAAATAAAAAAAAAGACAGTTCAGAGATCGAGTCTCTGTGGTACCCTGCCCACTCTCTGAGGATACTGACACTCACAGACCATAGGACTGACTGGAGACGCTTCAGCAGGGTCGGTAGCTACAGATGCGGGAACAGGAACCATCTCCGGTTGATCTGCCATGGGTATCTCTGGAACCGTACCAACCATATTGGGTGGTGCACTCTGTTGGATTGACGCTGGTGGTCAGCTGACCTCAACGGTGTCAGGCTCAACCGTTGTTGATGCCAGCTGGTTGATATGTCAACACCGAATAATCCCAGGTGCCACCAGCACCTCGTACATCAGCGGACCCGTCTTCCTGACAATCAGCCCTGAATGCCACTTCACATCCCCTTGATACAGTGTATTATTATTTAAGAACTGAGATTTATTCATAGATTGACAGTGATGAAAAAATCGTTCTGTTTTTAGTCACAGCCAATCAGTGACGCGAACGATAAAATTTCACTAGTGAAAAAAAAACATCATTTGTGGCATATGATTGGATGAACAATGTTTTTCACTAGTGACAAGTGATCATTCAGGAAACTACGTCATCCTTGGCGCGAAAACTGGGAAGCCGCCTTTTTTCAATGTCGGAAAGATTTGCAGACGCCGCCAGGTTCGGTTCACATTTTTATTGCAGAACAAGAAAACAAAGCCATGTTACAAAAAACAACGAGATTTAAAACTTTTTCAAACTTAGAAACCAAGAATGAACTTGGAAAAGTCGAAGAATTTCCAGCAGTGGAGCTGAACGAATACATGTGAGTTCATCATTACGGTCAGAACCAAAGATGGCAAAGACTATTAGCCTTTTTCGTTTCAACGTTTATTGGCAAGCTTTGAGCGACATCTAAAGAAAAAAATACTCTGCCAGTATCGTGAATGACCTCGTATTTAGGAAGACAAGGAAAGTCCTTCTGTCCAAATAGAAACAGTTGAAGGAAAAAGGAAAAAGGAAAAAGGAAAAGGAAATAAGCCAAACGCTTCAATAGCTTAACTAGTGATGAATTGAATATGCTTAACAAAAAAGGCCTCCTTGGTGCACGAAATCCTGAAGCGCTTTTAAACACACTGTGGTTAAATAACACCATGCATTTTGGACTCAGAGGCTGCAAAAGGCATAGAGAATTGAGATATGTGCTGGGGTGATGTTAAGTTGAAGCTTTGCCACAACTGGGATGGAAGAGAGAGGCCTTTGGCGACAGTGATGATGAGTAAGCTTGACTTAAATAAAATTGCTTTGAATAATTCAAAGTAAATAAAACTAGCTTTTATTATTTCCATTTTTTTTCGATTTCTTGAAATTTTGAAAGGAAAATGTTGAATCTTTCATAACCTTTTGTGTGAACAAAATTCATCTTCATTTTGAAAATAAAATGTTGACACATGTTTACACTTTTGAGGGAATAAAGGCTCATTTCAGCATCTAATCGCTGTTGTCATTATTGTTTGAAAGAAATCTCAGTACTTATAAAATAAACCAATAACTTCATGGTTGATTCGCTTGTATGATTTTTATTCACGAGTTGGAAGAATCACAAACTCACTCGCTCGAAGACTCGCTTGTTCATTTGTGATTCTTCCAACCCGTGAATAAAAATTGTACGTGCTCACCAACCATGAAGTAATCTCTATATCTCGTGACATCACTGAGTCACCCACCTCAAACTGTTGATGCTGTCTATCGTTCTCATTCATGGCCCTGATGCTCTGCTGCTCTGCTGATAATGTTGGTTAACCATCTTACCGTTCAAGTTGGGTTTCACCAAATCTAGGCACGTGCGCAATGGTCTTCCAAGGAGTAACTGTGCTGGGCTCACACCGGTAATGGAATGAGGAGTGTTCCTATAAGCTACGAGAAACTTTGCCAACTTCTCCTTCGCCAGCTTTGAGCTTTGATATGCAAAATGTAACGCTTGCTTGAAAGTTTGCAATTCCCTCTCCGCTTGACTGTTTGTAGCCGGATGGTATGGTGCTGATGTTAAATGGCAGATGCCATTGGACCTGACGAATGCCTGGAACTCCTCAGAAACAAATTGTGCACCATTGTCACTAACGATTTGTTCAGGAATTCCGAATCTGG
The DNA here is from genome assembly GCA_022457155.1 of Cladopsammia gracilis. Lineage (NCBI taxonomy): Eukaryota > Metazoa > Cnidaria > Anthozoa > Scleractinia > Dendrophylliidae > Cladopsammia > Cladopsammia gracilis. Next base: position 455,527 of record JAJGOT010000169.1, on the reverse strand, counting down.
CGAATAAATCGCGTACGACTTCGATGGTTGAACAAGTGGTGGAACTAACAATAATCACTTCCAGTCACTGTGTGCATCGACAACTACTACTACTACTAATAATAATATAACTTTATTTAACAAGGGTGGAGTACATTAATTACTGGTCACCCAGTAGTTTTCATAATGGCCCTCCTACAAGAACATCAAGTTCTGGAATGGGCCAGCATAGTCGATATGTATGCATTGCCATGGTGTTGTGGCCCACTCCCACAAACGTAGTAGTGCTTAAGTAGGCATCTTGTGGTTGTGCTGACACCCACTGCAGGCTTTCCCTAGCTCTTCCAGTTGGCCACTGATATTAGGCTACCAGACTAGCACCTCGCTAGTGCTTTCAACATTAACGCACCCAGATTCCTGTCGTGCAGCTCCTCCAACACTCTGTCTTGGAGCTTATTGGGGATTACCACTCATTCCCCATAGAACGCAACCTTCAGCTCATTGTCAACCATCAGTTCATTGCGCCTCTCGTAGTAAGTCTTGTCTTCATCTATGCAAGCAGGCCATCCTTTCAATATGGACTCGTACACCCTTGCTAGGACTGGGTCACAATGTGTTTCTCTAGCAACTGCTTCACAAGTTATTGGTAGTGGCTCAAACTGGGTAGCGTGGAACACCTTTTCTCCCTATTTTTTGCTGAAGGGGGGAGCAGTGCTTGGTCGTACTCTTATACTCTATCTTGTAATCGAAACCAGCCAAGAACAATGCATAGCACTGGAGTCTCACAGTGGTCATGGCAGGAACTCCCTTCTCTGGTTGAAAAATGGCAGTGAGGGGCTTGTGGTCTGTAATGAGCATGAACTGCCTCCCATAGAGGTACACATGGAACCGTTTCACCCGCCACACAATGGACAATACCTCCTTATCAATCTGTGTGTACTTGCATTCTTTCTTGGTCAACTATCGGGATGCAAAAGCTACTGGCCTTTCGCTGCCATCGGGCACAACATGTTAAAGAACTGCACTTATGCCAGTTGGCGAAGCATCACATGCAAGCCTAACTGGTAACGCTGGATCATAATGCGTTAACACCTGCTCAGATCTAATCATGTGCTTAGCCTTGCTGCTTTCCTCTAACTGGTGAAGTGGGTGGAGAATGGTGGACGCATTAGGCAGGAAGCGGTTGAAATAGTCGGACAAAATGACTGCTCAACAACCAGTGAAATTAAGCAATCTCCATGTACCATCATCGTCAGGAACAGGTTTCTTAACAAAGGTTCCCACATTCAGGATGTCCCTGTGTATTCTTTAATGTTTAAAAAATCAACCCAGTCCCCTTGCCAGCCAACAAAGATTGAAACTTTGTTGATATGCACTACTGGTAAATTTACATCAGGGATGCTAAAATGGAAAAGTCCAGCTCAATCCCCATTGGAAAATTCAGCAAAAACAGTACGGTATGCTATTTTGACTGACAGCTCAAGGTCAATTCTACTCCCGGTCTGGGAAGACCAAATTGCCTTCATAGAAGAAGGGAACTTTTACACGTTAACAGAATGCAGACTCCGTTATTACTATGGTAAGTGCTCATCAACAACAAAGACCACCACAATGTCAAAAGTGGACACCCAAGATGTCAGTAAGTGCGACAAAAATGGAATGACACTTGGATTTGCTGCCCAGAAATTTTAAACATTTGCATGAACACTTACCTTGCTTGCAATAACAAGGATTGCCGAAAGAAGATTGAAGACACACCAGGCTCCAAAATTGTTGAATGCCACAATTGCAATCGCTCTAAAATCTGTTACATGGAAATGAACATCAATCTCGGTCTTGAGAAGGACGAAAAAGTATTCTCAGCAACTGCCTTCCCTAAAGTCCTTTATGCTTACATGTACCTCAAAGAAAACATTTTGCAATACAAAGACAACACAGCCTTTTAATGGTAAGCTGATTACCAAACTGAAAGATCAAGAAGAGGACACCGAGAGACAAGATGCTACTTCAGTTTTGCCTGAATAAACACTAGGCAATGAACAAACTGATAAAGACCATAAGTCAAAATTATACTTTTTGAAACTTAAGATTCTCCATAGGTTATATTTAGGTCATTCAGCAGAAGTATGTATCCAACCCATAATTCAATCATAGAAAATTTCCAGTTATTAATTTTCAAATACAGTAAACTCACTCTAAACAGACAGCTCTAACACGGACACCTAAAGACGGTGTCACTATCATCTCAAGATGGTGTCAGTCAGTCATTTCGCTTTAACTGAAAACAGACAGCCGCTTAGTCCTGACAGCATCTGTCATAGAGAGAGTTGACTGTACTTAATGTATACCCGGCCTATGCAATCGATGAAAATCGATCATTGAAAACCCAATCGATCAATTGATGACCAATCGACCAAAACTACACGTGTCCACACATGTTGCACATGTGTTACACATGTTGCACATGTGTTACACATGTAACTTTGGCGTAATACACCAGAACATATGTGACACATGTATTTCATGTGTGCAATATTTTGTAGCTTTGTTTGTATTTACTTACACGTCTACACGTGCGTTGAATATGCAAAATACATGTGTGTAAAATTACACAAGTGTTACACTCTTATAGCCTTTTTTACAGTTCCTGGCGCCATCTTGGAGTAGCAACCGCGCAAACAGGATATTGAGGCTCGCGTTGACCCGGGTAACACAAACAGGGAAATCACAGCTGTTTTGCTCATACGTTCGTATGTTTTCATTTTATTATCCGTCAAAATGGTCATAAAATACAAAGACAAGGAAATTATGACACTGGAGGATACACAAAAGCTTACAGTGAAAGAACTGAGGGATATTTTGAAGCGCAATTCTGGAAGAGCCAGCAAACGAAGGCCGACTTAGTACTGAAAGTATACAGAACATGGTAAGGCCGGCCGAAAATGTTCAGGAAACTGAAGGAACCAGTGGTAACTTCGAATAATATATATAGATAGCCCAAGCCTAACAGCGTCGCACTTTGAACAATCTTAACTAAGGTGAAAGGTTGGAAGCACAAGAATTATGATTGTTCAATTTTAACATTTCTCAAAAACAGTATTACGCGACCGTCTGCACAGTGCATTTTATAGACCGTACAAAAGTTCACAAAAACAACTTTTCGCTGTCTAGAATAACTAGTACCACTAGTTTCCGACTAAAATACAGTTTTTGTCAAAAATTGCCCAAGAAACTGATTTGAAAATCAAAAATTGCAAAAATACACAAACATATTTGCATAAGGCGATGCGAGTGAAGATAGAACTGTACTATAAAATCAAAGTCTTGTTTTGTTTACATAAAATCGCTTTTCAAACTATCTAATGAATGAACAAACACATAAAAATGGACAACACAATCTTCTTTCGAAAAAATTTACTCAAATCTCCATTAGTTTACGTTTAAAAGCAAAACGCATACCATTATAGCTCATCGAGTTCAAGCTTTCTTCGATGAATTTCAAGAGATCGATCACCTGGATCAATACAACTGAATTTAAGCACGTTTTAAAATCAATTCTCCAAAACTAACAATAACACTAATAAAAAGTCACTCACAGATTGATATCAACATAAATTCTCATCGAAAACTGTAATCTGTTTTGCCTTTAAGTCCCTCGCTTGCTTGGAAATTCAAATCTCCGCTTCTGGTTCTGAAATCCGTAGAAAACAAACATCTCCCACATTTGATAAAAACGTAATACATGAAGTTCCTTGAAGCAAGATTTTATCCCTGAAAGCTCGTCTTTTTCCACTAAAGCGGCTTCTGAGTATCCCTTAATTAGTATCCTTGTCTTGAGTAGCAAACCGCGAAATATTCAGAGAAATAACGCCTTTAATTTAAACGGTTTTCTCCGCTTAGTAAATTCACAGCAAAACATCAAAGTGTTTTTGTAGCTGACGTGACATTCGGCCGTGTAACCGCGCAAAAAACAAAGCCTCGGATTGGTTTCAACATGACGTCGTACGTGCATGTTTTGCGACGTCATATGCGCCCGTGAGCTAGTTCTGCGTGACAGCGGATGGAGGGCACACGTGCGCCCGCGAAACATTCCGCTAGCCATGACCATGAAAAATGACGGGCACAGGTTCTGGTTCCATGAGTATGGGGCTGCACAGCCAGGCCTTCAGCCTGGCAAGTGCTCCGCTATGATGAGACACTGAGACACATCTCCACTCTTGGATGGTCTACAGACCTGCGTCAGCTTCCCGAACTGAACTTTATTCAGCTTTACGACTACTTTGTTGTATCCACACTCAAGTACTGCCATATTGTCCAAAAGGGTACCAATTACAAGAAGCTGAAATCCTATCAATTTTTCTTTGAAGGGAATGTCAAACGATTGGAATGCAAAGTTTACAGAGGCCAGACCTATGTAAAAGCCAGCGTTCTTCCATCAATGAAAAAGAATCCGTAGAGTTATGGTAGAGTTCTCACCTCAGTGTGATATATTGCGAGCGGCGTGCGCATGTCCGGTCAGTCTTGGGTTGGAAGGAAAAGGCAAATGTAACCACGTATGAGGCATGTTGTTTGCTGTTGTAGATTTTATGAGAAGGGGAATACAGAAACATGCTGAATCTTTATCTTGTACATCACGGCTGTCTGTATGGGTTTAGAAAGATATGATTTGGAAAAAAAAACAATTCGTGTCCAACCCAAGATCATAAAATTTGATCCAAGAGCGCCAAACCAGTGAAATAAAGAAGGAGAAAGTTTCAAAACCTTTTGTGAAAGTCTTCAAAACTGCCTCCCTGCCAGTTCATTTTTTTTAATGACGTCGCGTCAAACTGTTCAGAGGAGTCTGACCCTGAAGAGACAGAGGACGAATCAGGGGTGTACCCTTCACAGACAGCTATGATATAGCTTGTAAGCACTTCAAATCAATGGTGGATGACCATGTCTCCAACTTAACCATCACCCACAAAGAGATCCAGGAAACAGAGAGACACCGAGAACAAAACAAAAACAATCTTTGGTATGAAAAGAGAAAAACTCTCTTAACAGCATCAAACTTTGGAAAAGCAACCAAAACCAAAGTGGAACCCTCTTCTCTATTCAAACTTTACAACAGACGTTCTTCAGTATGGCATCGAAAGCGAACCGAAAGCAGTGAACCTATATATAAGGGAAATGAGAAAAAATGGGATTGATGTCAAAGTTGAAGAAATTGGGCTTTTGGTGTCTAAGGAGAAACCATTCCTAGGAGCCAGCATAGACAGAATAGTCACCTTCAAGGAAACAGAAGAAAAATAGGGTATGGAAATTAAATCCCCCTTAAGCAAAGCAGGCATGACTGTTGAAGATGCATGCAAAAACAAAACTCTTTTTCTAGAAAAACTTAGTGATGGAACCGTGAGGCTGATTATTATTTTCAAATTCAAGGACAGCTCTACTGTTCTAACTTGGATCTTAAAGGAATTATTCTCACCGTACGGTGGCTGGTTGCGCTATGGCCAATATAGCTGCACAAGAACTGGTTTTAAATTGAGATTTGAGAGACAAACGTTATCTTAAGTTGTATCCATTATTGTACAGTAGATTTATTAATAATTTAAAATTTCTTATTACAGTCATTACCATTTTATTCATGTAACAAGGTAAAGAATCAGTGTAACATAAACCCCTGGTGATTTAAATGCAGGGCAGAATTTTCACTTGCTCTGAAAAAAGTTGAAAAACAAATTTACATGGAATGTCTATTCGGTGCTGATATAGGGTTATATTAGTCTTGGCCTCTATCATGTAACAGCAATGGCTCACATAATAATGCATACTTCAATGGCGCCAGTCTGAAATATCAGCTCAGATGCTATGATGAGTTAGACTATAATTTGAGGTGACTTTCTCAACTGGCAACCCTTGGACTTGTTTTATAGTTTAAGTGGCAGCCAGTTTAGTAACTCAAACCGTCCGCCATCTTCCTTCTTGGCCGAGTGAACCTGGGGAAAGTGAGCCAGCAGTCAGCAGTTTTAGCCTACAAAGCATGCACCATAGCATCAAGTAAATTCGTTATTTTAGCGGGTATTTTAGCGAACTAGTTGAACTGTTGGAAGAAACCTACAAAAAATCTTAAGTGTTAACAGCCTTAAGACAGAAAAAAATATGGATAATCTTCTTTCTAAATCTAGGTAAGTGAAAAAATGAAACTTTGGTGCTATAGTTTTATTGCTTAAACACAAACACAATCAGCTTTATACACAACACATTGCTTTGTCTTTGATCTTTTTGTAATGAACATGCATTTTTGTTCATTCTTCAGTCTTTTGAGAACTGTTTTTCCAGTCGGTCCTTCCCAATCATATATTAAACACAAATACCGGTAACATTAGAAACTGTAGCTAGAGGAAAACTAAATGTAGCTCAGGACAATATTTATAATTTGAGAGTTGTGCTTAGATGCAATATATAAGTTAAGCTTAAACTGACTTGCTAGCCTTGAGATTTGCCTTCTGTTTTCAAATATGATCTTGATTTAGAAGCTTAACTTTTTATTTAAATTGTCTATGTTCTGGATTGAAAAAGAGATTATTAAATAGGCAAGGAACTGACTTATGTTTTGTTTTGTTGCAGCTATTCCATATGGATGACAATAAAAGCTTTTAAACAGCTAGCTTACAGGAAAAAGTTGTAAAACTTCTACTCAGCTAAGTTTGAAACAAACAATTTAAAATCATATTTTTCCTTTTTGCAAGTATCTTCATGTATTCAGTTGTATAATAAATGAACTTATAAGTTCTGGCACACTGCAGGCGCTATTTACTTTTTAAAATTATTACATGTATGAAGACATTAAAACAATTTTTATAATGGACAAAAGATCCAGTTAGAACTCTCGGTATTTTCATCTCTTATGATGAAAAAGGAAACTATAAGAAAAATATTACTGAAAAAAATCGAGAAAATGGACAACCGGCTCAACTTTTGGAGGTCTCGAAGATTAACTTTACTTGGCAGATGTTTAATTTTTAAGTGCCTAGGAATTCCGCAGCTGATTTATTCAGCTTCAATGTCGAACATGCTTAAAGTGCACCTAACCCCCAATTTTTTTTCCTTTTAATCAACTCAATGTACGTTGAAAAGTCAAATAGTGAAATATTTCTTGTTTTTTATGTCGCGTTAGTGAGTTAGAGATTTGAATTTACTAAATGCTAATTAGATGACGTCAAATGCAGACTCGTTTATTATACAACTACTTGTTCCCACCTCCAAGTAATATTTTTTTTTACAAATCGATTGACTATAAACAGTTTTTATTAGTATTTTTCAAATAAATTATCTTTAAGCTGTGAACTGCGTATTGTAAATTGAAGTAGAAATAATGGTAAAGTCTGCATTTGACGTCATCTAATTAGCATTTTGTAAATTGAAATCTCTATTACTCACAAACGCGACGTTAAAAACAAGAAATATTTCACTGTTCGACTTTTCAACGTACATGGAGTTGATTAAAGAAACAAAAAATTAGGGTTTAGGTGCACTTTAAGGAAACGAGTATTAAGTTGATCACAAGCTATTTATTTAATTTCATATGGAACAAAAAACCAGACAAAATAAAAAGGCAAGTATTGTACCAGGACTATATTGATGGCAGTTTGCGCATACCAAATATATTAACCACATTCTACCACATATCTTAACCACAATCTAGCATGGATACCCAGACTTTTAAACAATGAAAACTGTTCAAACGAATCTTGGCTGTATATTCCAAGTTATCATTTTAAAAGGTACGGCGGACTCAACTTCTTACTTCGATGTAATTATTAAACAGATTGATCTACCACTTTTTTACAAAGAAATCCTTCTCCACACGATGGAGTTAAAACAGTTGTATGGATATTGCTATAAGCAAGATTTGGTGCTATTTAATAATAGAGAAATTTTAATAAATGGGAAGTCATTCCATTACAATGAATGGCGTCAAAAAGGAATTCTTTCTATCCAAGATGTTTTAAGGTGGCTCCCAACAGTTTCCAGCACTTTTCAAGACTTAGAATTTGATGGTTCATTACAACCACTCTGTCAGTTGATGCTACAATTATGATATTAAACGAATGCCCAATGATTGGTGAACACGTTGTTATCATTTTTGTGACACAATATGTTACTATAGCAACAGTTTAACGTGCTGAAAACACCCTTAATTTTAGCTTTAAGTGTTAATAACTCAAAAATGACTCGGTGAGACCCATTTTTTATTGTCGAATTTTGATCAGTAGGATAAGATGTAACTTTTGGCAAAGTTTAAAAAATTCTGTAGGGAGTTCAGAGCCACCTTAAATTTTCAAAAATTTGAGGTAGCTCTGAACCCCACCTACAGAATTTTGTTAAACTCTTAGTCTAGTCAATCTAGCATGTTTCACTGACCATTAGTGTTTCCTTTTATTTATTCGTTGATTGACATTTGATTTAGTAATTAACTGCGTGATTGACACTCAATAGCGTAACCGCTAAGAAAAAATGACCTTTGAGTTCAAATGACACGTTTTTTCTATGTACACGTGCTAAGAGAGCAATCAGTTTTTTTACCTCGCTAACCTGTAGTTTTGTCCTGTTTTGCTGACCCGGTTTGCTGACCTGTTTCCACGTTTGCTGGAATATTTTGACTGGATAATGTCACAGAAGTGAGTAATGTTTCGTAACTGGTTGGATTTTGAGTATTATTTTATCGCTCACTGTTAGAATTCTCAAGAATTATGTATTGTCTCTTACAGATCGAATAAAACTAAAAGACTAAATATTATACAATTCCGTGTCCAGTCAATTATTCAAGAACCATTTTTCTCTGGACCATAACATTCGTTTTCTTGGTTTGACACGTTGGATTGAGGGATAAATGGTTGATGGTTCCTGAGTACTTTGGACTGGTGTGGAGATTGGACGCATAACCTGATAATGTCCGAAGAGGAATTGAAAGAAGCGAAGAAAACCCGGAGGAACGCTAAGGCAACCCTCACAAGATGTGGCAACTGGCTGACTAACTTTATTGAAGCTAAAAGACCAGGATCGGAGGTAAGAGACGCCTTAAATAAAGTCGAAGAAGCGTACAACGACCTGGTGTTGAAAAGCATGAAAATTACACGAAACTTATAGATGATACGACGTTTGAAGAAGCTGAAATTTGGATGGACGAATGCCAGGGCTCTTTCATGAATTATGTAATGCGGGCTAAGATGTACTTGGAAAGTTTAGTTAGCCAGAAAGAAACCTTGGAAAGTGGTGCACATAAGGAGAAAACTGCGAGTAATCAGTCAAACATGATCGGAATTTCAAGTATGCAATCTGAAAAAGATGTGGTTTTCAATGGCAGTTTTCATGATAACGAGCAGACCACTATTGTCAGTGCTGGGCAAGAAAACGTTCAACAACCCCCTAGTAGTAGTAACAATGAAGGTATCAATGACAATGTCCAAGAACCAAATCCAGATCAAAATTATACAAGTCCTCCAAGCAATACTTGTGGTTTTAAAATGGAAAAACCGAAATTACCAAAGTTCGCAGGTGACGTGAGAGAGTATGCAATTTTTAAAGCAGACTTTAAACACGCAATCGAAGCCCAGTATACCAAACGAGATTCGATCACCTTTTTGCATGCATGTCTCCAAGGGAAGCCTCTAGATCTAATTAACGGGATTGGCACAGATTATGACACCACGTGGGAATATCTAGATTCAATTTATGGCGATCCAACATTCGTGTCAGATACCATCACGCAAGATGTCGTTAAATTCCGCACACTGCAAAACGGAGATGCAAGATTCTGTGATCTAGTGCATTTGGTTAAGCGGTGTTTTAACACTGTTAAAGAAGTAAGCATTCCCAGCGATATGGATAACAGTCATATGCTGTCCATTATTGAACAAAAAATTTGCGCAGATGATCGGAAAGTGTGGTCTAGGGACCTGAAACGAGACGGAAAGAAGGCGACATTGCAAGGGCTCATGGACTGGATGACTGTAGAAATGAAGTCACGGATGCGTGCAACAGCGCCATTGAGAACCGGTTCAAGTACCCAACATTCAGTTTATCATTTGCTAGGAGAGGCCAGCAGTGCAGGTAACGCAACTTGGCACAAGTGTTGGATGTGTTGAAACTCCACTCACTGGCCAGACCAATTGTCGAAGTTCGCTGCTCTGAGTATCGATGGGTGACTCAAGATTGCCAAAAAGAATCACGTATGCTTCGGGTGTTGTAAGAACCCACTCGTTCTTGGGAATATCTCAGCTAACAAGACATCTTTAGATGCGCCATATTTAATGTGCGATTCACTGAAACAACAATACAAGCAGTACAACTCGAATACAACTCCAAAATGTTCCAAAATGAACTTAATTGGCAAATGTCGCTGACAATCTATACTTACAAGTTTTCGTGTCCTGTATAGCAACAAAATAGTCAACAAGTCTATAAAGTAATCCTCATAACAACCTTCATTCAAACCGATCATCATCAACTCTGACCATGTGGTCCTTTGCGAAAATTATAAAACTAGCCCGTTTTACACGTCATGAAAAGGGAACGATGTGTCCACAAATAAACTTACGAAATTCACCTCATGAAAAACTCAATGAAATGTCCACAGGCTAACATCTGGTGTTTACATCCTCCCGGCCAAAGACTTCTAAAGTCTTTAAGAGTCAACTGAATTTACTATAATCATAACATGGTCTCTGATAAATGTCACGAATACTGAGTGTTTGAAGTTCATGTCTTATCCTAGGCAGACATTTGCTTTTCAATGGAAGTCACAATCTCCTCTTCCAATAAGCAAAGTTTGCGTACATCTCTGCAGTAGGTTCCACTTGCAGTTCGCACAATGACTCGACGTACCACACCATCGGAGTCTGGAAAGACTTCCTGGACTAATGCTTTGGGCCACTGTCCTCGGGGGCATTGCCATCCTTCATGATCACCAGGTCTCCGACTCTGAAATTCGGTCTTCGGTTTAGCCACTTCTGCCCCTCCTGCAATGTTGGAAGGTACTCTCTGACCCAACGTCTCCAGAACTCATTAGCGAGGATATGAACATGTTTCCATCTCGCTTGAAACTTGTCAGACTCCTGAAATTCGCCAGGCACTGAACATGAATTACGACGCAGAAGTAGAATGTGATTGGGTGTTAGAGCATCCAAATCATTGGGGTCACTAGACACATGGGTAAGAGGTCTGTTATTGAGGATCTTCTCAACTTCTATTAGGAAGGTCGTTAGGGTCTCATCGTTGACAAGGTGCTCACCAACCATAGCATGTAGGATCTTCCGCACAGAACAAATTAGCCGCTCCCGAACGCCTCCTTGAAGACTGGCTGCCGGAGGATTGAAGTTCCACTGAATGTTTTTCTGTCGAAGTTCACTTCCAATTCTATCCTGGTCCCAAATCCTCAATGCATTGATTACATCTACTTCTGCCCCTCTGAAGTTCGTGCCATTGTCACTGTAAATCACTCTGGGTGGACCTCGTCTTGCAACAAATCTTGTGATGACGTTAATGAAGCTGTCAGTCGATAGATCATTGGCTATTTCGATGTGGATGGCGCGGTACCTCACATCTCTGCTGGGTTCACCCATCGGACCATATACTGTCCATCCCAGGGGTGTATTTATGGCGTAAGGCTGGCCTCTGGTTCCTCTCCTAATCTCTGAATTGTTGTCAATAATATCTGGGCGGTTGCTTCCAATAAGGATGGAGACCTTGTGTTCGTCTATTTCAGGAACACTGATGCCATCAAGATGTGGCCACTTCCTCAATTCTTTGTTGTTAGCAAAGTGTCTCTCTCCAATACACAGGCTTTCAGTCATTAAAACATGATCAAGAGTGAACCTTGTCTTTCCAACCAGCGCTTCTATATTCAGTTTCGCTTCCTCCAATAATCTCTTCTTTTCTCTCGCCACACTCGCACTGGACTTTGAACTCTTGGTGGTCCTTGAAGACTTAATGGATTTACCGTCCGATTTGAGGAGCGTTCCTTTCAATTTCATTTGCTAACTTCCACGTCGAAGTGAAACTTGGCATCCTTTTCCCTTTCGTAACTTTCCACGGCCGAAGCTTTCTCCTTTTCGTCGTCCTCAAATCCTAAATACGCTTCGTGGGAATCAACGAACTTGTGAAACGCTGTTTCAAGGCTGTTTAAACACGTGATTAATTCTTCTTCCGTACCTTTCGCCATTAACAAGCGTATTCGCTGCATTCTCTTCGTCACGTCTCCTAAATGGCCGGCTCTCCTTCGTTTTAAATCGACAGCCTTTTAGACTCGAACCTCAGACTCGTTCAAGTATCTACTCGGCACCTTTCGTTTTGTTCCTTCGACGAATCCAAAGGCTGTGTTTTGCATCGGTGCTTCGCTCGCGCAAGTTTCCTCGGTCAACGTCGTAATTTCTTCGATTAGCGACATCGTTCTCGCTCCTGTCGACATCTCACAATCCATAAATTCAGCGGAAAACTTTGAATGATGTAAGAACCCACTCGTTCTTGGGAATATCTCAGCTAACAAGACATCTTTAGATGCGCCATATTTAATGTGCGATTCACTGAAACAACAATACAAGCAAAATGTTCGAGTACAACTCCAAAATGTTCCGAAATGAACTTAATTGACAAATGTCGCTGACAATCCATACTTACAAGTTTTCGTGTCCTGTATAGCAACGAAATAGTCGACAAGTCTATAAAGCAATCCTCAGAACAACCTTCATTCGAACCGATCATCATCAACTCTGACCATGTGGTCCTTTGCGAAAATTATAAAACTAGCCCGTTTTACACGTCATGAAAAGGGAACGATGTGTCCACAAATAAACTTACGAAATTCACTTCATGAAAAACTCAACGAAATGTCCACAGGCTAACATCCGGTGTTTACAGGTGTCTTAAAAGGGCCGGAAGGGAACACAGGATGGAAAACTGTAACCGAAGACGTTGTACGAAACAAGAAAACGGAACTCAGTGTGAACACCATCATCCACTTCTGCAGAAAAGCAACATGATCAAAATTGGAGTAGCAGCTGTCGCGGCGGGCCAAGGTGCTCTTCTCCCTGTCACATCAGCAATCATTTATGGCCAGAATGGAATCAAGAAAAACGGAAACGTCCTCCTCGATACAGGCGCTCAAGTAAGCCTTATCCATTCCGACACTGCTGAGCTACTAGGGCTCAAATGAAGGGACACCTCTGTCACCATAGCAAAGGTTGGGGGAGAAGAGGAACCCTTAAGAACAAAGGAGTACCGGATACCAGTCAGTTCTTTAGATAACCGCAAGAAGTATTCAATAAAAGCCATCAGAATTCCGAGCATCAGTGATGACATTGCTCCGGTTCCAACTTCACAGATTACCGAGCTCCTGAGACTGTCAAACGAAAAAATCCGATGTGGAAAGAGACCGATTGATATCCTCATAGGAATTGACCACGCTCACATGCACACAGGCCAAACCAGACAAGCAGAAGAGCTTGTAGCAAGACAAACACCCTTGGGATGGGTAGTGTTTGGAGGTAGCTTGGAAAACGTTCAGCCAGCGAGTTGCATATTATTTGTAAAATACGCCATGCCCTTGGACTTATCTGATTTCTGAAAAACGGAGACTATGGAAGTCGAGGTAAAGCCATGTGTCTGCGAAGCCGACAAGATAAGCCAAATAGAAAGAGAAGAAGCCGAAGTCATCAGCCAGTCCTGTCAGAAAATTGGCAAACGGTGGATGATTCCATACCCTTAGAAAAAGGATCCGAATCTTCTCCCGGAAAAAAAATCACTAGCACTGAAATGGCTAGAAGCAGCAGAATGTCGCCTAAAGTCGAACCCTGATCAAGCCAAGGCATATGACGAGCAAATGACAGAAATGGTGGAGATGAATTACTGCAGAAAGTTATCAGAAGACGAAGTGATGAATTACAAGTGTCCCGTACATTACATACCGCACCACGCAATAATCAGTCCGGAAAAGAAAAGCACGCCAGTTCGAATTGTTTTTAACTCGTCCTCTGTGTTCCAAGGTCATAAACTGAATGATTATTGGATGAAGGGTCCTGTTTTGCTGAACAATCTATTTGGTGTGGTCTTACGTTTTAGAGAAAGAGAGGTCACATTGGTGGGAGACATATCAAAGATATATCATTGCATCTTGATACCCGAAAAAGATCAACAGGTTCACCGATTCTTATGGAGAAACTACGAAACCTCCCGCGAACCAGACATCTACATCAAAACTATACTCACCTTTGGCAACAAGCCAGCCCCAGCAATGGCACAGATAGCATCGAGGAAGACTGCACAAGGAAGTAGGAGTACCCACCCCAAGGCAGCCGAAGTCATAATGAAGAACGCTTACATGGATGATATCTGCGACTCTGTTAACACAGTGAAGGAAGCCAAACAGCAGACTGAAGATGTAGACTACGTTTTAGAGAAAGGTGGTTTTAAAGTCAAAGGGTGGATCTCCAACAAGACATTGGGAGACCAAAGTCAGAATGAGAAGAGGGAAATGACGACGATGTTTCAAGGAGCAGTTGAAGAGAAAGTTCTAGGCATTACATGGAACAATCAATCAGACACGTTATCGTTCAAGCTGAACTTTGACTTAATAAACCGTATCACAGAAGCCGAACAGCGACAACCTGACTTTAAGTTGACGAAGAGAATGTTACTAAGTCAAGTTGCCTGGCCCGGATTTACGATCCTGTTGGATTTGCCGCCGCATTCCTTATAAAAGCCAAGATAGGAATGCAAGAGTTTTGGCAAACTGGAGTTGACTGGGACGAGGAGCCCCCGCCTGCAGTCCGTTACAAGTGGATCGAGCTGTTCAAAGAGATGAAGGAGCTTAACAAGATTGCCTTTCAAAGAAGTTTGTGTTGCGTGAATGCAACCAAACCGCCAATGCTCTGCGTATTCTCAGACGCCTCTCAAGATTGCTTTGGAGCTTGCGCGTACATCCGCCAGAGAACAAACGATGACAAGTACCAGGTCAGGTTGATTGCAGCAAAGTCACGAGTTGCACCCTTGAAACAACTCTACATACTGCGATTGGAGTCGCAGTCCGCAGTCCTTGCATCCCGTCTAGCCAAGACTATACAAGAAGAGTCAAGGATACGATTCGAATCCGTGAAGTTTTTCACTGATAACATGATAACGCTTGCCTGGATACAAAGCCTACCACGTAACTTCAAGCCATTTGTTTCTTCACGTGTGGGAGAAATCCAGAATACAGACCCGTGTCAGTAGAGGCACATCCCCGGGAAAGTAAATGTGACCGATGATGTTTCCAGAGGAATTTGAGTGGAAGATCTGAACGGAAGATGGAGCAAGGGACCGAAGTTCTTACAACTCCCGGAAGAACAGTGGCCGCAAGGAACAATGAAAGTTGTCTCAAAGGAAGATATGGAACGACGTCAAGTGAAAGTAGTCTGCGAAGTGAAGAAAGCTGAACAGGCCATCGACCCTAAAGAGTTCTCTAGCTGGAGAAATTTGATACGAGTAACTGCACGCATACAAAGGCTAGCCATGAAGATACGTTTACGAAAGTACACTCAAGAAGGAGGAAACGGTCCACTTACCCCTGAAGAACTAAAGAGTGCGGAGAAATTCTGGATTAAAGAAGCTCAAAGGGGTTTGCATCGTTGAAAGGAAAAGGGAGAGTTCAAGTCCCTGAGCCCGTTTCTGGACGGTAAAGGTGTAATTAGAGTTGGAGGAAGAGTGGACGAAGCCATCATCTCCTATGACACAAAACACCCCGCCCTTCTCCCAGGTGATCACTGGATCTCCTGGTTGATAACGAGACACGCCCATCAGTATGGACATGACGGTGTAGCAGCCACGACGGGCAAGACGAGGAGGAAGTACTGGATTCTGAAAGCAAACAAACCAAGCAAGACAGTGAAGTTCAAATGTGGATTCTGTCGTGAAATGGTGCGCGAGGCCGAGACGCAATTGATGGCGAATTTACCTGCTCTTCGCTTAGCACCGTATACCCCACCATTGTACATTACCGCAGGCGATTATTTCGGACCTTATAACGTCAAGATCTCAAGAAACAAAACCGCCAAGCATTATGGAGTCTTGTTTACATGCCTTAACACAAGAGCTGTCCATTTGGAGATGGCAGTGGACTGTTCGACAATGGAATTCCTTCAAGTCCTGTGAAGATTCTTAGCCATACGAGGTCGACCTGCAGCCATAATGAGTGACAATGGTTCACAGTTTATCGGTGCTGAGAAAGAGCTGCGTCAGATGGTAAACGGCATAAACAAGGAAGGAAACCTCCGTCTACAGTATAGCAAGTGCTTGTTCCAGAAAGACGAACGACTGCAAGTTCTATTTGGCAAAACCAATCGAAGAAAAATTCAAATACTAAAAGAGAAGGGAGCTTCTATTACCAAAGTAGGGGGCAATAATGAGAAGATCACATCGAAAAGATATACAGCTGTTTGATTAAACGTTGTCACTGATCGGTCTTACCCCTACGCGACCAGACCGAAAGGGAATATGGGTGAATTAAAATGCATGATTAATTATTCTATATCACGTTTACAACGGAGAACAAAACTCATGTTTGTCTTCGCGTGTTACGCAAAGACAACCAGAGTCGCTTCGATAAGGACGTTACGTATTTTGATAATGTGCAGTTATTGAATGTGAATTGATTTCTCCCCATAATCCTTTTCGGTCTGGTCGCGTAGGGATGAGACCAATCAATGACAACGTTTAATCAAACAGCTGTATACTGACACTCGTCAACCAACAAGGTCAAAAAGTTAAATTCGAGAT
Source organism: Cladopsammia gracilis (assembly GCA_022457155.1). Classification (NCBI taxonomy): domain Eukaryota; kingdom Metazoa; phylum Cnidaria; class Anthozoa; order Scleractinia; family Dendrophylliidae; genus Cladopsammia; species Cladopsammia gracilis. The sequence goes on along the minus strand of JAJGOT010000169.1, from coordinate 438,757 downwards.
GTACGGTATCGACAAGATTACTTCTGACATACAGCAACAATAACAACAATACTTTTTTTACTCTATTTTTTAACTATAAAAAATTGCAAAAAAACATTTCTTAAAAACATAAAATTTTAAAAAGATAAAAAGCTGACGACGTTTCGACGTTACCGTAACGTCATTATGAAGTCAAAAATGTATAAAGACTAGGTTCTATAAATACTAAGACGGACAATGAATGATGATAATAATTGCGAAAATCACAAGTTAAACAAAACGTTTTGCACGTATGGAGTCTGTTTGGACGTTCAAATTAGGTTTGAATATCTTGATGCAAAGCATTCCAAACACTAAACAATCAAATTTGCCTTGACACCTCAGAATCTTAAAATGGCTCTCACCGTGTGCTTCATGGAAATGTTTGCCAATTGCCGAATTTTTGTGCTCAGCAACACGTTGAAAAAGGTGCTGGACTGTGTAGCCGACATAATCTGCATCGCACAGATCACATACAAAACGACAAACAACGCATTGCTGATTGACAATTGATGGCTTGGCTTCTTTAGGTTTGAGATCTTGTTCTAATTTCCTGCTAGTAAAAACTGGCTGCAAAGTTTTAAGATTCTGTGAAGGTGTCAAGGCAAATTTGATTGTTTAGTGTTCGAAATGCTTTACATCATGAAATTCAAACCTAATTTGAACGTCCAAACGGACTACATACGTGCGAAACTTTTTGTTTAACTTGTGATTTTCGCAATTATTTTCATCATTTATTGTTCGTCTTAGTATTTATAGAACCTAGTTATACATTTTTGACTTGATAATGATGTTACGGTAACGTCAAAACGTCGTCAGCTTATTAGCTTTTTACAATTTTGTTTTTAAAAAATGTTTTGTCGCAATTTTTTATAGTTAAATGTCTTTCTAAGTCACTTCTCTTTCATTATTTTTTACAACTATATTTTAAAAATACCTAAACACATTTTGAACTAAGTACTAATAATTTAAATAGTTAATATAATTTTGAGTCTGGGAGCTAAACATTGACAGGATAAGATTATTCAAGAATATCTCCAAAGAAGACATAATGCGACCAATCTTGATCGGTTACAAGTATGCTGATTTTCATCCACAGAAAGAACAAAGCTCTGGACATCTCTTACTGAAAAACCGTTTCGAGAGATAATCGGTGGGACACATCCCTCCATTCAAGAACCAGCCATGAACCACAATCTTGGACACGCAACGGTCATCACAGTCAGACTTCTTTAAAATAGAGAACCTCGGGATTGAATGCAAACCTCGATGCGGTGGGTGCAAGTGCAGACAGTGCCCGCTCAGTAGCAAAGACAACACAATAAAAGAGGAGGAGAAGGAACTAGAGCTGATCAAAAACAATCTAGAATACAACAGAGGAGAAAAGAGATGGGTAGCCGAGTACCCATGGATTCGTGACTCATCTGAGTTACCAGATAAAAAGAAAGCCGCCTTGGGGATGCTGATGTCAACGGAAAAAAACATTAGCGAAGAATGCAAAACACACAGCAGATTGAAGACAGGATTATTGGAGGAGTTGCAAGAAAACTTAGCCAAAAGGAACTGGACGACTATAAGGGACCAATTCATTACATTTTTCATCATGAGGTTTTGAAACCAGAATCCAAGTCAACTCCAGTGAAAATTGAATTTAACAACAGCGCAAGCTACAAGGGCCACACCCTAAACGACTACTGGGAAAAGGGACCTCACCTTCTCAACGATCTTCTGGGAGTGTTGACAAGATTTAGAGAGAACAATGTGGCGTTGATCGGTGATATAAAGATGTATCATACAGTAAAAATAAAAAGAGTAGAATAACACACACATTGGTTCGTGTGGAGAGATATGGATACTAGAAGAAAGCCAGATACATGTAATACAGAGTATCATTTGGTGACAAGCCTTCAGGCACAATTGCCAAAATGGCGTTGAGGAAAATGGCAGAAATGGGGAAAGACAAGTATCCCGAAGCTGCACAGGCAATCAAAAGGAATATGTTCATGGATGATATAATTGAGAGTGTTAATGACAGACAAGGCAAGGGAACTTGCAAAGGACATTGAAAAATTACTTGATGAAGGAAACTTCAAAATGAAAGAGTGGATTTTTCTCTCATGACGGTGCAGAACAAGCTATGAGATTAAGTATACCCAATGACACATCGATGACGACAGAGCAGGTGTTGTCTGGAACCCATCACAGTATGAATTTGAGTATAAAGTTCAATCATATTGAGGTCAGCTGCTAAGAGAAAGGGAAAAACATGCAATTGATCAGATGCGGGAGATCAGGAACAAATGCATTCACAGGGTACAAATAACCGACCAAAAGAATTATCTTATCACAAGTAAATAGTATTTATGATCCACTTGGGTTAGTGGGACTCTTCACAGTCAGAGCAAAAATCCTCATGAGACAGCTGTGGGGAATTGAGGACAAGTTGAGCTGGGATGAACCAATTCCAGACAAGCACAAAGAATGGACACGATTCTGTCTAGACCTGCTACAAATGAATGACATCAAAGTCAAAAGATGCTTAAAACAAACAGAGGCAGTAGGTAACCCGATATTAATCCTCTTTAGTAATGGATCCAATAACGCCTATGGCAGACCGATACTGTCAAAAAATCGACTCGTCCCAATAAAGAAGATGTCAATTGATAGGATCGAACTTTGCAGAGCTGTGCTACATACAAGATTGAAACCTTTTCTACGACACTGCAGATACAAAATTCAGAAGTACTATCACATCGTAGACTCTCAAATAGTACACAGCATGATTCAGAAGGAATCTTATGGATTCAACACGTTTGCTGCAACTCGTGTGGGAGAAATACAACAAAACACCAACAGCGAGGATTGGTTTTGGATAGAAAGTAAATACAATATTGCTTATTGGCTGACTCGTGGCAAGAGGCCAAGCAAATTAAACTCGGAAGGTATCTGGCAAAAGGGACCTAGTTTCCTCGAATTGCCCCAGCGAGAGTGGCCAATTAACAGGACATTAACAAGAAACCTTCCTGATCAGGTCAAGATTGCATCCAACGTAACAAAGCGCTGCAATTCTAACAAAGAGGGCACGCTAGCATCAAGAATCGCCATCGACAAATACTCAAAATTTGACAAAGTAAAAACATCAAGAGTTTTAGCAATCACAGGAAAATTTTCTGATTTCCCATTTGGGAATTAAATGGGAAATTTTCCCATTATTGGGAAAAAGCTGGGACATAAAACTTCTTATTTGGGATAATTCTGGGAAATTGTTTTCTCCCAAGATCCCATAAATGGGTTTTCCATGGGAAAAATGTTTGGTTTACTTTCGTATCCCAACATTGGGAAGTTATTGTGAAAGCATCCCCATGTTATTCCCAAAGTAGTGAATAACATGGGAATATATCCCCATGTTATTCCCAAAGTAGTGAATAACATGGGAATATATCCCCATGTTATTCCCAAAGTAGTGAATAACATGGGAATATATCCCCATGTTATTCCCAAAGTAGTGAATAAAATGGGAATATATCCCCATGTTATTCCCAAAGTAGTGAATAACATGGGAATATATCCCCATGTTATTCCCAAAGTAGTGAATAACATGGGAATATATCCCCATGTTATTCCCAAAGTAGTGAATAACATGGGAATATATCCCCATGTCATTCCCAAAGCAGTGAATAACATGAGAATAAATCCCCATGTTATTCCCAAAGAGTGAAAAACTCTAAAAGCATTGCTTTTCCATAATTGAGAATGTCTTCAAACGTTTTAATCGAGGCTCCAGAATTATCCATGATACTCCTGTTCAATTTTATTCTGAGAATTGTATTCCCCTTCAGACTATTATTACTGAATGACTTAGAATTGTGCATGCACTACCACTGAAAACGGGTAAATATTCTAGATAAGTGGGAACATAATTTATGTGTAACTGTAATGATTAATTCTCTCATTTTCAACAACAAATTAAAAAAATAACAATGAGTTACACTAAACCATGTAATATGTTTTTAAGTTCTTGTACAGTACTGATGTGCACGTTGATATTTACTGACAGTACTAGTTCTGAGTTGAATTTCCAGTTAAGTTTCTTTTCTCCAACGAGAGGAGCTTTCCCATTGCCGTTCTGCAATTCCAATTACTGATTCCCATGGAACAACATTTCAAGCATATCTTCCCTGGGCCTCTCTCACAAACACATTTCTTGATCTGTTGCTCTCGACAAAAAAGAACACATTGACTGTCTTCCTTTTATAGTCTGTGCTGTGAACATGGCCATACCAAATGTCATTGATACCTTCTCCTTGGATCATTAACATATCACCATTTTCAGAGTAAACAGGAACAATCACTGAAAATGGAAGACTGACTTTGCCTCTGATAATCAGCAACAGTTAGTACATTATCTTCAGATTTGTAAAGAATGACTTTCCTTAAAATGCCATTGATCTGAAGGAAAGCTGGATCAGGGATTTCTCTGCTGTGGACCTTGCTAAATCCACTCCAAAAATCTTTCACAGGTAATTCATTATCATCAATAATGCTGAAGTAAAACAAAAGCTTAACTAACAATTTCGGTGAGGCCAAGTCATTAATTACCCTCAAAGACAGGAAACAATCAAGCTTAGAAACAACCTCCTCCCCATCAACTTGAACTACAGCATCCCCAGATGAAAAAACAGTCCCTCCAAATCCCCTGTCAGCCATAAAGCACTTCCAGGAATACTGTCCACAGGAACATCAGAGGCTTCAGAAATTTTTTGCTGTTCTGATACCGCTAGTGCTGTGATGTTATCCTGTGCACCGAGGAGGAATGACCGCAAGCAAGAGTCTTGCTTGCTAGTTGCAGATTTAGCTGCTCCAAGTGAACTGGCAAACCCCTAGAAAAAGATAACACAAAATTAACTCTACTATATTAGCTCAAACTTCACTTGTACATGAACTCTAGTTAGAGATTTCTCTGATCTGGACAACATACATTAATACAGTATGAATACTCAAAGAAAATGCAAGTGCTGTACTAGTCAAGACTGTACAATTATTAATTATTATTAATTATTATATGTTATATGTGTGTGTGTAGTGTCCCCGATTAGCAGGGCGAATGGCATGCTAGAAGACATGACACTTTAATAAAGTTGATGTTTTTTATGTATGAATGATAGTAAAGAAATAAAATTGCTTGAAAAAAGTACATTGAACATGCACATGGTAAAATAATTGTTATACAGTCTGCTTGCGAATGCTTCTGAAAGGTTGTCTAATTTAAGAAAATTTAATACATGTAGATTCTAAATTGATTAACCAAAATCACACTAAAATTTTTTTTACAAAAATTGCAAACAAATACACATGTTAAAACCGTAGCTGAATTCATTTAAGATTTTGCAAGACTGTACTGAAAACCAACAGCATTTTCTGAATAAAAATACAATACAATGTATTAAATACATTACCATTCCAATGTTAACCTTGCCAGCATCTTTCTCACTTTCTTGCAATGGCTTCAAAAATTCTCGTTGTGCTTCAGCAGTGGCAAATGTGGCTTCAATACCCTTGCAGTTGCTTGATCTCTTTACATATCCCTTGACTGCACGCTCAAACACAGCACACCAGTAGTTATCAGGGGCTGACATGGTAATGATATCCTCGTGAATGTGGGTCAGATTATGCAGTGAAATTGTGCACATTTCCAAACCTTGCATTTCTTCAACTAGGATATTTAGACGCCATGACAACTTTCTGTGTTGGTCAATTAGATTCTCAGTCCATCCACTCCTGCCAGTGTAAAAATGCATTTCTGTCAGCCTTGATACCAATGACTGAATCTCAAGCTCTTTGGGGTTAGTCACCTGTCCAACAAGAATACAATCTGACATAGGAAATGAAAACTTCTGTAGACCCTTAGGCCATGGAAATTGTTTGATCTCTTTATCAAGATATCTTTTGTCAACCAACTCCAGATCTAAAAGTCTTTCAGCTTGATTTTTCACAACATTAAGACAAATTGTGTGAAAAACATCATAGACAAGATGCTTACAAATGTCAAAGCCATACAATGGATTTAAGTACTTGTGAAGAATACTTATACCAGTGAAGCCCTTCTCTGATGACATACATTTCCGCACACTAATAAGTGTTTCATTTTCAATGTCATAAAGGTCTGTCAGTGATGTGGAAATCTCTTGGGTCTCCCAGGGATACCTGTAGTGAAAGCGGCATTCACCATAGTACATATGTGTGTTTGCACTGTCACTGAGATGTTGACCATGTAATTTACACCGTCTGCATCCACATTTTCCTTGATTTAAATACTTTCCCACTTCACACTGGCCAGGGTGATCTCCACACCAACACAATAAAAGAACTCGCACAGTTTCTACAGGTGAAGGTCGGTAACCTTCTATGTAAATTTCTCTTTGAAAATTTACCTCAAATCCATCAATAAATCCTTTGCAAATGTCATTCATCAGTGGTTGAAGGAAAGGGTCTAGGGCTTCACGAATGTTTGGAACTGCATACGATGGTACAAATCCAACAACATAAATCTCATCAACATGGTTCCTGTCTTCTTTTTTCATGTTGGCAATTGAAACTTCAACTGAACCACAACTTCTGAGGCTTGAGCCAAATGGTTGCCAACCATCCCAATGCCCAAGAAGTGCCAGGTTTAGGGGACTTCCATTTGCAAACTTTATTCTGTGCTCAAAACTTTCAAGGCATTCAGGGCATTCCACAATCTTAACTCCCTCTTCTGGTGTATTTGGTGAGTTAGTTAGATGATTGGCAGAAATTGGAATCCCACAGGAGGGGCACAAACTTGGAAGAGGCCAAGTCTTGTCTGGATCCCAGAACCACTGTAGATCAACCCATCGCTCCCCGTCCCAGAGTTCTTTTTTCAAAGGCCAACTTTCATTTTTACCTAGCCAATGATCACGTTCCTTCCAATGGGAAAGCATTTTTTCGCAGAGGGTTTTGTTACGAAACCAGTTTTTAACCTTATTGTTTAGTCCCAAATAATAATATGTTAGGTAAGGTTTATTACCACAGTGAGTGCAGAGATTATCCTTGCCTTCCATAAGACTGTACTTTCCACTATAGGAATACTTTGGTACTCTGGAGTCATCATCTACTGCTTTATTTTGGCGGCAAATACAAATGTAGTACGCCTTAGCACCCTCATATCCTTCTTCTCTAAGTAATGACTGAACATCATTCCACGTTTTTGGCCATAATGTGGTCAAAATGTCTCTATCAACGGTCTTATCATCAAGAGTGGAAAGTAAGAATTTCTTGGCATATTCCAAAATATCTTCAAAGATTCCAACTGAGACTCCACTGTCTCTTTTTATTTTGAGCGCATCCAAAACAGCAGTTACCACAAGTTTTCGCATAGTATTTGTCATCACGTTTGCAGTTGGTGGCCGAGTTGGCTCCTGATCAGAAACATGCATGGGTTGCTCTTGTTGTGAAAGATCCTCTTCAAAGTCCGACACCCCAGAACCAGCTGTTTCCATTTCGCTCTCACCTTCACTACCATTATTTTCAAGAAAATCTGCTTCCACATCAGAATCAATTGACTGGCGTGTACTTTCCTCATGATCGATTCCCTGGTCAACAATTCCAAGCTGAGTTTCATGATCAATTAAAACGTTCGTTTGATTCCAGTGTCGCAGTTCTGTACTTCTATCGGTTGCTCGTCCCATACAATTTGGACATGGACAATGAACGTGGCGGTAGGGTTTTTCTGAACAGTTGCAAGTTGCAATTTCACTTCTACTCCAGCATTGAACTTTTCTTACCTCCATCTTGAAAATTATTAGACGCGTGGAATCTGGGAACGAGACCGTTCCTTTTTGACATGCGCGTGGTCACATTCCCGGGACCCCTTGCGCGCGTAAGAATAAAGCTCGCCAGCCCGCCAAATTCTTTCTCTTTTGCTGCCTGTTCCCGCCTGTTGTTGTTCGACAAATAGAAAAAATGGCTGATTCAGCGAACGAGTCGTTCGGATTCGAAGTTGGCGTCGAAGAAAAGGGAGAGCAAGCTGAAAAGAGCTCAAGTGCAACGGAAATCTTAACGCGAATCAAAGAGTGTTTCGGAGAAAGTGTTGGAAAGGCATTTGAAGGTAAGAAACTTACAGCGAAATGTTTTTGGCACGAAATGGCCATTCAACTTTTTGATAAATAATTTTCGTCCTATTTAAATTTCAGAGGAAGAAATAAATGACAACGATTCCATCAAAGACCTCACTTCTAGGGACGCCGATGCACCTATTTTTACCAAACTCGGTTTGTCGTATGGAAAAGCAGTGCGTTTTAGAAAAGAATTTGGAGCAAACGAACCGAAGCTAGACGCTGCCAAGCAATCTCCGCCTGCTTTGAAACCCACGATGGCGGACATGTCTTCCTTCACGCCAGAGATAAGACGAGTTTACTTGGCAAAGTAGGTCTTGCGTTTTGTATAGTACAACACTGATTGAACATTTCAATGTCCTGTAATTAATAGTTATTTTTCTGTTTTTCAGTTACGTTTTAAATTTTCCATACATTTGTCTACAATTTTTTCCTGCCAACTTGCAGGCAAATGTATGAAACAGTAAAAACGTGACTGAACGCCTTTTACCACAGCTACATTCCCCTCAAATTTGGTGAATACAATCTTTTGCCTAGTATCTAAACTTTACTATTTATAAATTGTTTTGTTTGGTGATTATTCCCATACAAACACATCAACTTTGAGGCCGACATGTCAATTTACCCAGAATGCAATGCGTGGTGCCATCTTTTCTGTAAATTCCTGGATTGCATAGTGCCATATTTGTGAGTACTGCCATCTATATTTCATTGCAGACGCAAGTTGGTGGGACAGCTTGCTACTGATCATTGGAACTACACATATCCAAAATTTAACACTCCCGAAAGAAAAGTAGAGCTAGCCAAGTTCGCAGAGAAAATTGAAGGGGAATGTGCTGTTCCTTCCGTTGGATTCAACAAGGAAGGAATTTGTAAGCACATTCAAGATTTTTTTAACGAACAGAGAAGATATCGGAGGAAAAGGAAACAGGTATATGACTATATAATTTTTGTAGGTTACTGAATTGAATACCAATTGCAACTTCAAGATGATTTCAAAGTGCAATAGTAATATAGGCTGCTTTCCTCTGCATTATACTCATAATTAAAACAAGAAAATACCTACTTGAAATAGCTTACCAACATTTTGACCTGAAATTTATTTCAATTAACCTAAGTAAATGTATGTTTTCCCATTTTGGATTTTACTTCCTTTATTTTTATTATTTTCAGGGCATCTCACCCTTAGTAAGTCTGTAAACTAAGTACATGTTATCAACTTATGCATTTATTGCTTTTCTTTTGTTCCAGGAGGACAGTAGCTTGACCAGTTCTGAGAAAAAGGATCCTGACCTTCCAAAGTTTGTAAGTGTATTTTAATAATTCTGTAGAACAATAAGCTTAAGTCTAACACAGGATCTTCAAGAGTTAACTTTGCATTTTCCACTCTGTCATATAATTTGGCTGTTCTTGAACTTTGATAAGTCTCAGTCTAGCTTCTCACAGTATCTCCCAACCTTCATCTATAGGTAAGCACTTGAAAGAATAGCTGCATGGTCCTTTATTTTAGCATGTTAACATCCTTTTCACAGTGCCATTCAATTTACAAGGGGATTAGCCAATGATATTTGACGTGTTTTCAAGGTAGCAAGGTTTTGATTAACATTATAACTCACCATAAATAAGAAAAAGTGAATTTAAGCTTTATTTCTCTTTTGCATTGAAGGTAAAACACCATAGCAGCCCCAGGGGGTCAGGAGAAGCAAAGAACACAGATAATCTGAGTATTAATAAGTTGTAATCATAGTAGTTTCCTAAGTTGCTTCATTGTAACAATGGTCACACCTCATGACTAAGAAGAAAAAGTGAAGCTTTATTGATCTTTTGCATTGAAGGTTAAACGTGGTGGTAGCCCAAGTGTCTTAACAAAGGATACAGATAATGTGAGTATTAATAAGTTGTAATCAAAGTAGTTTTCTAAGTTGCTATATTGTGACATAATCTGGTCACAATCAGCATGTTTAAGACTCTGTTATGATCGTCAAGCTTGTTAACCCTTTAAACCCCAATACTCACATGCACATTTTCTTCATAAATTTCTTATATTAGTAGAATTTGTTAAAAGATCAGGGCTTAACAATTTTGATTCTCTTTGGTGATCATTCTATTAATTCTCATAACTATTTCTCTTGATTAAGCATTGATATTGCAAGGAGAATTTTATGTTGGTCACTTGGGGCTTCAAGGGTATATTTCCCACACTGTCACTGTCACCATCCAACAAAGCCAGCATGCTTAGTGAAACCACAGCTAAGATAAGATTATTGTGAGATAAGATGAAATTTAATGTCAATTTATGGTAGTGGATTTTGCAGCTTTTTGGTCTGCAATGCATGCATTGGCTACTTTAGAAAGCTAGCCCAACTGAATGCAATTCAGTGTAAACACTCCATAAATTGATTATTTTTTAGGATTTCTTATGAAGTATTGTTGATTTTTAATTGCAGGACAACAGTGATGATATAAGCAGCAGTGCATCCACCCTTTCACCCGTTGAATCAGAAAACGAGGACATTGGTAATGTACCAGATCCACTGCCAGCTACCCCACTCCCATCCCCCACTGTTGAGGGGGATGTCAATAACTTGCCAGCACGAGTCTGCAAGATGGTTTTAAAAGCTGTGTGTGGAAGGATGCCCTCTAGAGAAGAAATTCTAAGTCTATTAAAGAACAAATTTTCTGTGACACCTAGAAATGTAACATCTCTAACACCATCTCAACTAATTGAAGTAGTCTCAAAGAAGCTAATCAGGCACAGATATGTAGAAATACCAGATTCTGTTGACTTCAGCCAGCTACAATCAAGTGCCATTAAAGTAAAAAAGGAGATCGAAATGTAAGGAAAACCTTTTGCGGAAGTGTGTTGTGTTGAATTAGTTTGAACTGTCTTCAATGTTGCTTTTTTTAACTTGAGAAAAACCTTGTGTTTAAAGCATGTTGTGTTGAATTAATTGATGCTGTGCTGTATTATACACTACGATAATTATACACTATGAAGTTGTGATGATTTCCATATTTTATTGTAACTCAAACAGCTGATCAGCATAAATGCAAATGATACATTAATGGACAGATTATTAATTATTGGAATAATGAAGGTGATTTAAAAATTTGAAGATATATTGTTTATTAATGCAAAGCATAAACTATTTCTTTTTAAAAAGAAAGATTACAGTTAAGGTTAAGTTCATTAAAACTGTTTGACACCAAAAATGCATTCTGAGAGTTATTGTTGGTCTAGACTAAGGACAGAAATTAGAATGGGAATATTAAATCCCATTTAGGGGAAAAAGTGACCCAAAAGAAACCCAATCCTAGGCAAAACTTGGGACAGTAAAATTCCATAATTGGAATTGAAATGGGACTATTAAATCCCATTTAAGGGGAAAAATTACCCAAACGAAACCCAGTCTTGGATAAAACTTGGGACAGTAAAATCCCATTACTGGAATTAGAATGGGACTATTAAATCCCATTTGAGGGTAAAAGTTGACCCAAAAGAAACCCAATCTTGGGCAAAACTTGGAACAGTAAAATCCCATTACTGGAATTAGAATGGGACTATTAAATCCCATTTAAGGGGAAAACTTGACCCAAAAGAAACCCAATGTTGGATAAAACTTGGAACAGTAAAATTCCATTACTGGAATTTGAATGGGAATGTTCAATCCCAATATTGGGAAAGAAGTAGCTCAATAAAAACCCATTATTGGATAAAATTTGGGATAGAAAAATCCCGTTATTGGGATATGAATGGGATTTTGTAGATCCATGAATGGGTTTGGTAGCACTTTCCCAATTTCGGGTTTTCCCAAAGAAATCCCTTTGAAATCCCAACTAATTACCGTTTTAAACCCAAAATGGGAAATCAGAAAATTTTCCTGTGAATATACAAAAAAGAACCAAAACGTTCCTTCAAGAACACAGCAAAACTACTGACACCCGATGATATAACAAAGGCCGAACAATTCTGGATTGTGGAGGCACAACAGTGGTAAGACGAGTTTTTTCTTTCCAATCCAGGGACTAATACACCATGGAAACATTAAACGGTGACAAAGCGACGCGCTTTTAATAAAGCAATTGTTTTGTTATGACACGAAATTCATGTGTGACTTAATTATATGACATGATCAAGTAATATAACTGTGACGTAACAATGATTAATTGGTAAGATCTGTATTAACACAACTACTAGTTGCAGACCTTGAGAGACACCAACAGGTAAATATTCTTATTCTCTGACATTCTCAATGTCGTCACTTGACTAATTGTACTATTCATGTCAATATCTGTTTGTAGATTTCGAACATGTCTTATCTGTACATCAACTGATTTAATAAAAATAAACTGCATACAGTGTTTGAAGTATAGTTTAAAAAACGAGCAGTAGTGTACAATCAGGTTTAAAAACTCGAGGCAAAGCCAAGAGTTTTTACACCTGATAATACACATACTGCGAGTTTTTTGAACAGCTTCAAAAACATTCTTTCAAAAGCATCTCCCTTCGGAGATAAACTATACTTTAAACTATACTTCAAACAATTGCACTTTTGTGCAAAGAGGAGTACAAAACATGTGCCACATCGACGAAGTGACCATTGCTTCCCAGCTCCTGTCAAAAGTTTTGGGATTTTAAAGTTCTGAGGGAAAACATCTACTGAAAAATGCTATACCAAAGTTGTCAGGTACGGTAGATAAAACGGCTCACAATTTTTTTTTCAGAGGTAGGGAACGAGTAGAGATAAGCAGCTTGCATTTCCGAACCAGTCGCTTACCTGGCAGTTTACACGAGGGCGTTGGTGTCATTCAAATAACGGCTCACTTGTTAAACTGTTGGTTGTTTATTTTGTTGAGAAGATTCCAACTAGAATGGCGAGAGACCAGATTTCATAAAACAGTACTGCACGAAAATATTAGTCACCATTTGTTACACTAAGAATCCTGAACAATTACCAGACTGCATGGGCATTTATCAATAAATGCCCAATGCTGATTACAGCACAGCGTAAACTGGAGTTTGGTCTCGTGCACCAACCTGCCATGGATAAATGTCTTCTTGCGTACCATTTTAAGAGCCTCCAAAATCCCAAGAAGACAGTGGCAGCATGGTTGAAAAAGCATGTCATGGAATGTCATGTGGGCTGCAGAGCAAGCCAAATCCTGTGCAAGTGACACTGACAGTGATGACGAAGGTCCTATCGATGCTATAGAACAGTCTGATGCTGACGATGTTGCCACAGATTCTACTTCAAGTGGTGTCCTTTATGATTTGAGAGCAACGTTGAGCAGATCCAATCCAGACAATCTGCGATACAAGCTGGTGAAGCACATGCTCTGAGAACAAGAACGGAAAAGAACAGGGCAAAAGAACCTCACTGAAAAGCAACACCAGTTGATAAAAGCCGCCTTTAGAGAGATGGGAGTAAGCAGCCAGAGTGCAGACTTGCTGCCACCAGAAACAGACACACAGACGGACGCCCACTCCGGTTCAAAGGGAGCTGCTGAGGCGTAGCGACCAAACAAGACCGCATAAAGAACGTCGTTGTGAGAAAGCCCGTCAAGCATTCCAAGGCACCTAAAAAGACCAAATGGGAGTTGCATGACTGCATCAAACAACTGCACACCAGCCTTGATAAAAACTTCAAAGCATCCATGGGTGCCCTGCTGGAAGTCCTACAAGACAAGTTGAAGAATCATCACAAGATCATTGGAACAGTCGGCACCAAGGAGGCCTTAGATGATTAAAGGCGAACCTGCATTTAAATGGGTCTGCTTCAACAGCGACAGCCACCTGGTCAAGTGTGTCTTCAAGGCCCTGCCAACAACAGAAGAGCTCGGAAGAGAGCACAGAATCATTGCAACAAGAACATGAACCAAGCAACAATGAGGACGACGAAGAAATGTTCCTTACCCTGGTGGAAAGCTGGGAAGTTGACCACATCCAAGGAGAATCGCAAAAGGGAAAAAAGCAAACCCGCCTAGACAGATCTCAGCCTAGAAGCGACAAGAAGAAAACCTGCTCCAATACAATATTGAACTATTTCTCCTAACAACCATAAACGTTTTGATGTTCATTTATTTCTGGTTTTGATTTCCAGGTGTTACAATGACTAGAAAACAGAACATATTTATCAAGGTCGCAATTAAAACAAATGGTCCTGTTGCGTACACAGTTTGATCTACATTTTTTCTAGTCTTGTTAAGCTAGCGGCATTTTCAGTCCAGCCCTTTTCTTTAGAGTCCACGGTTCGTCCTTCTTGAAATTGGAAATCATCTCTCAAAATAGCCGTCCACTGCCCAAATCCATGCCTATCTATTTCCTTTCTTGAGAAAATAGTCTTCATCTGCCATGAACTTCAACACCTGACGATAACTTTTTTGAATGCGCAATGGGTTCGTGGGTGGGGCATCTTTTCTAGGGAGCGCGCTTGTTGATTCTAGAGTTTCAACAGATGGTGCCAAACTTGATGTTGAAGTGCCAAACCTTGCTTGCATGTCCTCGTCCAGACCTGAACCCTTGTTGCCTTGTAGTTTTTAATAATAATAATAAGAAGAAGAATAATGAAATGATATATATGAAATTAATCATATAATAATAATAATAATAATAATAATAATAATAATAATAATAATAATAATAATAACAAGATTCAAAGGTGCTGTTTACACTTGTGAGCCTTAACAGCAACTTTGCACGATCTTTGCTTTTGATAGTGAACTTTGGCAACAGCAGAACCATTTTTGGTCTTCGGATAAAATTATTTGCTCTTTGCCAATGAGCAGACAGGCTTTGCGTGTCGACAATTTGACCATATTGCGTCGGATGAATGTATTTTTCCATTTGCATCAAAAGCCAACTTGCTCATGACCGCCTAATTTGCTGTGTTGGCCTCCATTTTTATTGACCAGAACAAAGTCACGTTGAGGTTTTAGCAACGACCTTATGAAAGTGATGTAGCCATCGAGCACTTGCATCCTTGTATCTGTCAGAATAAAGGAATCAAAACCATACTTGCTCACAGTCTTGAATGTTTTATGATCAATGAATCCCCCATTTTCCTCCGCTGCACTGATAATGTCGACTGTCAAATACTGATAAATCATAGGACATGACCCCTTCACTTTGATGAATAAGTACATTGCAACAAATTTCGTGGCAAATGTTAAGTTTGATGGGTTCACTTCATCTGCACTGGTTTTTGCACATCTTAACGGTGTTTTCGTAGCGGGGCAAATAAAAAGTCACAACTTCCAACAATTCCTCCAATTCCTCCATGGTTGCCCAGTGTCATTTAGCTTCCAGAGTTTCAATGTCTAGATCCTGTGTCCACTGCAATCTCAACATCTTTGCCACTGACTGAGGTACACCTCTGTCTCGGATAATTTTCGAACTGCATCTAAAGCACCGTTAACTTTCTGAAGTCGATCAGTTCAGAAATAGCATCAATGTATCCCAAGCGTCCACCATGTCCGAGCTTGCATTCTTCTTGCAAGTGGTCGATAAACTTGAATAACAAATTTGGAGAACACAGACTGAAGTCCATTTCTTCAAATGTCAACTGTTCCTCGTCATCGCAGCAAAATTTCAGAAATTTAAAGCATGTCTTCACTTCTTGTTGAGCTGTGTGATCTTTCTTGCAAAGGCCGCCACTCCCAGTTAACCATGTTGTGAATACTTTGCCAATTTGGCCAGAAATTGAAAATGAAGGCAATACTCCCACGGAGTATTTTGCGGCTACGATAGATGAATCGCTTTTTGAGGTTGTCACTGGCGAGTTATTTGGTACTTTCAGCTCGGGTTTTTCGTCAAAATAAGAGAACCAACTGTGCTTGGTATTCACATGTTTCCTGCATCCTTGTTGACTTTGAAATCCGTTGTTTTCACACACTTGTATTGGACAGTGATACAAGCTGTCTGTTTCGTCATTTTTCCAAGTGAAGCCATTTTGGTTTGGGCAAAGCACTATTGACATTCGACCAGGCAACCTTGCTCTTCTTGCTCATATTTCACGTGGAACAACATTCAATAACACTTGACATGCTTTACAAGGCCCAGATCAAAATAAAAACCAATAGGAAACAATGAAGCCATCATGCATGCTCCAACTTGTCACAACTTGCCTCTGCCTGCCAATTTGCACATGCCGGCCATTTTGCACATTTATCTTGTAGTGCAAATTTGACCTTTGGTGTAATTATACCTGCACTGGTGCAAAAGACTTGCACTGGTTCATTGTATGAACTGTGTAAAAAAGGGATTTTATTTATGGGGGGGAATTCAAAAAGAAAATACACCCCTCTGGACCAATTTTTCCTCTGCCTCCTCCTTAACTTTTCAGAAGTTAACTTTCGCGTGGTGAATATGTTTGTCAACCTCTGTAAACTGCATGCAGAACAGAAATCAGTGACATCCCGAGTTAAACTTGTTGAAAAACCGTTAAGTTCATCAATCTTCCTTTCAGTGCTAGAAATCGACTTGATGGATTTCCGTAACTGCCCCTGCAAATGTACGACCACACATAAGTGGGTGATGAATTTAATTGACCATCACACCAAATTCATCAAAGTTCTGCTGCTGCATAACAAAAGTTCCGATGAAGTGATTAACGTTTTAAAGCAGTATTGCTTTACTTTTGGATTTCCAAAAAAGATCATTTGTGATAATGGAAAAGAATTCAAAAATGCCAAAATGACAGCATTTTGCCAGGAAAATGGAAGTAAACAATCACATGGCTCCCCAAGCACCCCAACTACCCAAGGACTCATAGAAAGGGCCAACAGAAGTTGGAAGGAAGATATGCGAACTCTCATTTTAAGTGAAAGTTCTAAAGCAATGCTAAGTTGGTGTGAATACACCAGTGAGGCAGCATATGTAAGAAATATAAGCCACCACAGAGCGATTAAAATGTCACCCTATGAGGCACTGTTTGGTTTCAAGCCCCATCGTGAAAAACTCGAACACACAACTGACACTAAAGACAAAGCACAGGAAGCAGCTGAGACAAGTGAACATGAGGTAGATTTCGAAGAAAGACAGCCTAAACGGCCAAAAATTGAATAAAGCCAGCCGAAATACAATGAGAATATGGTGTGGCAAACACACAAAAAGAACGACGCTAGAAAACCGAAATTCAAAGTGGGAGATTGATAGCAATCAAAATTACATCCAAACATGCTCCTGGGAAAAAAATTGTGAACTTGAGGACACTTCTGCTAAATTTGTTACTGAATATGGAAAAATAAAAAGTCTGATTTCAACGACAAGAATGTACCCCTGCACAACAAAAAATATTAAACTAGTTTACACCAAGGAACTCGCATTTTCTGCAGCTTGCAAAGCAGCACACGCAAATCATTAGCTCTCTATTATAAAATGTTTCCTAGCATAAATGAACCGTAAAAAAATAAAAACCGAATAAACGTGGACCATCATTGTAAGGCTTAATAAGTACTGTTTTGCTAGGATTACTGCAGATGTTACTGAAATAATATCAAACAATGAATTAATCCAAACTATTTGCTAAGGATACATTATCTTAGTTTATGTTATCACGAAAACATGACAGGAATGACTCAAAGCTTGAGGCTTGAGGCATGAGAAATCCATGAGTTGAAGTTATGTCCGAGTCAACTTTGAATAAACCCTAACCTTAACCCTTAACAGAAAGCTAACATCTAACCCCAACTTGTAGCAAAAGCTAACCGTTTAAAATAAGTGCTTAACCCTAATCACTCAATTCAGTGCTTAATATAAATTATTTTTACATCAACCTACATAATCATCCTGTTGTTTGATAGCCCACTGTAGTACGAAAGAAAGGAACTGTTCTGTAAACATGTTGCTCCAGTTCAATTATTTTATGCACCAGTGCAAATATTTTAACCTGCTGCAAGTATTTTGCTCCAGCTCAATTATTTTGCACTAGTTCAAAAAAGTTTGCACCAGTGCAAGTATAATTGCACCACAACATTTATAACATCTTGTAACATACAAAAAGATACATGCCAAGACATGCCTCACAAAGATCTGAAAATAGTTGTCTCGATCTCAGTGATAGTATTTGACCAAAATCTCTGCCATTTGACAAGAGATTAACAGGAACAAATAATCGTCGTACAATCGCGATTTTGTTGAAAAGTACCCATGTTATCTATAATAAAGTCGAACTTAAAAACAAACGGAACAAATAATCTTAAATATAAAACATTTCACATGAATATGAACACGTAATCAGGAACAAAGTTTAAGGGAATACATCAATAGGAACAATCATAACTCAAAACAGTGAAAAGGAAAACAAAATGATAAATAAGAACATTTCACATGAATAGGAACAGGTGATTAGGAACAGTCGTTCCACATGCCAGCAAAAAATAACTCCTTGATAGGAACTATTCCTCAAAAGAGTGAAAAGGAACAGACTGTTAAAACTGGAACTATCAAATAAAGGAACAGAACATGATAAATAAGAACCATTTTACATGAATACGAACAAGTGATTAGGAACAATTGTTCCACATTCCAGCAAAAAGGAACTCCTTGATAGGAACTATTGTTCCTCAAAAGAGTGAAAAGGAACAGGCTCTCAACACAGGAAACGTCAAAGAAAGGAACACAAAATGATGAAGAACCATTTCACGCGAATAGGAACAATTGATCCACATGCCAGTAAAAGGGAACATATCCTATGAAAAGGACCTCAGTGATAGGAACAATTGTTCTTCAAAAAAGTGAAAAGGAACAAAATGAAAACAGGAACTATCATAGCAAGGAACAACTAAATGGGAACACACGTTCCACACGTTGACAGTGAGGAACGCCTACTCTGAATGGGAACACATCGAAAGGAACTGTTGTTCCTTCAATGAATGAAAATGGAACAACATCTCAAAACAGGAACAAACACTGTGAGGAACACTCGTTCCTAAACTACTTAATCAGGAACAATATGTGCTTTTTAACTGTGAATAAACATCTTGTTCCTATTTAGCCTAAAACGACCACATGAATCAGGAACAATTCATCCAATGGGAACGTTCTCAAATAAAATATAGGAACAGCAAGCAAAAATCAAAACACGTTTAAACCCACCTAAATAATACAGAAAAAACACTGAAGCGTCGGTAGAATCGCTGTGTGGTATACATGGAACAGCCGAAATTTGATGAACGTAATCACTCTAAAACTTCCACAAATGAACAAGTAACAAATTTTGGGAAACGTAGTAGGTGGAAGTAGAGGTGATAGACATTGAAGAAGAGGAGGAAGTAGAGGTGACAAGCCATTGATACCTCTGTGCACTACAAAGACCCAATAAATAAAATTATGCAGCCTGTCGATATGCCATAACGCATTTGGTCCAGGTACATTGTATTGATACCTGGGATGCATAGCACGCCAATGTAAAGCAGTGTTAATGGGGTCAATTCGATGGATTATATCAGACTTTGAACGTGACAGACTTTCAATGGATTCAAGAAAAAGATACCACTCATTTTCCGCCATATTTTCTATCCTCTTTGGCTTTCCTCACCATCCCATGGCGAGGAGAGGTCGCGTGATGAGCTAAAATATTGTCTGCAGAGAAGGCTATTACTTTCACCTTTTTAAAAAAGGGTACTTAAAGGTAATGATTTACAGATTTAAGTGTCGTTTCAACCCACAAGGTGTTATTGAGGGTGTTATTTTGGGTGTTAATGTGAAATAAAACGCAAACCACTTATCAGAATTAACTCTTTTATCACGTGAAAAAAGATGAGTGACATTTGAAACTAAACAGAAAAATAGATAAACAAGGGCCATTGTTATAAAAATAGCGGCATTTCATTGGAAATATTGTGTAATCATGCAGTTATATCTCTGGCCTCCCATCTTCTTTATATGTAATGCTGACATTTTTCTGCTGGATGCTCTGGATTTAAAAATTCTCTGAACTGACATTCACAGCTGAGCTCTGTTCATTCAAAGAAAACAATCAACACCACATCAACCTGATTCCAATTAGTTCAAAGGAAATGCTACAAACTTCAACATGATCAAACATGAACGTAAAGAGATAGCAATGTGAAAATATTTCATTTCACAGTCAAGCGTTCTTCCCTTGTGGAAAATATAATCACGCCTGTACGTTAGTTGAAAATAGTTCATCAAAGTATAGAAAACACCTTGCACGTGAAGTAGCAAGGTAAACAATATGGCACACAGTTTCACACGATTTCTCATCATAGTGCATATAGTAATAATAATAATAGCATTTATTTAAACACGATAAAAATTATAGCGGAGCTGATGTGGTCGTATATTAAAATACTAAGAACTCTATCAAGGTAGAAAATTTCATCAAGCTAGAGAAATGTGATATCAAGGCAGAAAATGTGATATCAAGGTAGAAAATTTCATCAAGCTAGAGAAATGTGATATCAAGGTGGAAAATTTTGTCAAGAAAATTTCATCAAGGTAGAGAAATTAGATATCTAAGCAGAGTAAATGCCCTGTCAAGGTAGAAAATTTCATCAAGGTAGAGAAATGTGATATCAAGGTAGAAAATGTGATCAAAAATCTGAGGTTCAAAACTTGCACCAGTTCTGGTGTCTTTCACTGTTCGAACTGTATAACAATAGTTGCCATGAAAAAAAAACAATGCCTAAGAAAGCTCTATCACAAAATGCAGTTAACTGTAACTTAAGACTTAATTGAGTTGCAAATTGCTGTTAAAATAGAGAGCTGTCCATACACGAAGTTTGAACACTAATCAGCACTGCTTACGTGTGAAACCTGTAGAGAAATTTATGGATATGGATAATAATGGTTGATACATACATCGATGATTTGCACCAGGAGATCGGAGAATCCTTGGAACAACCACGACTTAAACTTTTTTTCCAAACCGAGCTTGAAAACTGGGGGTGTGGCTGATGCGCCTGTCAATGTTTAGGAGTGGGGGAGGGCATACCCAAGGGATTTGACTTGATCTCCGTTCCCATGGGAGGGAAATTACAAGAAATTTCACATAACTCAATGTTGCACAAGAGCCTGGAACCTGGAACCTAGTCCACCATCTTGAAAATTACCCAGAAGACCCTGATTGAGTGTCGGATTGCCTGCAATTTTGCCAGCTGCTTCAAGCTGTTGAACCGGAAAGAAGTTAAAAGTTGAGTTGAAAAATCGGAGATATGCCCTTGTACAAGCCGTGGGATGTTAAGCGACAGAAGAGAAAGGCAGTGGTGGTGAGCGGTTTCAACATTTCAAGGATGTCCGAGAAAATAGGAGAAAAGGTGCTAAAAGGGAGGCAGAAACTCAGACAAAGAATCAAAACGTAAAACAAAGAAAAAAGTGTGACCTATGTATCTACTGTTGATTTGATATTATATTAGCCAAAACAGTTGGATATTTGACAGTTAATAATATTTGTTTCGTCAATCCTATGTGCTTAGCGAAAAGAAAGAACTGTGGAAAGCAGCCAGGAAGAACTGTGCATGACATGCTTGACAGCTGAACTGCCAGTGGATGCCACAACAGATGCATTCCACTGGATTGCGTGTGACAAATGCAAAGCTTCGCATCACCAGTACTGCAGCACAAAAATGTTTCTTGCTGCGTGGTCCTCACGGTTAATGATAATATTGAAATTCAGTTAAGACTGAGTGAAAAAAAAACTGACAAAGACAGTCATACGTTTCGGGGAAAACCCCTTCATCAGACAAACGCTCGTGCTCACATTATATTATATTACTACCGCATGCATCGCATGCATCGCAGACACAATGTTTTGTCGTACGATGCATTGTCAACAGTACGGTCTGATAAAATGCAAGATAGTTAAGTTTTGGTTTATGAGGACATGAGTCGATTCTTCTGTATGTTGTTCAGAGTTAAAGCAATCTATACTTTGCTTGGTGGCGAGGTGGCTTTTCTCTTGGTGGTGAGTTCATTGTTGGCGAAACTCCCTGATGGCAAGGTGACTGGATACTATTTGATCGATTATGTTGATATTGTTTATTTATTTGAAATCCTATCACCAATTCTCCAGAATGCCTGTGTTTAAACAATCCTGATTCCTTGTAGTATGTGGTTTCACAGATTTTAAAGCGAAAAACAAATACAAAGTTCAGAGAAAAAAATGCAGACCTGAAATTGTAGCCTATTAAGGAGTGCTTGAAACAGAGTGTGGAATGTAAAGCAGACTGGGCTGTGCATATTAATAGATTCTAGAGTGTATATTGTGGATTGCTAATATAATACTCTAAAATGAAAACCGGGTGGAAACTGAGACCAAACAAGCCAGTTGCAAAGCACAACGGGCTCTTTGTTATGATAGTTTTTATGTGATATGTGCCTGAAATCAGATGATGACTTGAGTATATGCCTTGGCTGCTTTAAGCACCGCTCTTTAACCTATCGAGACTGGACAGGATTCTGTAAAATTGATGCATTCATGACATTCTACTGATGCAAATTTGCAAGACATAATTCACAGTTCATTTACAGTCACCTCAGCTCTTGTTACTCATGCGCGAAGCAGCATGAGGTAAGGTTTCGGCTCCATTTTTCTTGTTATTTTTCGTGTCACGATTTTGCATGCAAATTTATGCATACATTTTTTAAATTGTGCACTTCCGGTTCATGTCTTAGCCATTTACACTTCCTTTTTAGTGACTTCCGGCTACTGTCACTTCCGGTAAAAGAGCGTTACTTACGTGTCACGACAGCATCTCCTACAACCCTACATACATTACTTTGTTCACCTGTGGTATATATAAGACTTAGAATAATCACTGGTTTCATTGTGGTACAGCCTTCATTCACAAAACATTCAAAAGACTTTATTACGCATGCGCATGAATTTATGCACGAATATTTTAGTGTACGCGAACTCACCCCTGCCTCCCACAGAAAGTTATTTTGCCTCCTATTGTTATAAAAGGCTTCGGGAAGGTTGAACCAATCAGAATTCATCTACTGAGCACATGTCTGGGTTTTGGGGGGGACTAGAGAGAATCGGTTTGTCACTCAGAGAAGACTATCAGATTCAAACAAATATGGCCTCTTCTGTACTCTACACTTCAATTTTTCAGAAGTTCACTTTCCATTATCAAAATGTAAACATGCCTTTGAAGACTTCGAAATGGAAAGAAAGAGTCCTTAAGACGATTTGTATGCCTTTGAAGTGGCAGTTAGAGAGCTGAAAGCGATGGAATCGCCCTGTGAGGGACACAAAGCGAGACATGTCTTCCTACAGAATTCATACTCGAAGCTAAGCACGAAGCTGCAGACTTTACTAAGAATTTACAAGCATTCCTGGAAAACTACGGTAAAGAAAATAACATTTTTGAATGTCCATTTACTTTGTAAGAAACATTTCAGACTGTTGTCACTGTTTGTTTTTCGGCAGAAAAATTCAGAATTCAAAGTTTGGCTGGGTCTTCTGATTGCAATGGGATTTCATCTGCTTCCCCAAATTGCCAACTACTGGTATGGAGAGTGGGCTGTTGGAGTGGAGTGCCAGCATTTGCTTCAGTAATGGGAAGAGAACATCATTTCCTTGTCATTCTACGATATTTACAAGTGATAAGTTGGCAAGAAGAGACAGCTTGCGTCATACAAAGGTACAATTTTTTAGATGGTATATTGGATATGGTTCGACATGGGTAATTTTCCATATCAGAAGAACTTAAGTACGTTTGTGTTATTGACAAAGCGCGAGTTCAAAATGCAGGCTGAATAAGTTCAAGTTCAAGTTCAAAATAGACTGTAGAACAAGGTCAATATTCACCCATCTTGCCTGAACA
This sequence comes from Cladopsammia gracilis, assembly GCA_022457155.1. Taxonomy (NCBI): domain Eukaryota; kingdom Metazoa; phylum Cnidaria; class Anthozoa; order Scleractinia; family Dendrophylliidae; genus Cladopsammia; species Cladopsammia gracilis. The sequence goes on along the minus strand of JAJGOT010000169.1, from coordinate 414,815 downwards.
AGCTTGGTCAATAAAGCATTTATCTTATGGCCAAAAAGAGAACTGCTTCTTGCAGACAGACTCGGGAAATCCTATCAGGCAATATAGGCGAACTAATGATCCAAGCACTGAATGCTAGTGTGCTAGGTTTTAGTATTTTTTAACGCTATCTAGTGTTTCTGATTTTTTCGTTTAGGGAGCTGAGAAGAATTATTTACGTCCCTTTTTCTGGGATGTCCATCCAGGGGACAACTGCAGAAGAAATAAAAGCCCATATGCAGTTCAAAAACTCCCTTGAGTCGGCAGAGCTATCTTCCACAATCGGAATGGTAGTTAGACTGGGGAAGTGTTTTGCTTCTTCGGGCATAACGGAAATAACAGATACTTATCTGCCCTGGGTCAGTAAACATCTTCATGGAACCATACGCAATGGCTTTGTGGTTTTGCATGGCGGTAAGTCACTTGTACAAATCTCACTGAAGTCCATTCATTATTTAAATACTAAACATTCGTTTCCTCAGTTTGAAGAATACAATAACGAAAATTTGTTATTCAAATAATTGACACTGATGTTGAACCTTGTGTAGATTTCTACAAGGAAACTGATCGTTATTCTTTTAGACATAGTAACGAGGTAACTCTTAGGATGAGATATACAAGAACGAATATTCTTAAGTATAGTTATTTTTATAGGGTTGTTGGCACATGGAACTCCCTACCGGAATACATTCGTAGGCCAGCAAGTGTAAATTCTTTTAAAGTATTAGACAGTAAAAAAGTTTTTTTATGGATAAGTATATGCTGTTTAGTCCAGCAGAATGGTGTGGGAATTATGGTAAAAGGACCAAATTTGGCACACAGGCAGAGATACATTAGTTCATTAATTTTCGCTATGGACCCACCCGGGATCTACCCCCTAATTTGCATAATTTAAGGTAGAAGTTCGGCCCACTGGTTGGAAACGAGGTGAAAACGAGGCTGACTCGGAACTAATAAACTGTAATTTACTCACTGTAACCTGTATCACTTTTTTTTCCATTGGGTAGTCTGTGCTTGGCTTGGTTACCTTGCGTGCTTGGTTACCATGCTCACAGTCAACTTACAGTTCTCAAAGTTTTGGTTTGGTTTGCTTTGGCGATTTTTTGTAGATTCTTCTGCTTCTTACAACGTTAATTTCTTTCTCAGTGCTACATGGAGGTAAGAAAATTAATATCCTACTACAATTCTTCAACATAATCTTATTTTTGAAGCGAAGCGAAACAATTTTGGAAAGACGATAAATACCATGTGCAAGAAACGAGCTTGGAGCAATTCGACTTCAATTCACTGCCATTAATATGAATTGAATTTAAGCCCATTATTCATTTTATTATGTACTTTATAATATACAGGGCAAAATTACTGAATGCTGATTGGCTGACGAAGAGGGCATTTTTTATTGATTGAGGGCAAAATTACTTGTCCTGATTGGTCGAGCATCAAAATTTCTCACTCGTGATTGATTGAGCGCATCATTCTCGTTGCATTCAGTTGGCTTGGCGGGATTTTGAAAAAAATTTACAAACGGAGCGCTCGCATGTTTCGCCAGAGATTTTGTTATAAAAAAGGAATGAAACCGGAAGATACCTAAGAAATGAATTCTACAGGAGAATTACAGCATTTTATGCCAAACAGGAAGCGATTATTTATGTCAAATCTTGGATTAACTGGGCACCTGCAGCCAGTTTGCGACATTGAAGACCTCGAAGAAATTCATTCATCGCGACAAAAGGTTTTAAAGTTCCATCACTTCAATGAAAAAATACGGATTTCTGCAGACCTAAAGAAAATAACTTTGACAGATTTTGCTGAAAGGGAAAATATACGTTTAACAGGAGAAAGAATAAGGCTAAAAGAAGTGAAAGAAAGCAATTAAATTGCCAAACGTGCAAGCAAGTTTCAACTCTCGCCATTTGTTGTTGTTATCAAAGCGGCAAAAACTTCAAAACACAGGTACGCTTAAATAAAACTTGCTTTGTTTTTGTCGTAAAGTGTCTTTTATCAAAAAAATCAGGCTATATTCTCTAGATGTACATAACAGCCAAATGTATCTTTGACCAAATAGAAATTAATTTAACCACAGTAAGTTAAAAAGTTTTTCTTCTCAGTTGCGAGAGAGTATTTTCACTTCGGGTAGTTTCAAGTCTGAGTGACTCTTAAAAATGAATGGGGTTAGTTTCTAGAGAAACTGTGGTGCTGCGTCGGTGGGGGTGAAGCACAAGAATTTGGTTTTATGGACTGAGTTGATAAGGTAAATTAGCCACCGTAAAAAGATTTGATAAAGCTGACGTTTCAAGCGCTAGCCCTTCGTCGGAGCAAATCAAGGGATTGTGGGTAGTGTGTGGTTTATACCAATGGCGGAGCTCCTCCTACTATATAAAACCACACACTACCCACAATCCCTAGCGCTCGAAACGTCAGCTTTCTCGAATCTTTTTACGGTGGCTAATTTACCTTATCGACTCAGTCCATAAAACCAAATTCTTGTGACTCTTAAAAAGTCTGAAAGGTTTCCCTATAATTTTGCCCTCTACATTATAAACAAGTAATCACATGTTCCCTCGTAAAATTAAGGATTGATATCACTTGTGCTTCGCGACTCGGGCAATTTCTACAGCTTCTGAAAACATGCGTGACATTAATCCTTAATTTTACTCGGGCCCATGCGATTACATATACAAATACAATTAATACTAGGCTGAGGATCTCTTTTGTAGTTCAGTAACTTTTATTGATCAGTACGTTTTTTGTTTTGATCATGCAGCCCGACATAACATGATTCTTGTGGTGTGCTTATGTATTGTTATTGTATTTGGCTCTGATGTATCCTTGATGGCCAAACAAGATGAGGATGCTGTTTCCTTGGACAGGGAAAAATGTATTTTGTGTCAGGAAACAACGAAGGAGCAGCTGCAATGTCCAGGGAATTCTTGCAGATCAGATATTGAATGTGGGACAGGGTATAATACTCTAGCGGACAGTATTCAAAAATTTAATGAGCTAGAACTTATGCCGATACCTCTAGATATTGAAAAGTTGGATGAAGGCGTTACCATACCAGCAACACTGATGAAGTGAAAAGCAAAATGGCATAAACCTTGTAGAAACAAATTTAGTGACATGAAGAGCAGAAAAACGAAAGAGTCAAGATGATTTGGCAAGTTCCCATTAAAATTAAATTCACTAGACAAAGCTTTGGTGCAGCATCTTCGACGACTTAAGAAGTTAGATGTTTTTTATGCTCTGGTGCCTTGGGTACACTTCATCAAGCGTCCACCTCTACCCTAGATGCAAGGGTCCGAGAGTGCGCATCGGATCCAAGATGAGCTCCTACTCGCAAAACTAAGTTCTGGTGATTTGATCTCTCAGAAAGCTGTGTATCATGCAAAGTGCTTGGTGTTGCTCTATAACAAGGCAGAGAGATTAAACCAGAATCCTGCAAGCAGTGATGAGAAGATAATCCAGGGTATGGCCCTAGCACAGCTCGTTGCGTATCTTGAGGAAACAAGTGCAAAGACCACGGATAGCATTCCCGTGTTTATGCTAGCAGAGCTCACAGCCATGTACGCCCATTTCCTGAAACACTATGGAAGTGATCTTTCAGGTCGGGTACACTAGATTGAGAGTGATAGATAGATTGGTAGGTATGATGTTGTGTATGAGTTTATATTGGAAGCTCCTCATTTTACTTTCAATGATGACTTTAAATGGAAGTTCATGGACATCTTTTACGTTTGGCACTAGATTACTTAGAGTGATTTCGACTGTTGGCGGAGAAAAGGACTTTTCCGCTAGCATCAGGCGGGCTTGTTTCGCGGTGACGGTGTCATGGTCAGCGTTGGAGGGTTCACTAACATCCCTGGCAATACTGCTCGTGATTTCGTTTTTCCACGCTTTAGGGATTGCTGCTATGACGCCACCATAATCGAGGAAGGTGCATCGAACGTTGAATTTGCGTTTAAAATTTTCAAAAGAAAGGAATTGGTCGTGATTGTCCAAAAGATCACTTATTTTTAAAACGCCTTTATTGACCCACGCTTTGTTGTACATCGTTTTACCGTTTGTCTTTATAAACCGGTTGTTCCATATAATTTCTTGTTTAAATTCGTTTACATTGAATGGCTTTTTGCAATTCAGTTCTTGCCACGTCTCGAGGATATTTTTATAGAAAGAAGGAAGATTATTTAGGTTCAGCATTTTCAGGTCGTAGTTACATTGGAATAGAAAAGCTCCTCCGACTTTAGCTAACAAGGAATTGAGACGAGCGCACCAATGACTGCCGGTGGATTCGCAGTAGCGTTTTACCCAGGTGATCTTAAACGATTTTGCAACATCCACAAAGTTTACCATGTTTAGGCCGCCTTTGCAGGCTGGGCCAATCAACGTCATTCTTTTTATTTTATCAGGCTTAAAGTTCCAGACAAAAGAGAATATGTTGCTGTTGACCTCTTTTACAAAATCGGCAGGAATGTTTAAGACCGAGGAGCAAAAAACGAGTTTGGAGATTGCCAAATTCTTGACAATTGCTATTCTGCCTAAGATGGTTAGATGTCTCATACGCCAGATGTTTAGAACTTTTTTAAGTTTAGCGAGCTTCTCATCAAAGTTCAATTTGATTCCTACATTAGCAGTGTATGGAAAGGCAATTCCAAGTGCAGTGACGTAATTTTTTGGCCATGAGATGCCAAAAGGCTCATCTTTTCCTAATCTATTTTTCCAACGACCTAGCCATAGACCTTCAGTTTTTGATTTATTAATTTTGAGACCTGAGCAAGTACTTAATTGATCAAGGAGTGCGAATAGAGATGCTGCTGAAGAGTCGTCGCAGACAAAAGCAGTGGTGTCGTCTGCATACAAACTAAGTTTAGTGATCTTATTCTCGTTTTCGAGGCCTTTAATGGCATTCGTAGTTCTAATCTGGTGTGCAAGTGTTCGACCGCGAGAACAAAGAGCAAACCTGAGAGAGAGCACCCTTGTCTGACTCCTCATTGTAAAGAAAAAACTCGGACGAGTGTCCATTATTGATGACGCAACTAGAAATATTGCTGTAGAATGTTCGAATCCAGTTGAGGAAGCTTGGGCCAAAGTTCATAATATTGAGCACCTTAAAAAGGTAGTCACACTCTAAGGAGTCGAAGGCCTTTTCAAAATCTAGGAAAAGTATCATACCTTCTTTATTTTCGTGTTGTTCAATTATGTCTGTAATTAGACGGATGTTTTCACCAATAAATCTGCCTTTAATGTAACCCGTTTGGTCCCTTTCTATTAGCAGAGGGAGTACCTTCTCTAATCGCCTTGCAATACATTTGGTAGCTATTTTATAGTCAGTGTTTAAAAGAGAGACTGGGCGCCAGTTTTTGAGCAATAAAGGATCTTTGTTCTTTTTTGGAATTAAAGAAATGATTCCTTGTCTCTGCGAAATAGAAAGCTCCCCCAATAAGGCACCATGGTTGAGACACTCAATCAAAGGGTTAGATAGCTCATTCCAGAAACGTAGGTAGAATGCAGCAGATAAACCGTCCGTGCCCGGAGATTTATGATGTTGAAAAGTTTTTAGAGCGGCAAGGCATTCTTCTGCGGTTATTAAACCTTCGCAAATGTTTTGTTTTTCATCATCCAGTCTAGGTAGAGATTCACAATCGCAGAAGGATAGTGGGTCAGTAGCATCTTCTTGTTTTTGAGAGGTGTAAAGCTCATTGTAAAAGCTTTTCATAGCGTTTAAAATGGGTGTTGGGTCTTTAACGGTAATACCCTCAGGCGTCTTCAGTTCTTTAACATGTCGTTTTTCATAACTTCTTTTTTCTAGGCTATAGAAATATCTCTTGCATTTCTCACCCATTTCGTACCATCTCGCTCTGCTCCTAATTATGGAGCCTTTGGTTTTCTGCACAGCAATTTCATCTAATTCTATTTTGAGCTTTTTGGCCTCCTCTACGAGGGAGCTATCTTCCGGAAACGCATCGATACGCGAGTTTATTTCCTCTAATTTTTGAGAAAGATTTTGTTCGGTATTTCTTTCTTCGTTAGCTTTCCTTTTAGTGAACCGGATAGCAAAAATCCGAATTTCCATTTTTAACATTTCCCAGTAAAGCCTTTTGTCCGTAATGCCTGATCATGAAGCTCATTCTCGTGACAAATTCTTCGTTTTCCAAAAGAGAATTGTTAAACTTCCAGTAGCCTGGACCTCTTTTTTCCTGTGATCCATCAGGTTTAATTGAGATACTAACAGGAGAGTGATCTGAATCATAGTACGCACCAATGTCGGATTTTGAAACCCTGCCTACTAACTGTTTCGAGATGAGCCAAAAGTCTAGTCTACATTTTATCTTTCCCGAGCAGTTTTTCCAGGTATATCGCATGTCATACGGATGTTGTTTTCTCCAAGAATCGACAAGGTCATAGTTATTAGAAAGTTCTTCAACAGAGTTGATAACATTTTTTTTTTCCCTGAACGTCTTTACCTCCGAATTTATCTAATGCGGACATCGGGCAATTGAAGTCTCCGCCAATCAAGATTTTGTCGGTTTGGCATTCATGGATGGAAACGGTCATCTTTTTAAAGAAAGCAATTTGCTGGGTTTGATCATTTGGGGCGTAAAGCAAAATTCGTCGTCGCCGATGGTGGTGTTTACAATCAGAAATCTGCCATTTTTATCTCTCGTGACATTTGTCACCTCTTTACATAAGGAGGGTTTGAACAGGATAATAACCCCTCTGCTATGTTTGGACCCGTGTGCGAAGAAAATTTCACCACCCCATTCAGTTCGCCAGAATGCTTCTAGACTGGCGTCACTGTATGTCTCTTGTAGGAAAACTACGTCAAATTTGTTAAGATGGAGCCACTGAAATAGCTTTCTTCCTTTGATAGCTTTGTTAAGGCCTCTTGCATTAAAGGAAACTGCATTTAAATCCATGTGTACTTTAGACTTAAGAATTCTTTTCCAGTTAGATGTTTGTGTACCGCACTCTGCAGACATTCGATTGCGTTTACAGCCTTTATAATAATGGTGTACTCATTGTAATTCATCTGGGAAAAAGTTAGACGAAAATGGATTATGAAAGATAAAGAAAATAGACAAAAACTAACACTTAACATAATAGTAACCACTAATTCTATTTCGTCACCGGTCTATGTCACAAGGAAATCACGCGAGATATGCGTGCGCGCCTTCGCGTTCAGTTGCTTGCTAACCTTCAATGCATTTGGAGCTAAGTCGACCACTTTCACTGCTTTTAGCGAAATTTTTTCCTGGAATCTTACAAAAAACGAACTATCAGTACTGGAGCTGTTAGCTGCTATAGACTACTACTAAACTTGGACCTGACAGCTTCATCCCGGGTCCAGAATTCAGAAAAATTCAGGGTAACTGTGAGTCGATACCATTCTTAAAAACGGCGGGAAAACACTCATCGGACAACGAGAGTCCGGAACGAAGCTGGATTCACGGCAGAATTGAAAAGAGAAGACGAAGACACACTCCTTCGAGACAATGATGTTAACAACTCAGTCCTAAGGACAATTCCTATCGCTTCAGCAAAAGCCAACGACACGTTGGAATCGACACTGTTGAAGCTCAACGACAACATGTCAGTATCTCAGTCTATGAGCTCAATGCAAGAAACCATTGCACGATTTGCCGATGGCCAGAGACACTCGAAAAGGCCAAGAGTCAATGAATTGTCTGACTCGAACACCGACTCAAATAATGACGCTTCTGAATCAGACAGCGACATGCTGCTTAAAAAAGGAGAGAAGAGTAACCCGACACGGGAGTCGAAAGATGATTTGCTCGACACGATCGCAAACGATCTGAATGCTGACAAGCAAACCGACCAAGATGTTTTGGAACAGCTCGCCAAACTCGTCAATAAGAGATGGTCGGAGAAACTAACTTATGATAAACTCTCAGAGAAATTAAAGAAACATTCCCGACCCGGGAACCTTGGGAGCCTAGTTGCTCCACGTGTAAACCCCGAAATATGGGCAAACATGAGCCATACGGCCAAAAGCGTCGATCTCCGTGCAGCGGACACTCAGAACATCGTTTCCAAGGTGGGCAGTATTATTGCAAAATGTACTGACAATTTGCTCAAGGCCCGCGAAAAAGAGGCCAAGAAAATTAACCTTGATGAAATGGTTAGTTTTCATACGGATGCTCTGGCATTGTTAGGCCACTCGCAATATGAATTATCACTGAAAAGACGCGAGGCGATAAGACCTAGCCTCAAGAGAGAATACGCAGCGCTTTGCTCTTCAAATGTCCCAGTTACTTCGCTGCTCTTTGGAGATGACCTTCAACAACAGCTTAACAATATAAAAGCGTCTAATAAAATTTCACAAGTGTCAGCGAATGTAAACAAATCGCAAAAGGCTGGCTACAGAGGTAGTTCTGGTAACAGGGGACAACACAGATCCTCAGACCAGTATTACAAAAGGCCCTTTTATTCACAAAACCAATGGAAAAGTCGTGGATACAAGTCAAAAAACTTCAAATCCCCCCTCTACAAGAAGAAGGAGGGGGGCAAGAACTAAATGCGAATGTTAAGGAGCTGACCAATTTAGGAACCCTACAGGTTAGTAATTTTGAACCTTATGTTGAGAACATTAAACAACTATTGTCGTGTCAGATTCAGTACTTTAAGGCTGGCAGCATAAGTACATGTTACTCGAGATGGCTAGACTTAACCTCAGACCCTGAGGTTCTTGGCACTGTGAAAGGCCAGCCTATAGAATTTACTTCAACTCCTTATCAAGACAGGGCCCCAACACAAAAGAAATTTAGTGCAGAGGAAAGCACTATTATTCAGTCTGAGATTAACAAATTACTTCAGAAGGAAGTTATTGTACCTGCTAGAAATGAGCCAGGGCAGTTTATATCTACTATATTTGTAAGGCCAAAACCTGATGGCACACATCGGATGATCCTAAATTTGAAAAAACTCAATGGGTCAGTTAAGTATGAACACTTTAAAATGGACACACTATGGATGGTGATTCGAATGATGAAACCTAACTGTTATATGGCATCTATTGACATTAAGGATGCGTATTATTCAGTTCCAATTGCTGAAACTGACCAGAAATATCTTAAATTTGAGTGGAAGGGAATACTGTACAAATTCACGTGTTTCCCTAATGGACTGGCATTGTGTCCAAGAAAATTCACTAAACTGCTCAAGCCAGTTTACTGTCACCTAAGAAAGAAAGGGCACCTTTCTTCTGGTTATATTGATGACTCGTATCTGCAAGGCGATGGATACCAGGACTGCCTAGCCAATGTTGTAGATACGATAAAATTATTTGAGTCACTGGGTTTCATAATACACCCAGAAAAGTCAGTGTTTATCCCTACGCAAATTATTACCTTTCTGGGGTTTGTCCTAGACTCTAGGACTATGACAGTTTACCTCACCCAACAGAAACAACTCAAACTTAAAAATGCCTGCCTCCAAATTATTAAGATCCAGAGGCCAACAATTCGATTGGTAGCACAGTTGTTAGGATTAATGACCTCCAGCTTCCCTGGGGCAACGTATGGTCCTCTGTATTACCGCAGACTGGACATGGAAAAAACTGATGCCCTATCCCAATGTGGGGATTTTGAGGGTACCATGGAACTAACACCCCCTGTTCTTGAAGATATAAACTGGTGGATAAATAATATTCACTTATCACATTATGTCATTTATCATGGGGAGCCCCATACTACCTTATACACTGATGCCTCTACAACCGGATGGGGCTGTGAATTTCAGGGAACCCCCACAGGGGGGTCGTGGAGCTCAATTGAGGCCCAAAATCACATTAATTACCTTGAAATGTTGGCTATCAAATTAGGACTAAAATGTTTTGAGGAAAAAGTCAGGCATCAACATGTAAAACTTATGGTGGACAATATGACAGCAGTCGCAATTCTTAACATGGGTACTAGTCACTCCTGGCAGCTTAATGAGCTCAACAAGGAGATATGGACTTGGTGTATTCATCGAGGAATATGGCTGACTGTAGCCCATATTCCAGGCAAAACCAATGTAGTTGCTGACAGAGAATCTAGACAACATCGCAGAGAAATTGAGTGGACTCTTAATTCAGAGTTATATGAAGAGGGTATCTGTAAGCTGTCAGTGAAACCAACTATTGACCTATTTGCCTCTAGACTCAACTATAGACTTACACCTTACGTGTCCTACAAGCCTGACCCAGGTGCTGCAGCTGTGGACGCTTTTACTGTACAGTGGTCACAATATGTTTTTTATGCTTTTCCTCCCTTTAGTGTGATCACGAGAACCCTTCAGAAGATACAGCAGGATCAAGCAACAGGCTTGCTAGTTGTACCCTTTTGGCCGACTCAAACATGGTGGCCACCACTAACAAGAATGCTAATACAAGCACCTCTAGTACTACCGAAAAGAAAGAACACACTGTACCTTCCTCAGGATCCCAGTGCGGTGCACCCACTGCACAGTCAGATGTCTCTACTCCTCTGCCACTTGTCCGGCAACATTTGCAGAGTCAAGGAATTTCATAATCAGCTTCTGACATTATCATGCAGTCCTGGCGTACCAGCACCAGGGTCCAATACAGCTCTTACATTAAGAAATGGCTGGAATACTGTCGTAAATGGAAAATTAATCCAATTTCACCACCTGTAGCAAGTGGGCTCAACTTTCTTGCGGAGCTTTATCACAAGGGACTCAGTTACAGTGCATTAAACACTGCAAGGAGTGCATTGGCCAGTGTCATTGTATTACAGGGTAACCAGTCCTTTGGTAATCACCCGCTTGTTTGTCGCTTTCTAAAGGGGACATTTACGACAAGACCAGCCCTACCTAAATACAAAGAAGTGTGGGATGTGAACACAGTTCTTGAACATTTAAAAACTTTACATCCTGCAGAGACTTTATCCTTAAAATCGTTGTCTTTAAAAATAGTTATGTTGATGGCCATATTGTCAGGCCAACGCTGCCAGACCATTCATGCTTTAACTACAAAGGACATGAAAGCCTCAAACAACAAAGTTATGTTTACTGTAAATGATTTACTCAAAACTACTAAACCCGGTAAAGAGTGTACTAAGTTAGAATTTCTGTCCTTCGATGAAGATCCTCGAGTCTGTGTAGTGAGGTATCTCTCTGAATACCTGGAGAGGACCAAGAACATTAGGCATGATCATCATAAGTTACTTGCTAGTTATCAGAAACCACACAGGCCAGTCTCCAAGGACACTGTTAGTAGATGGTTGAAGATGGAATTAAAGCTCGCTGGCATAGATACTTCCACCTTTGGTGCCCACAGCACAAGAGCTGCATCAACCTCAGCTGCAAAAGCCCAAAAACTCTCAATTACCACCATCATGGCCAGTGCTGGGTGGTCATCCGAAAATACCTTCACAAAATATTACAACAAAACAATTTCCAAACCAACAGATAACTTTGGAAAACAACTACTCAATGCTTTGCAGAAATAGACAGTTATTTACTGTTAAACACCTTAACTACAAATAACAGTTGTTAAAGAGTATGACTGTTACAAGTGTTATTGTTCATGTTTACGACCACATTGTTTATAAACACAATGTGTTATAATTCAAACTCCGGTTTGTTGTTGTCATAATTATGGTCGACTTATTCTTACGGTCACATGCTTTCAAGTTTCACGTGATTTCCTTGTGACATAGACCGGTGACGAAATAGAATTGAGAAATTAAACGAGACTTACCTGTAAGTTGAAGTTTGATTGAGATTCTATGAGTCACCAGTCTGGAACAAGGGAGTCGTGCCCACCCTGTCATAACACGTATTACGATACATGGTTGTATCAAGGGAAAGGGTTATTGCATGCCCTACCCTGTTTATGTGACCGGTATGTTATTTCTTTGAAGTCTGAACGCGAAGGTGCGCACGCATATCTCATGTGACTCCCTTGTTCCAGACCGGTGACTCTCAGAATCTCAATCAAACTTCAACTTACAGGTAAGTCTCATTTAATTGCTCAATTAAGCTGCGAAGCAGCTTATTGTATAGAAGGGAAAAGCTAACACTTTTAAATAACATCGATTGTTATGTCTGGATACAAAAACACCCTCCCACATACTCTCCGCAGAAGTTAGCTAATTTGTAAGCAAAAGATAATCAAAAGATAGGCGAGGCGCTAAAAAAGGAACGCTTATATATTTACATATTTGAACAGGGGAGAAAGATGAAAAAAATTCATAGCAGATTAGTGAATATTTTTTAAGTCTTTGGCTTCGTATATTCTAATTGCTTGATCGCCTTGAGATTTTTTAATAAAAATTTTGCCATCTACAGTCCAGGCGCTCTGCCAATTCTGATCCTTCTTGAATTTTCTTACTTTCGCGAAAAGACCGTGCCTGTAGGTTGTTAAGTTCTCATTGATATAAACAGCATCAGTGTTACGAAAATAGTTGTTCAGACTTACTGATCTTAGGTGCTTTCTTGCCTTGTACAGTTCACTTTTCGCCTTGTAGGATTTGAAGCGCACTATGATCAGGTTATGGACGTGCGTTCTTCGCGTCGACATCCTATGGCAAATGTCTATGTCGTTGTTGGTGATGTGGACATTTACCACTTTAGCAAGTTTGATAATCTTTTCAGCGACATTTTCATCCGGTGACTCAGAGATTCCATGTATCTCGAGGTTATACTTTCTTGTATATTGTTCTAAGTCGTCTATTTGATTGATAGCAAAACCCAGATCGCTGCTCAGCTCGTCTATTTCTTGATTTAGGCCGTCGATTTGCTCTTCAGTCGTTCGAATTGTTTTTTAAGCGACTTCACCTCAGTCTCCAACCTTTCAACTTTGCTGATATGGAATTCGAGAGACTTTTGTAGATCATTGTAAAGGTTTCGGAGTGCTCAGTTTTCTTTGAGAAGCTCGTCCGTGTTTCTTTGTATTTTGTTGACAGCACTCCAAATGCCCGCCAGATCGGTCTCTTCGGTCATCGTGTATTCTGATGTCTTTGCCGTTTTCTTTGGCGGTATTTGAGGCGAGCTGCTGCTGCTAGGCCTTTCGCTTCGTTTACCACCAATAGAGCGCGATGTTTCCTCGCTATCCTTTTGCTTTCCGTCCATTAGATTGCAAAGCGGAGAGTCTAGGCAGCCTACTCACAAAAAAAAAACCCTGCCGTCCATCTTGACACTCTCCCCATCCTACTTAAAGCACGCAAGATAATCTGTCGGGATATAATAGCCACGAAAACGCAATTCAGTGGAACATTTGAAAACAGTTTTCAACAAGAATCAATACCACAGTCGCTTAAAACATTAATACGAATGATCTTAGAGGCACCAGATATTAAACCTCTATCTAGCCATATGAGTTAAGTGCAGCCTACACTAAGTATATCACAACTAATGCTTTTCAATACCAGCACACGGCGTCGTAGTAGTGGAGCAACTGGTTCCTCTAATTATCACTCTCGAGATCGCGAACCACCACTGCCCATATATCTAGGCCTCATGACCCACGCAGAAACAAGAAAGTAGACACTTGTTGACAAACTGTATAGTCTTGGATTGTCAATCTCGTATGACAGGGTGTTGGAGTTATGTACTGACTTGGGCAATAGTGTTTGCTCACGGTATGAGTCTGAGGGCGTTGTTTGCCTGCCCGAGCTTAATGCAGGAGTGTTTACAACAGTGGCTATGGATAACATTGACCATAACCCAACATCTACGACTGCTCAAGGTGCTTTTCATGGAACGGGTATATCTTTATTCCAACACCCATCTGATGATGCCCTAGGTGAAGCAAGAGATGTAGTTAGTATAGACAATCGACCTTGCAAGAGAAAGCATCTTTCTCAACTTCCGGATTCTTACACACTTGTTAAGCCTGTCATTCTCCCTAAGAATGAACCCATTGTTCCGCCTCTTCGAGTTTCATTTGTGAGCAATTGCCTTGAAATGACACAAGCTTTTAGCTTGGAGTACAAATGGTTGGACCACGTAAGAGACAAGGTTAACAGAGACATAACGGAAGAGATAAAGGAAATATCATGGGCAGCATATCACGCAAATCAACTCCATCCTCAAGGCCGGTTGGATACGATCTCACTACTTCCGCTCTGCTGGACTAGTTAGGTTCTTATTGTTATAATATTATTATTATTATATTCAATATTATTAGTAGTATTTTATTATCAGTGGTGATCTGTTTATTATGGGGTCCTTGACTCTTGCATTTCATCCCTTGGCTTCTTGTAATAATTCTTTCTTTTTCAATTGTGCCATAAATTGTACTAATAATAAAAAAAATGACAAGGGTGAAAGGACGTTTAACATAAAGTCTTTACAGACGCACTTTTTAAATAGGCTGTAACTTTTCTCGCAATAGCTTATTGCGGAGCCATTTATTGACGAACTCAATGAAGATCAGAAGGAAAAAGAGGAGTTATTCGAGACGTTGAAACAGTACTTCATCGAGGTGGTGGCGCCTTTTGCTATAGCAAATCAGAATTGTTCAGTAGAGCAAGACCAGCTGCCTAAATTGGAAAGACTTGCAAACCATTCCATATTAGATGCATTTCTTGACGGCAAAAGGGAAAAGAGTCAAGATGAGGTGCAATAAGAAAACAAAAATCAACGATTATATATCGTTTTGAACAAATTAACACTCTTAACTTCCCCACTGATGTATGGTGTCGTAAATGAGAAGCACATAGTACTGGTTAGGTGAATGGATTAGTGAACAGTATATGATAATTTTTTCTTGCTCAAGAACTACAGACCGATGGCAAAGGAACAAATTGCGCGGATATTATCAGAAATCCACGTGTATTACGTTACATTTGATAAAACGTAGAATTTCGTCAATTACAAAGTTAACAACAGAAGAAGTGTTTCTAACCGTGAATGATCTCCACAACATTATTCACGTAGTTTGTAGCCGGTTGGTCATACCAGCAAACAAAATGGGACATACAGTTATTGGAAAAAACAAATGCCTATTGCACACCTAATTCTCCTTGTCCATACCAATAGGAAAGGCAGTTCATTAATGCAGGAAGAACCGAAGGAAGACCTTGTATAGTCATACAACCATCGTTTTACCAATCATCAATCTGAATGGGAGATATACCTGCGCAGGCCTCCATACCTTTTTGAAGAAAGAAATGAAGGGTAAAAGCCAGGCCAGGAAAATATCGAACAAAATGGTCTGCATTACGTAGTGGATCAGAATGTCTTCCACCTGGACTGTTTGAAAGAGATTCTATCAGGTCAGTAATTTGAGGATATATTGAAAAATCCCTGGTTGAAGGTTACACTGCTTAAGAGAAGTCTGCTCACCCATTTAAAAAAGTAGAAGTGGGAGAAGAGTACTGTATGTTGTACTGTTGAAAAATTATCCGGACTGCGAATATCGTGACTATGCAGAACTCCCAAAACCATTCACAAGAATAACATATTGAGCTGAACCAGTTCTAACAACGTGAAAAAAGTAGTAAAAATTGGATTGGCTTTCGTGAAAGATCGCAACAAGTTTTAACTGTTTATCTTTTTAATTAGGCTTTTATTCATGTTAATTGTGTAAATTGGAATTTGATAGCTTTTGGTCAGGTAAGCAACTGCCTGCTCATTAAAACTGCCCATGTAACAACTTTCATTTCGACATGAAAAACTAAAAATATGGGTAATTATTTTATTTTTCAGCCATTGGGCAAAAAGTGGGAGGTAAGATATATAAATCTCTATTATAAGACATTTTTAATAAATTTAAAACTTAAGTAAACTTTAGTTTGCCTAGTTGAATTGTTCACCTTTTTCCTAACGAGGCCTGCTAGTGTCAATGTAGACACCAATTTGGATTTCAACCACCTTCTGATTTATCCAGTCTTACCTCTAATGTTTTCAATCATTAAGTTTATTCTGTGCAACAAAGTTTCGAATTCGTTCTTATACCAATCAACAGATGCTTGGTCTCTTTGTGTCTGAGTTTCATTTAATAATTTGTTTCAAACAGCTCGGTTTTAGCTTCGCTTGGACTCGTATTTATAGTTTTAATGTTGTATTTCATTGCAGTGGGCTCTACTTGACAAAATAGTTGTATCTTAAGCATAGGTGATACATTTCTTTAAGCAACAGATGCAGAATTTGCCTAGTGAAAAAACCGATGGTACAAAAATCTTAACAATAAAGGGTGAACAAATGTTAGTTGTGATTGACCAATGGTGGCGTAAATCACTAACCAGTGATAAGCGGTCAATTTAACGCCGAAACGATTCCATTGAACACGTTCTTGTTATAGTTTTTGGAGTGGCAGATGTTGGCTTTCACTCTCTCCTTAATCACTTGATCAGTTGATCAGACAACTTCCCCCCCTATTCACGATCGGTAGTGTTGGTTCTCTTTAAAGTCCCACAAAAGTCAGGTCAGTGAGACTTGGCCTACGGTATTTCCAGTCACTATTCGAGAAGACTATAAACTTTAATCATTTGTAGCTAACATAGCAAAGACTGACCAAGGGTGGCGCAGTGGTGAGATCACTCGCCTCCCATCAATATTTCCCAGGTTGGAGTTCCGGTGTCCACGCCATGTGTGCTTCTAGAGGTTTTTATCCGGCTTCTCCGTTTTTCACCTTTCCTCAAAAAACTGACATTTCTAAAGTGAACTGAATTTGTAAAATGATAGGGTTTGGAGGAAACGGATTCTAAAGGGTTTACTTGCCAAAAATCGACATTTTGTTGCAGTTTAAGAGCGAGATATTGGCAATGTTACGCTTTGATGACTCCATACAAATCCTTCTAAAATTGATTTGTCATAACGTTGACCCACTTCTATGGAGCCATCAAAGCATGACAGAGCTAATATCTCAAAGCCAATTTTCCCTGACGTGGTGATTTTTGGAAAAGAAGCAATTTTAATCTTGTTCTCCCTGAAGATCTAAACCAATCCCATAACTTCAAAAGGATTAAAAAACAAATTTAACTACACCACCTTATATATGCGCCATTACATATTGTTGTAAATTAAACAACAAAGCATCTCGCTTCCCAAATTTATCACCAAGCTCTTTTCAAAATATAAGCATGAAAACATACATTAAATATCTCTATCAAAAAATTTCTCCTTCTGGATATGAACCCCCAACTAGATCTTAAGTTTAATGTATTTGTTTTGCTGCCTGTTTAGTCAATGTTAGTAGTCATTAGCATTAAAACAAAGAAGTGTAAGTATGTGTTTTAATTAGTGTGAGTAAGTGATGTAATTTAGTGTAAGTAAATGATGTAAGTAGTTTAAGTAGTAATTTAATGTAAGTGATGTGTTAGCAAGTTATGTAATTAGTGTAAGTTAGTAATGTAAGTTATGTAGATATATTAATTAAATTAAAATATATACTGTTAAAAAAATAAATATTCGTGATGTCCCACCTTGGTTCTAGAAAAAGGACTATTCGTTTTTAGACCCTGACCAATATTTTCCCACTTATGATGTAAATACGAACATGAAATTTTGCATTATTTTCAAGCATTTGTAACGGAAAATGCGGGAGGATGACCAGAAGAATGAAGGTGCGCTGGGTGAAGCGAGAGGCATCAGTGACGAAAATGACAAGGACAATGAGAATATCACAGCAAGGAGGAAGGAACTAAGGAAGATGAAGAAAGCAAAAGCGACGAGGAGGAAAGGAAGATGGACGAAGAGGTGGAAAGTGGAGAGGACGAGGAGAATGAAAATGAACTTGGCATAGGGAACTCACCCAGTGGAGAAAATGGCGAAGGGGAAAGTGACAAACAATGAGGATATTGACAGTAAGTTCAGGTTAACTCAGGAATGTTAAGGCATGGGTCACCTCCTAATTTGCATAATTTGACAAAGTGGCATTTGAAACGGACTGTTTTGATCAGTCGTCATGAAACTTGGCAAACAGTTTAAGTTCAGTGGGCTTAATATGTGACATATTCATTATTGAAATAGTCATGTGACCTGCAAATGATCGTTAACATTCAAAGTTTTCAAATAAAAATGGGGAAAAGGAAATGAAAGAGCAGCAAATATTCTTAGGCACCAGTGTTTTTCCCATGGCCTGGATATTTTGAAATAGCCCTGCATGTATGCCAAAGTAAAGCAAGGATTACAAAACAACAAAAAACAGGTCACATGACTTATAAAATACTTTAATAACTCTTAATAAAAATGCTTTAACCCACCTTGCAAGGCTAATTGACAATCCAGACAGTTTCACTGATGATTTGATGCCAAGTATTTTTAGGCTGAAGCTTAACAACCTTGCCCCGTTTGAGAAAACAGATTTTGTGACGTCATGGTCTAATGAATGTCACGTGATGCTGGGGATGAATTTTCCAAAACTATTTTAGTGAGATATGTCTTATATCTTTGTGGAACCCTTTACTTGGATGCTTCTGTGTCATTAAAGAGGATCTTTGCATTCTCTGCGGGGGGTCCTTTTAGCTTTTCAACCCATGCCTTAACTTGCCTGAGAATTTACAGATGTTTTATGAAATGGTTGTGTTATATATGCATGAGTGAAAAGGTTTTAACATAAGCAAATTGGAAATCTGCGTCAGCGAATGAAAGCAAATCAATCAAAGCTCGTAGTCAAGTCATTTGCGATTGAAAATTTTGTTTGCTTGATAAGTAGCTGTTTTCATTAACCGTTAAACGTTTTAAACGGATGCCCGTTTAACGGTTTAAGCTAACCGTTTAAAATTTTGTTGCACCGTTTAACATTTTAAGCTATCCGTTTTTGGACTTAGCTCAACCGTTTAATACTTTTGACTATCCGTTTAAACAGTCATGGAGATTGCTTAAACTCTCAAATTATCCGCTTATTTTGACCCGTTTAACGGAAAGGCATTAGTGTACATTTTCCCATGAAGGTCACAAATATCTCCATAATTTCAAATATCAAATTCAGATTCGAAGGAGATATCACTCTAAATTGTTATTTTCCTTCCTTGTCAGAAAATTCTCTGGAGACACTTTGAAAAAAGAAAAAAAGGTAAGATACTTTTGTGCATTTAATAAGTAAGGGATTTAAAATCATTTTTAGTATTACTAGAGCGTGCCTTACTCCACCCAGGGTTAGGTGGTTGAAATGTTGGATAATATAATGTCTACAGGATAAACTCCTATCTGGTGCATGAGTATTAGGGAAAACATTAGCGTCACTCAGTGGATAACCTGATTTATAAACGTAATACAGTTGGTTTTCCTGAAAAAGTTTCCATTAATTGTTTTTTTGTTTCTCTTACAACCGTCCCTTGAGAATATGAAAACGATACTCATGCAAACTTTTGTGGGGACAAGTAAGTGCATTAAGGGGGAAGGGAACGGGGGGGCGTTAAATGCATACATTTAGGGACACTCATTTCAAGTTTTCCACCTGCAGCTGCTAACAATGATGCATTTTCAGTATATGTCTTTCATTTTTTACATGTACTTATAATATAACACAACTTCTCACCATGTTTTATTTATTTTACTTTCTTTGCAGAGGCAGCAACTCAGTCTAACAAAGAATCAGTGTGATAGTACCAAAAATGAAAAGAAATCAACCTTTAAAAAGCATTTAACTTCACATGAAGTTTAACAACTAAAAGGCTACTGAGATTAACAAGTTGCTCAAAAGGTTTTGCTCTAATCGAGGATGGAGCTTCCTTCCTCATAATAACATAGACTCTTCATGTCTCAACGCGAGTGGACTTCATTTAAATAGAAAAGGGGTGAGCATTTTGTCCAGTAACTTTTTAACTCATATTGATAATATTTGAATAACTAAAGCTTGTGAAGTAAGCGTGAGTCTATTGATTTTATCTCTCCCATTCTACCCCTTAGTCATGGATTCAAATTAGCTAACTTGAATGTCACCAGCTTGGTGAAAGATATCGACAAGTTGAGAATCTTGCTTGCAGACACACCTGTTGATGTCCTATCAATTAACAAGACTAGGCTCGACGACTCGGTTGAGGATAGTGATGTTTACATTCCTGGCTATGACATTATTTGCAAATCACCTTGGATTACTTCGCAACTTAAAAAGCGTTTGCATGCAAGAGATATCCTTAAGTTAAAAGCCAGTCGTTCTGGTGATGCAAATGACTGGCAGAAATTCAAAACACTTCGCAATACGGTAAACAATGAAATTAAACATGCAAAAGAATGTTACTATAAGCATGCCCTCAGTGAGTACCAAGGTGATCCACGTAACACCTGGCGAATTGTCAATGAGCTTATGTCTTGGAAATCACACAATTCTGTCATAAATAAAATTAAGCTCCCCTGTGGAAATTCTATTTATGATTCTCGTGAGCTGTCTAACGCCTTTAATGATCATTTTTCTTCTATTGGGCCTAAGTTAGCAAATAATATTCATGCCAATGAAAATAATTCTTCACATTTGGATTATTTAGCTGACACTGGTCACTGCTCATTCTCATTAAAAACGACAAGCGTCTCCAAGGTCCTTCCACTTTTATCAAGATTATGTAAATCAAAATCTACTGGTTTGGACAAAATATCTGCGACACTCTTGCGCGAATGTGCTGATTTAATAGCTGAATCACTCTGTACTATCTTTAACCAATCTATTGTTTCTGGAATTTTCCCCAATGAATGGAAACTTTGGAAAGTCGTCCCCTTGTTCAAACAGGGTAATCGTTCAGATCTAAATAATTATCGCCCAATTTCAGTAATTCCAGTTGTAACTAAGGTCTTCCAGAGAATCATTTATTATCAACTCTATAATCACCTTACTGAACACAAACTCACTTCTAGCCACCAATCGGGATTTCGATCTCTTCATTCTACAGTCACTGCATTACTTGAAGCTACTGATAGTTGGGCTTACAATATTGACCAGGGTAATGTAAACGTGGTCATTTTCTTGGATTTAAAGAAAGCCTTTGACACAGTCGATCAAGATATTCTTTTGTCTAAACTTATGAAATACGGTGCCGATTCACTATTGCCTTTGTTGCAATTTTGTAATCCGTATATTTAGCAGAGTGAGAGGGCGCCAGTTTTTCAAATTTGAAAGAATATTGTTCTTTTTAGGGATAAGTTATAGGGATAAGTTAGTCTGAGTTATGTACAGTTATACCTGACGTAATGGTTTTGCATTAATGTTCCCTTTCAATATGCATTTACTGAAGTATTTTTAACGCTTTTAGCTGTCAATTATTTACACTACTTAGAGCAGTGTTTTACGGCATTTCAGTGCAATTACTTATGTTTTCCAGGATACTTATACTACATTGTAGCACTTGCTATGTCCTTTCACGAAGTAAGGATTTTGATACTTTTCTTTATTATCTATAGATATAGAGACGACATTTCACTCCACGGCTATTTCAGAGTTAAATTAAAGTGTGGAGTGTGCCTCAAAGTGGTGACCCTAAATGAAGTTCGCAATCGTAGCTATTTCAGTGAGCATCACTTGCTCTCATTCCTCATTTCTTGGCAACTGGCCGAATTAAATCATTTCTTGGGAGTTAAAAGCCAATAACCAATCGGCAATCGGTAATGTTTATTACGGCTCCCCTGCTGGGGCTATTCTGTCATAAATACAATAGCCAATACTGACCTTGTCAGTCAGTTTTAATAGTGATTCTGTACTTTGTTTTTTTTCTTTACAGGAACTACGCAAAATAATTAATTGTAAGAAGCCGACATTTAACATGAAAACGATAGCAGAATTGTTTCATTCAATGTCACAAGAATACGAACAACAAGGACACGAAGATAAGGAAACCCAAGCGACCAGTAATAATTCAGATAGTATTGTGGAACAGACCGAACAGTAAGTTTAATTACATTGGAGAAACTACAGCGTGGGGCCAGTTGGACCTCCAGAAAAAATGTCAAAAAATGTTCCGATCATATCAAATGTTAAAGCTAATGTAACTGAGTCTTAAGGAGCATCCTCAAAATGGAGATTTTTTCATATCGAGATAATTCTTTTAAGTAATTGTATACTTCGAATTTTTCTCCATTAAGAACCGTTTCTAATGAGGAACAAATTTAAAAGTACTTAATAATGCTCATTATTACCAGTAAAAGTTCGGAGGTCTTAGTTCAATCTTTTTTCTCTACCTCGAAGAAAACAACATAACAAGACTATTTCTGCTGGCGATGAGTAGTTCTCCCAAGGAGAAGGAGACCATGGCATATTTCAGACGAAGAGAGTGGCCTTCACATGACTGATCCCTGGGCCAGTGCAACGGGCAGAGATATATGGGAAATGACTGACAGTCTTTATTCGCAAACTTTGTATGCACATAACAAGGATGCGTGGCATGTAACCTTTTCTCCCCAGTTTTTTGAGTAATCATTGCATTTGGTGAGTATTTAGAATAAGCAGGGTTAAGTGCCAAGTTGAAATGAACATCGATGACAGCTAAAAGACATGGCTCAGTGTCTTAATGCATTATCCGGCTTGGTTCGAAATAATAGACTCGACGCCTTGCCCACCACAAAATATTTAAAGAACGCGGCGTTAAACGGCGCTTTGGTCCTAAAATCGAGCCTGCAGCTTATTGTGGCTGTGGTTTCCAGACTGCAATCTTTTAAATTTAGGCTTTACTACAGCAACCGCGTAACACCGCATTACTTTTCCTTTGGTGTCCACTTATGGGAATAATTGTGACCTTCCACGGGAAAACGTACATTAACACTTTTCCGTTAAACGGTTTAAAGCATTCATTAGCCGTTTGTTAATCGTTAGAACATCCTTTAGAATTTCTAGCCAAGCCGTTTAAAGCGTTAGAAAAGTCGTTTGAAACGTTTTTGCATGCTGTTAAAAGCGTATGTAAAATGCGTTCAAATTTCCCTTCAAAGGCGTTTACAAAAGCGTTTGAAAAGTTGTTTAATCTAAACGTTTAACCGTTTAACGAGCAAGCAAACAAGTAGACAATTTGCGTTAATTTCAGACCTTAATTTACAGGACCGTTAATTTCCTATATTAAGATAACAAAACATAGTTCCTCGGTGGTCGAGTGGTTTGGTCATGGGACTAGGAGTCGGGAGGCGCAAGTTCAAGTCCAGCTCAAGACCGTCAATTTTTTTTCTCTCTTTTTTAAATTGCATGAGTATTTCATACGATAACCTACTACAGATTACTACATTAATCATATCACATAGCTTTATATAACCTTCACTGGCTGCCTGTGTTTTATCCTATTTATTTTAAAATCTTAATTATTACATTTAAGGCTATATACAATATGAGATGGACTCCTGCAGGGAAGAGGAAAAGAGGTCGGCCCAAATTAACATGGAGAAGATCAGTAGAGAAAGAAATGAGAGAGGTTGGCTGGAGTTGGAACCAGGTCCAGCATTGGGCAGTGGACAGACAGTATTTTTCTAATTATTATTAGTATAAAACTTGTGTTAAATTAGTATTTAGTTAGTTTTAATTAAGATTACATTATAATTAGTATAAAATCTGTGTAAAGCGCTTTTGATCATTTTAATGTTAAAAGGCGCTATGTTAAGTGAATAAATTATTATTATGTGAAAATATGGTTCACTGGCAAGGATTCGAATCCCAGTCTTCATGCGTACGAAACAAAGGCTGTCGCCTAAATTTCATGTAATAAAGTAGTTTGTGATTCATATTTCTTTTGACTAAACTGGCTATGCTGCAAATTCCTTCCAGGTAGCTGTTTACAACCTACGTCAAACATTTCCTCTGCTGAAATCAGCAACTTCCCAGTATGCCTTCCACCTGCTGGAGGCAACTTTAAAGTCACAGATTTGAGAACAATTGTCACGGCTTGCGTTACCGCCAGTAGAGAGGGTGATAAACATTCACAAATATTATTGTTTTATCATTAACTACTATGTGTTATAGAAACGAGATATTATTTCAGAAACGAATTTAATTAAGCTTTTTGTAATAATTATTTCTCATATTTCTTTCTCTTTCAAAAATGATGTATTTCCTTTTATTTATTTATTTTATTCCTCGCGAAGCGAAGTTAATAAATCTGTCGTCCCTCGGGAGCTGAGCCGCATGAATTCGAGCGAAAAATATATTTACATATATATATATACTTGATGGTGTCCGGCAGTTGCCTGGCAACGAAAATCGCGACCGCTGACAATGGCGTACTCACGTTTATTCATTTTTTGTATTACTTTTTACGTTTTTACAAAAAAAAAGGTACATTTTGAGACACTGGATACAATCTAGGTAATTACAAAACACATACATACAATAAAAAGAAAATGAAAAAAATAAAATAAAAATAAATAAATAAATAAGAAAGGATAGATTTAATTATTTGTATCGTAAAGGTAAGAATCTCTCCCACTTATTGTAGTGTCTTAAAAGCTTATCGTTTGCTCTTGCAATCTGTTCTTCAATTTTAATAATATACTTGAGTTTGGCTATCAGCAATGGAATATTAGGAATAAAGGCGTTATACCGACATTGGTAAATAAGTTGTTTCCCTAATAAAATGACATGATTTATTAACATAATTTCTTTCTTATTGTTCCAATATCCAAACATAATATCTGTTTCACTAAAGTGTTCAATAGAAGGTTCAAGAATTGTATTGAGCCAATTAATTACTGATAGCCAAAAGTCTCTGACATAAGTACAGCGGTACAGTAAATGCTTGAGGGATTCGTCATTCTCCTTACAAAAATTGCACAGCGGGGTTTCTACCAGCTTCATTTTGAATAATATTTTATTAGTATAAAGTATTAGATTAAGGATTTTATACTGAAACTCTCTAGTTTTACAATCAATTGTTGTCTTGTAAGGGCATGTATATATTTCGTTCCATTTAAAATCAAAATTTTGGTATAGTTCTTGAAATTTAATTTGTGCCGTTGGTTTGAGAGCTATAGTGTCAACTTTATCCCAATAGGTTTTCTTTGATACCGATTTTTTGGAAGTGCCTGGATTTAAGGGAGATCTATTTGGTGGTGTATTTAAAACGTTCTCCATATTGTGTGTCTCCAGTGTGCTGGTAAGGCGTTATTCATTCTTCCTAAAAGAAAATAGTCTGAGGCGCTTAGTGCAGGATAGCGGGTTTTTAGATGGTCCATTTGCATAAATTTCCACTGTTTTGTATTATGTGAACAATTTTTATAATTCCAATTTTAACTAGCTTGTCATTGTAAACCGATTTGCCACCAATACAAATATGCTGATTGTTCCAAAGTATTTCTGAGAGAAGTTCAGATCTAGAGGTAGGTGAGGATTGCATGCAATGACTTCTCCAGGCTCTGATACATTCATCAAAGAAAACGGGAAGTTTGATGGGTAACTTGTTAACATTAAAGTTACATGTTTATTCATGGTGGCCGTGCCGGCAGCCATTTACCCTTGCTCATAGTCTGTGAAAAAATGTTTACTCTCGGTGAAACACAACCAATTTCTGATGCAAATAAGAAAGAACAGCAAACACAACAACGCTGGATTCCTCAAGTGGCTGGAAATCCTTGTCTAAGAAAATTAACCACCGAAACTCCGCTGAACGTTGACTTGAAATTCAGCGCGATTGCGATCGAGCAACGAAGAGACAACGAGAGCATAGATTAAAGACTTCGAACAGCCTAGGCAAACCGTTTGACTAGGTTCAAACTCCTTGACAAAATGCCGCCATTAGAATTCTGAACAAAACCGCTCAGGAGAGGCGACACCGACTTGAAGTGTTGAACAAAATGATTGTTTGTAGACGCAACAACAAACGGCAAGAATTACACGATCAGCTAAATTCCTCGTGACGAATATCTTTCATACCTGATACAGTATGGAAAAGCAAACACTGATTACAGGAAAGGCTCAGAGAAGAAGAGCGATTAAGAAGTAATATTTCAAAAATGAGTGCAAGGGTTTCATCATAGGTTCCAAACACCGAGAAACGGCCGAGTGCTTTTATTGTTTCGAGGTGTTTGGAACCAATGATGAAACCCGAGGCACGAATTTTTGAAATGACTTCCCTTATGAAACAATACTAAATGTGTTACATTATGTGTTACATACATCATTTGTGTTACATGTGTTACAATACTAAATGTGTTACATCAGTGTTACATTTTTTTATTTTTCTTTAAAATTCCATTGAATGTATGATCTGTTGTATTCAGTCGGCATTCATTGTATTTGTAAGCTTTTCTTTTTAACTATCCAATAATTTCGCCTGCGCCAAATTTGCATTCCAAGAGTATTGTCGACAAGTAGTGATTTACATATCGCTCTTGCCATGGCCGAAGGAAGATTTCGCTCCCCGAAAACTATCGAGGAAGAGGAACTTTGCGTTGAGAGAAGTGTACCAAATCACCTGTAGGTATTAATACGCTTAACCGTTAAGAGGCTTTAAAAAAATTTCAGAAATCCAAGATGGCGGCTGTATAACTAATTACCTAATAACTACGTCATATGACGTCATTGTTCCGTTGTGTGGACCGCAAAGGAGACGGTTTTAGACGTACTATGTACTCTCTAGGTTTCATTGTCATAGCCTTAATGTTCTTGAGGTTACAAGTGGGGGGGGGGCACAACCCCCCAGGCCAGGAACTCCAAAAAAGCCCAGGCCGAATAGGGACAAGGGAATACCTCAATAAATTGTTGTTGTAGGTCGCAGTTGCCAGGCTTTACAGTGATTTATATATGCTTTTTTCAGTCCTTAAATTGATGTTGTGTGGAAAGTTTGGTTCATGTTAAGTGAAATAAATGCCCAATTTGCTGCAAAAATGAGCAAATTTTGCCCGGGCAACTGATTGACAAACAAAACCATGTAGCATTTAAACAATTGATATTGCCATGTGCGTTCAATGCCGAAGTCAACTTGTCATCAAGCTGTCTGAGCAGAGTATCTTTCTATGCCTTTTGACATCTCTGTACAAGTGCTGTAGGGCAATTTTTGCTGATGTCATTGAAATCACCGGATTGTTTGTTCACCCTATCGTGCCAAGTTTGAAATAAAAACGGCAGGAATCCTGCTTGAATCCTGCGTGAATACATGGTGCAGTCACTATCAATTAATCTATAAGTTTGTCAGACTTAGTAACTTTCAGTAATTTTTAATTACGAGAGATAAATGAAAGCCTAAGTAAACAATGATCGCCAGAATAATCTTTGATTGGATACTTATCTACTTTATTTCATAGGATATGTTAATCGTAATTGGGAGAAACAGGAATACAGACCATGTTGCTGGCCTCAAAAAATTCGTTTTGTCTCGCCTTGCACAGGAAGTACGTGAGGTTATATTGCAAAGCTTAAGGGTCACTGTCCCACCAAAATAAACTTTCTCTAACCTTATTTTCATGTTATATCACCAGATGTGGACATAGCGTGGATGCAGGATTGCAATGATGGATGTAGCCGATTTTGGTCGTTTTGATTTAGTGGTCAAGAAATCAAAATTGCCATTCATGTAAAATTTTGAATTTTTTAACAGTTATTTTGTCTCTTCATTCTTTCTTTTTAATATTTCTTTGCTTTTTATCACTTTCAGCAATTTTTTTTCTTCAGAAAGCTCCTTCCCATAATCGTGAAAACACTGTATTTTAGCCTGGACAGCTATACTAGCCTTCAAAAAAAGTTCTGAAACACGAATTGACACTCCAAAAAGAAATACAACTGAAATTTCTGTTGTTGTCAGGGTAAATCCCTGAAGTAATGTGATCCATGCTGGCCTTGATGTCGTGTATTTTGAGAATGCATTTCATTCAAGAAAAACACCACTTTTAATTAATAGAATTCGAATAAAAACCGCTTCAGAAAGGTCAATGAATTGTACTTACGTAAGCGAAGTCAAAGAGCAGAATTAAATTTTTTTTAAGTGATCTTCTTATTCTTCTTTCTACTTTCTAGGTTCCAAACTCCCAAAACGCAACCTCCTCTTAATAATAGAATCGTACCATTCCTTTTATGCTAGAGAGGAATTGGTAACTTCATCACCATCCTCTACAGGTACAGCAGCAACCACCTCTATAGGAGTGGTTACAGACCAGGCAACACCAAGGGATGTTGGATTGCCTACAGAGGCGGTAGCAGACCGGGCAACACCAACGGCTTCTGGATTGCCTACAGAGGTGGTGGCAGACTGGGCAACACCAACGGATGTTGAATTGCCTACAGAGGCAGTGGCAGACCAGGTAGGACCAATGGATCTTGGATTGCCTACAGAGGTGGTGGCAGACTGGGCAACACCAACGGATGCTGGATTGGCTACAGAGGCGGTGGCAGACCGAGCGACATCAACACATGTTGAATTCCCTACAGAGGCGGTAGCAGGTCGGGCAGGACCAACGGATGTTGGATTGTCTACAGAGGTGAGGGCAGACTGACTGAATTGCCTACAGAGGCAGTGGCAGACCGGGCAACACCAACAGATGCTAGAAAGCATACAGAGACGATGGCAGGGAAGATGGCAGATTTCAAAATGGCTCACAAAACTTTGGAAACATACTTCTTTCCTTAGAAGTGAGTAGCAATTCACGCAGCAAATTACAGTGAGAGAGCATTACACGTGGCTCGTAATAGTTTAGTTCATTTTTGGCAGTCTATCAAAGCTGTACAAATTTTGTTGATAAATACCTTTTTGTACGGTTTCGGATAGCCAAAACAACCTTAGGTTTAACATTTATCTTTTTGATAAATATACATACTGCTAATAATACAACCAAAGTCCCCTAGCTAATATTAAATTGTATCGCCAGTGAACCCACCCTCATTCCAATAGATAGAATAACACAAGAGGTTAATTTCAATATATTAAAATTCCCAGGCTTAAGGGAATAAGGCAAAATAAGTTATTTATTTACTGTGATTTATTTTGTTTTATTACCCAGCTAAGCCTCGAAACCATGTAAGAATTTTAATATATCGAGATTGGTACAGTCATCTCAAATTGTTTTTTTTTTTAGTTTCAATTCTCTTTCGGCAAAAAGTTTGAAAATACATATTTTTTCATATTGCCTATAATAGTAAAATAATATTTCTCAACAGTGCCAATATTACGCAGTTTTGGCTTTCCAAACTCACATTTAAATTTTACGAAATATTTCATTTAAAATAAAAAGTAAATCAGGAAACGACATGCAGAAATTGTATACTGGGTGCCATTGTATATCTCGTTCACGCTTTTAATTTTTAGGACTTCCTTTTTAAGGTATGCGACTGATTCTATCTTTTCCGAAAAACTATTTAGATCAAGGAAAAAACTTTTGGAATTTCTACAGGAGATGGTGGCTGAATTTCAGTGGGCAGATGTTGTCGGGATTTGCAAGAAAGTGAAATATCTCTTACCAACATTTAGGAGAAAAAAGAGAGTTTCTGTTACCAGGGAGGACATCGATATCAAGTGAGTTAGTGCATTTCACTTTAACTCTTTCGCTGTGGATGTCGAGTAAACTTGACATTCGATTGCGTGACTCCTAGTGCGGATGTAGAGTTTTCTTGACACAAGAAACTGTCCCACAGTACTGTTCGAAATTGTTTCCTATAGGGGTATTGGTGCAATGAAATTGGTTCATATACCCTCCAGTAGAGCAAGTTGATACCAAGTTCAAATTTCACTTTGGAAAGGAAGGTGAAACGTGACTACGACGCCATGAGTGTTCAGTTTCGCATCAACAAAAGTTACCATTTTGCTACTAAAAGCCGCTATATTTGTCAATGAGGTGCGCTAAAAGAAAGGTAGGAATAAACTAGATGTGACACCTAGTGATTCATGGCATAGTTATGTATTTCCTTCCTTGGAGTGTCTTTTTCTGTGGAGGAACTTGCGTCGAGCATGCAGGAGCATGTTTACATTGTTTCCTTATTTAGCACACATGTCAAAATGTATATCAACCGTAGTTCAACCTCAATAAAGGTAGTTTAGAAGCTGCACAAGGCAAGAGAGTCATTTATTGATTTCAAATACACTAGTCCAGGCCTTTGAGAACGATTATTGTGCGTAAATTGGCCGAACGCTTTTCAATCTTCGTTGTTGTCGTTTCTTGGAGATTTAAAAATGGTGTCGCATTACGGCAATCGTTCTCGTATCCCTCCTGATGAAGTTGAGGGTTTAGTATTGGCTGCAACGAAAACAGACTCAGTTTTATTGCAAACAGTGTGGTAAAGCAATGTGTGTGATTCCCTGCTTCGAAAGTATTACACACTACAAAACCTGTAAATAGTTTTATTATTTAAAAACTTATATAAGAATTGTTTGTCTATTTTCTTTCAAAGATTGGAATGACAACTGAAGTCAACTCTAGAATCAAGGCAGTGCTAAACTTTGTTACAATGACACTTTACATTCATCAAATGTGTACATAATCATTAGCAATTAATTAATTAATTTTCCTGTTCTGTAAGAAATTGCTTTATAGACTACACGCTGGGATGAAAGTATTTAAGGATTTTCATGCTTCAGAAACTATAATTTAGTCTTAAAACGCATAGACATAACATTATGTATTAAAGTAATGGGATCTACAAGAATTCCAAGCGACTGGAAAGGTTTCCTGAGTCAATGGCAACAAGGAAGAGCTATTCAAGCTGCTTGCAGAGAAGGTATGTGTAGATTTAGGATGTTTGCCTGCTTTGTCAATACTTATCATAGCAATAGATCAACAGGATATGTTCACTAGAATACATTAGTGAATCCATTAATGAAATTATCTATGACATAGCCTATTTCAGGTTGTTTCATTGGCACTTCCTGAAGGCAAAGAGGTTTACTCGACTCACGGTAGCAGCATGCTAACTTCCAGCAACAGATCTGAAATGAGCAACCTTGCGCCGTGCACCCAGGAAGAAGCCGACACTCGCCTGATGATCTACGCTGTTGATGCGTCATTAAGAGGTCATCGACGCATCAAGATCAGAACCAACAACACAGATGTGACTGTTCTTGCCCTTTCAGTTGTCAGCACACTCCCCGTTGATGAATTTTGGATAACATATGGTTCAGGGAAGAATGTGCAACACATGCCTGCGCACGTCGTCGCTTCATCCTAAGTTCCCTCTAAAGCGTCAGCGTTGCCAATGTTCCACGCCTTGACAGGGTCCAACACAGTTTCATTCTTCCACAACGGTGGAAGGAAGTCTGCATGGGATATTTGGAACGTCTTTCCCAAGTTGACCCCAGTTCCATGCCCTTTGAAGGCTTCACCAGAGATCATCACGGAAAAATCACTTGCTGTCTTGGAAAGGTTTGTGGTACTTCTCTATGACCGAACAAGCAGTGTATTGAAAGTCAACGAAGCACGCCAGGAGCTATTCTGCAGGAAATCAAGGGAATTTGACAGCATACCGCCAACTAAAGCAGCGCTTGAGCAGTGCTTGAGCAGCACATCAGACGAGCAGTACTTCAGGGAGCTCATACTTGGGGCCAAACCCTCTTGTGCCAGCCCGCACTTCCTAGCCCTGCAGACTGGGGGTGGCAGCGTCAAGCACGTCGCTGGTCACTGTATTGGACGACACTTAAACAAGCAAGACACCTGCTCTGAACTTATCCACTGTGGATGTAGAACTGCATGCAATTATTTTTTTAAAATCCAGCACGCGTCTCGAATATTACAGTTTTCATTTCGCCAAAACATTGAACGAAATTCTTTCTTCTCCGAAATTCAATGCGCTCGGGTAGGTGTAAAATATACCGTTTGTTTTGTTTGTTTGTTTTTTCAACTTGGCGCCCCTCTGAAACAGTTTGTTTCTTTTCCATGATGTTTTTTTCAAAATCTTTGAGAATCAACAAGCTCGCCTAGGCTTAAAATATATCATTTGTTTTTATTTCTTTCTAAGCTCGGCTAGTAAATTAAGTGTGGCCTTTGTCTGGTTTTCTTTTCAGCCAAAACAATAGCCGAAGTGCTTTGTTCTTCAAAAGTCAATGCGCCCGCCCACGCTTAAAACTTTTTTTCCCAAAAATTAAAATGCCAGCGACATCTTGTTATCTTCTCTCCATGCCACTTGTATAGTTTCTTTTTTCCTCTAGAAAATCATCGCATGAGCAAAGTGCAGAGATACAACATTTTTTTACGTAAATGATAGCTTGTTCCACTCAATTTAATACCGATGCCTGGATAAGTAACAAAAGTTTTGCGCTTTTTCAAGTCCAAAACAATTACGAGTGTTAATCAAGAAGGTGAGAAAACGTTTTTTCCCTTGCCCACAAACAAATCGATTGTCCTAAACTCCTTTTCTTACTGGCCAGTTGCAAGATCTTGGGCTATTTAAAGACCTCTAAAATGCTATGATTTAATTATCCCTTGGCTTGATAACTGAAGGAAGTAAAATGACGCTCCGTACTCTACTGAAAGTTCCTAAGTTATGCCTCGTTTATTTTAGTTTGGATAAAACCACTTGTATTGTAGAGACAAAAAAGTTGAGAGACAAGGAAACTCAAAAACAGTTTACTGATTGTGAGCCGGAAAAGTTTTCTTCTGTCACCCTCAGACACAATGGAAAAGTTTTGGGAGGCAATGGTAATTGCATCATCTGGTAAGTTTCATTGAGACTATGTTATGAAATGAATACTCTGCATACCCTTTTGTCAGTGGTAGAGTGGACGAACATTAACAAATTCTGTCTCTGTTCCAGATGATGAAAAAAATCTCAACTCTGAAGAAAAGCGTTTTGTAGAGGACCCAGCAAATGGTCACTTATTTCATGTCCCTTCTCCCCTGGAGGCCCCACAGAATGGAACCAAACGGACGGCAGAAGAAGCTTTGCCACGCTTCACAAAAAAGAATAACCCCGAAATTTGCGAAACAGACAAGGTGAGTAAATACTCCTGCATTGTAGTGAGCCCTTAGAAACATTGAAGATCAATTAATTCTTTGGAATATCACACATGAAAAAACTTGTGTAGCTAAAAGAAAGGATTTTTGTTCCATATTGTGATAGTTGCGAAGACAGGACTTTAACAACAAAACTCTCTAGCATTAATATGCACTCGGATCTATTTGTTCACAGTTACTTGAAATGTGCAGGTCGAACTCGATGCGGGGTGAAACTTCCATAATTTGATTCAGTGTATCACTGCTTTGTGAACCCGTATAGTGTTTTTTAAGTCATTTGCGTTCGTTAAACTTATTGGCTATGGTAGGAATAATTATATGAAGTTTAGGTGAAACAAATTAGTTT
This sequence comes from Cladopsammia gracilis, assembly GCA_022457155.1. Classification (NCBI taxonomy): domain Eukaryota; kingdom Metazoa; phylum Cnidaria; class Anthozoa; order Scleractinia; family Dendrophylliidae; genus Cladopsammia; species Cladopsammia gracilis. The sequence continues at coordinate 381,715 of JAJGOT010000169.1, read as the reverse complement.
GCAAGGGGTTTGCTTCGCACAAGCCGCACTTTCTGTTGTATCCTTAATTAACTTGGACAATGTTTACTTCCTGACAAAATTACTCGAACTGTTCGGTTATTGAACCTAATAGAACGATTGGGATCGATGAGGTTGGCAATCGAACCATTAAAAGTTGTATGATAGTTCAATTGAGTTCGATTTCCGAACCCAAACGAACTTAATCGATTGTTGTAAACCATCACTCGAAATAGACAAAAAGTTTGAAGTCTTTTAGTATGCAAGAACAACAAAGAATTAGGTGAAAGGAACAATGGTGTTGCCTTACTGAAACATCATTTTATGATCCTTTACTGTTATCATTTAATCATTGAATCGAATGTATACCAACTTCGACCATAGAACCTTATCGAACTCAATCAAAGTTTGATTGGGTTCGATCGCTCCAATGTTTTTTTGTGAGAGAGAGTTCGATTGTCTCACTCAATCGGGCCCAATCGTTTTAAGTTCGATAAATGAAACATTCCATTTGGTTTGAGTACTTACATTGGGTTATTTGTACTGAGGTCGCTTGATTTCCTTAGCCCACATAGCTTTGGGTTAAGATTAAACGGGTTTAAAACTTACACCTACTCAAATGTAAAGGTCCCTTGATGTTCTGGACTTCCATTACCAAATGGTGTTCAGGACCTACATCTGTCTGTGGATGTAGAGCACACCTCCAAATATGGGCTTCATAATTTACTCGCTTGAGATGCTGCTTCAAGGCAGAACTTGTTGGAGGAAGCTGATGGGACTGCACATTTTTGCCTTTGCAGAACATCCTGTACCTCAGCTCATTCATGCAGGTACATTGGCGTTCATGATAAAGCCTACAAACGGCCTCTTTCAGCTTAACCATTTCAGCCTCGCTCAAAGGAACACTCTCACCAAGGACTTCTACACTGCTTCTAATGCCTTAATCATTCTTAACGGTTTCCAGGGCCTTCTTTATGTAATTTGTGATAATCTTGATTGGCATAAATTAATATTTTGCCGGCACGGCAACAAACCGTACTAGCAAAACATGCAGGTGTCCTGCAGACCTACAATGTATGACCTCTAAACATTTTCTGGAAACGGTCGTGCTTATGTCATCGCTTTACCATGACAATGGATCTTCAAAGGCCATGCTTTCCAGTTTTGTCTTTAGTAGCTTGTAAGTTGTTTGGATTAAACAGGTTTAGTTCAAGTTGTTTGTCTGTTCTACTTACAAACAACATCACATGGTGTCAGTGAATGGGATTCTTCCTACAGAATTGTCGCTGAATTGTTGATTGAATTTAGAAAGTGGAAAACAAGGGAATTCTGTTCAGAATGCCTTTAACTTCGATCTCGAGCAATGGTGAACAAACAGGATCACAGCCGCAGCCAGCAGTTCCTCAGTTTTTCCAGTCTACTATTCCATTACTGTCAACACGACTTCAGCGGGAACTTAGCAGTGAATTGGAAGAAATTCAAGCGGCTCTGGACAAATTACGAAGTCGCCTCAAGGCTTAACACACAAAGTGGAGATCTTTCCACAGCAACTTTGTTAACCTGCATTGGCCCAGATGTTCTGGAAACTTATTATGGTTTGCCTTTGGCAAATACTGAGAAGACTCAAATTGATAAAGTCATAGAGCTGTGAGACGAATGAAATCTACGGAGCTTATTTGATCAATCAGAGAATGCAGGAGATTAGCGAGTTGTTTGATTCATTTCTTACAGCTGTACGCTAATCAGCGAAAACATGCAACTTTGGTAGTATGCAAGAGCGCATGATTCAAGACATAGTGGTGTTAGGAATTAGAGATAACAGCACTTGTAAAAAAACTGTTAGCTGAGAATAAACTTAAATTAATTAATGTATTGATATTTGCTGTGCATGTGAAACCACATCTGAGGAGCTAAAAGAAATGTCCCAAGCGGAGGAAGTTAGTGCCATTACCAAAGGGAACCCAAAGTGGAAGACAGATGCTCGTAATAAGTCAGGACGGAAAACCATCAAAGGCCACCTTCCCACCCCTAGTAAACAGCCTGGTCAAATTAAATGCAAGTTCTGTCACAGAACTCATGCTCGAAAAAAAGAACTCTGTCCAGGGTGGCAGCAGAAGTGTGGCAATTGTGGCCAAATGAATCATTTTTCAGTAGCTTGTAACAGCCAGAAAGCTAACAAGCAGCCAAGTAAGAAATCAGAGGTGCACAATTTTTAGAACAGCAGTCCCCAGATTTCAGTGAGGAAGACAGCGATGATTATTGTGATGATTATTTGGACTGTGGTGCAACGGTCAACATTCTCCCAGTAGATATCCATCAGCAAATTTATCATGACCCTCCGCCCTTGCAAACTACTCTAGTCATGTTCAACAAATCAGAGCTAAAACCTCTAGGAAGTGTCAAGGTTGAGATCCTGAACCCAAAGAATGGACAGTGCTTGCTCATTGAATACACAGTTGTACCAAGCGGTCACACTGTGTTCCTAGGTGCTGAAACAATCCAGCAGTTTGGTCTTATCACTATCAATGCTGACAAAATTATGTCTCTATCGGATGAACCTCTCACACAGCAGGACATTGTAAGCGAATTTGAAGATATCTTCTCAGTAGAGGGAAAGCTAGAAGGAAAACTTGACCTTGAGCTCAACCAAACAGTACCACCAGTGGCACTTCCAGTGAGAAAAGTCCCTTTGGCAATGAAAGAGCCTTTGAAACAGGAACTAGATCACTTAGTAGATAGGCATGTTGGTACCAGTAGATGTTCCAACAGATTGGATTTCTTTCATCGTAGTCATCAAGAAGAGCAACGGGAAGATAAGGCTCTACATCGACCCAAAAACGCTAAATCAGGCACTGAAGAGAAACCACTACTCCCTTCCAGTGATAGATGATCTGCTACCACTACTGGCAAATGCTACGATCTTTAGTGTAGTACATGCAAAAAATGGGTTTTGGCATGTACAGCTTGATTCCGAGAGTAGCCTACTCGCCACATTTGGTACCCCTTGGGGAAGGTTCAGATGGACTCGTTTACCATTCGGAATCTCGCCCACCCCAGAAGAGTTTCAGAGGAGATTAGAATGTGCCCTAGAAGGGCTGGATGGAGTGAAACCAATATTTGATGACATACCGTATTTATTCGGCTATAAGCCGACCTTGGCTATAAGCCGAGACCCTAAACTTAAGAGACATGATAATGAGCTAAAGCTTACGAAAAAAAAATGGAAAACTCTTGGCTATAAGCCGAGACCCAAGTTTCGCGAAAAAGTTTGCCTGAGCGTCCATTCAAGAAAGCGCTCCTCTCAGAAAACATGTTGAAAGTTATTGTGTTGGATGAAATAACATGCGAAGTCAATAAATCACACCTTTTAGAAACACAATGAAAAGCGTTTTATTAATTGTAAACAATTAGCAAATCAGAGCAAAGATGAATACTAATTTGATCCTAACAAAGCTATAAAACGAAAAAATTTAAAATGAATGCCACCAGACTTATAGTCACAAACAAACGCAGGACCGCTTACCGAATATTATCTTTCGATCACGTATACGTTCATCATGCCAAAGGCACGCCGTTCATCCTACAATATGACTTTCAAACTGAAAGTTGTTGCTGAAGCGGAAGCAGTCGAAAACAACTCGGAGATTGCTCGAGAGTATGGACTAAGTGAGTCCATGGTGCGTCGCTGGCGAAGAGATCAGGCCAATCTTTTTAACGGCGAACTGAAGATGTCGGCGAAGCGTACGACGATGGGTCGCTTTACCCCGAAGTATCCTGAGCTGGACCAGCAGATATTGGAGTGGTTTACTGAGCAACGAGATCAAGGTGAGTAGAAATGGCTTCAATTGAAAACTGATTTGTGTTTACCGGTAAATTGTTTAAAAACGCGAACGTGATAAGTTTCAGACACGAGCACACGTGCACGTGAGCTTGTTTTCCAAAGCGTGGGAATTGATGCTTCCTATTGGTCGGATTTAGATATCATCATAACAAATTAACAATGCTTGTCACGAGCGCGTGTATCGATCGATCGCATCGCATATTGTCACTTTAATAAATACACTGTATTTATTTACATGTTTTTCATTTCTTTTCATAGGTTTTGCCGTGAGCGGATTGATGCTGCGTCTGAAAGCAAAGGAACTTTCTACTGATCCAGCATTCAAGGCTTCGCTTGGCTGGTACCAAAACTGGAAACGACGCCACTCAGTCAGCTTCCGAGCGAAAACAACGCTAGCCCAGCGACTGCCAGATGACATGGAAGAGAAAATCGTACAGTTCCACCGCTTCATCATAGCAGCCAGACAACGAGCTGGATACCCTTTATCCAGAATCTACAACATGGATGAGACGCCAATGCGCTTCGAACTTCCCTCAACGCGTTCACTAGAATTTAGCGGCAGCCGAACAGTTCCGATCAAAACCTGCGGAGCAGAAAAGCGCAGCTTCACTGTCACTCTTGCCGTTGCCGCAGATGGGACCAAACTTCCACCGAAGATCATCTTTAAAGGCGTCCGGACTCCGAGAGACCTCGTCGTCCCAAATTCCCTCCGTGTTTCCTTCCACAAGAAAGGATGGATGGATGAGTCAGGTGTGAAAGAGTGGATTCGCCAGTGTTTGCCGACGACCCCTCGTAACGAACAGTCGCTGTTGGTGTGGGACTCATTCCGAGCTCACCTGACCGATGCTGTGAAAGCGGATCTCAAACGGCGGAAAATCGACGTAGCAGTCATCCCTGGAGGCCTGACCCCTGTTTTGCAGCCGCTTGACAAGTGCCTGAACAAGCCGTTCAAAGACAATGTCCGAAGAAAGTACCTGGCTTGGATGATCAGCGGCCCGTTCCAGTATACTCCGGCTGGAAAGAAGGCGCCATCGAGAAATGTTGTCCTTCGATGGGTGAAGGAAGCATGGCAAGAGATCCCGGCGGAGATGGTATCGAAGTCCTTTAAGACCTGCGGAATTTCGAACGCCTTGGACGGGACGGAGGACGACGAAATCTACGCTGAAGAGGCGCAGGAAATTGAAGACGAGGAAGACAACGAGTTCGAGACAGACAGTGAAGATGACAGCGATGCAGATGGCGAGTAAACTGTTTATCAGTTGAATGCCCTTTAACAAACGGCTCCTTTAGGAGCCACCAAATCTATAAAAGTTCATTGACCAACAGTTTCAACTTGTATTTATTGTGTTTTATTAATTCTGACTTGGCTACAAGCCGATCATAGAATTTGCGTGACATTTGCTTTTGTTCTAATTGATACCTGAACAAAAAAAAACCTAAAACTCTCGGCTATAAGCCGAACCCCCTTCTTCAAATTTTTTTGGCCAGTTTCAAGTCAAAATTTCCGAAAAAATAGCTCGGCTTATAGCCGAATAAATACGGTACTAGTTTTTGGTGTTGGAGAGATCCCAGCAGAAGCACCGTCTGACCATTGATGCAAAACTGTGAGCCTTATTTGAATGCTGCCATACCAAAGGCATTAAGTTGAACAAAGATAAGCTTAAGCTTCGGTGCAAAGAAGTTAAGTTTATGGGAGATGTTATATGTCAAGATGGTCTCAAGCCTGATCCAAACAAGGTACAAGGTATCATAGAGATGCCAACACCATCCAGCAAGCAAGATGGAAAGCGTCTTCTCGGCATGGTAAACTGCTTGCAGAAGTTTGCATCTAATCTGTCTGAAATTACTGCCCAATGAGAGATCTGTTGAAAGAGGGAAACCAGTTCCAGTGGGATGAGCAAGTACAAGGACGCAGTTTTAAGCAGGTCAAGGAGATACTCTCAGCCACTCCCGTCCTCAAGTTCTTTGACCCCAAAGAAGACGTTGAAATCCAGTGTGATGCTTCTGACTGAGGACTGGGTGCATGTGTTATGCAAGGAGGCCAGCCAGTTGCTTAAGAGCTAGTGACCATAAATATCGAGAATCATTGGACAGGCTCCCAAAATCGAAAATCCTGATAATTTGCCAAAAACCTACTTTTGGGGAGCTATGTTCAAAAATATTATTGTAACTTTCTAGAAATTTATAATTTTCGAGAAAAAGAGGAAAAACTCCTTCAAATATATTCTTAAAGGGGTTGTTTAGCGAGTACTAAGAGACTATTAAGCAATGTTTACTAAACTCTAACCGGAAGTCTTATTCTAGTACACCAAACTGGCAAAGTCATGCAACATCGCGACCACGGTTTGTTTTCAAACGTGATGTTCAAATGTTTTCATGTTAAGAGCTGTGGATAGTTTTTTCATAGTCTGATCACAAATAGAAACAATTAACCTCTAAATTATATGTGTTTCTTACCTCTGAGTTATAACTACATGATCAATTGACACGCCATTGACACGACACCGTGACTACTAATTGATTACCTATTTCAAGTGACTGTGACGCAGTTTATATTTATAACTATGGCGACCTTAGAAGCCCCAACAATATATAATACAACATACATTTATTGTGACCATTGTTAGTATCAGTATTTATTTTTATTTTATTTTATCATCTTCCCTGAAAGACATTTCCTCGAAATATCGGCTGGAAAGCCAGCATAATAAACCAGCCTTTGAACAGACCGCGCCCGGAGACCAGGTCACGTATACAGAAAGATATTGCAAGTTGAGTGTTCTATTGAGTGTACGGTACCCTGTGCGGGAGGTTTTAACTTGTAAACAACTAGAAATAAGAATGTCTTTTTGGAGTTTTGCTTCAATTGTGATGCAAGCTCCGAAAAAAACAAAAGCGGACAGTTTTGAAGGGTTACAATATCTTGACGAACGTTGAAAGCGTCAACGACGAAAGAAATTTATTACTTGCACGTGCAGGTGAGTAGTAACACATGACTTTTCTTTTCGCTGATAAAACAAGCAATGGAACTGTTGGATTTGAACCTAATTATACCGTGTTGAGGGTTTCCTTAACTTTACTATAACTCGGATTTTCGTCGCGCAAGAATGTCAGTTGCACTGGGGCGGGTACGGCATTCGCTGGCGAACTGGCAAGACACAATGGTATGACTTCCCTTGTTCTCCAGCTATAAAACTAAGAGATTTAAGAGTTGTGAGACTGCGAACAGTATCTTATTTTTCAATGACCTGCTTCAATCATGCGAGGAATAATAGCGCATTTGGCAGCCCATAGAGCACGAGTAAACTTCCAGCTCGTGAATCTCTCATCGCATGCTCATCGCCCACTACTGCACTATCACTGCAGTGCTCGTTCTTTTCTCCGAACAGTATTCAGTGTAGCTCAGCGTTTTCTCTCCTCGCCGAAAACTTCCTTTGAGCCTTAGCACCATTAATGCAACGCACTCAGCCGTTAGCTGGCAGCGTGAACAACGAGCGATTGCAGAGCACTTTGTGTTCGTGTCTTGAAAGGCACCTGTTCTGGCGCAAATATTGAAAAATCTCAAATCTCAAATATTGAAAACTGCGTTACAGGTTCATTGTCTGTACGCGAATGCAAAGAATAAGCAAAAAGCCACCGTGGATAGTCGAGTGGCAGAGCTCGTCACGCGCGCAAAGGATCAAAACTTGTAGCGCACACGAGACTGGATCAATCCCGGCCCAAACTCCCCTCGGCTCATGCCCTACCCTCCCTTGATGAAAACCTTGAAAATGCACCTCAACGCAGGCTACAATATTTAAAGATTAGACTGCGTAACAAGTGCCTTTAAAGACATGAAAACAAAGCGCTCTGCTATCGCTTGTTGTTCGGCTTCTGAGTATCCCTTAATTTGTTTCCCCGTCTTGAGTAGTAGCAAACCGCAAAAAAATGCAGGGAAATAACGACTTTAATTTGAAACGGTTTTCTGTGCTAAACACAGCAAAACATCAAAAGTGTTTACAGAGCTGACGTGACATTCGGTCGTGTAGCCGCGCGAAAAACAAAGCCTTGCTTTGGTTTTAAAATTGCTAAGATCCCGGATGTTGTGTGGCGTCATATGCGCATGTTTTGTGACGTCATACTCGCCTTGCGCGACGCTCCGACGCAGCGACACACATGTTACGGACGCGCGCCCAGGAAACATTCCGCTGGCCATGATCATGAAAAATGACGGGAATGGGTTCTATGAGTATGGGGCTCCGCGAGCTGGCCTTCGGCCCGCGAGAACTCCGCTATAAATTACAAAATCCTCAAAGAAATGCGCGCGCTTTGATTGGTCAAACCAAGTTCATTATATCTCAAAAACGCACGCGCATATGTCATGCAGTACGTTGTCCCTTTGTGGTCTTTTTTTATAAGAAATAAAAACTTGTTCCTCGAGCATTATTCGGTTATATAAACACTTGGCATTTTTTAAGAACACTCGAGAAGCACTCTCCTTCATTTCGTGCTTCTCTGTACTTCTCTCGTGTTCTTAAAAATTCCGTATAACACAACAATGCACTCGGCGCGTTTTTTATTTCTTTAATAAAAATAAACGGACAAGCCCAAGACCAGGCGAAGATGGGAGCTGAGAGGATCAAGCCCGGCTTTCTCGATCGGGTGGGAGTGTGGATTGCCAAGCTCTTCACTTTTGCGGCCTCGAGTAGAGTGATGGGGTGGAGCACATGTAACTTCTTTTTTAGTCTCATTTGCATAATCCCCAGGGTATTAATTACCAATGCAAATAGAGTTTGCATAATAGCAATGGTCACAATAAATGTATTTCATATAATTATTATTTGAAAATGTATTTCATATAATTATTATAATTATTATAAGGGCTTCTGAGGTCGCCATAATGGTCGCCATAGTGACCAAAATGACTGTATCACAGTCATTTTGCAGCGCGAAATAGATCAATTAGTAGTCACGGTGCCGTGTCAGTTGCTCGTGTAGTTATAACTCAGAGGTTATAAACGTAGATAATTTGGAGGTTAATTGTTTCTATTTGTGATCAGGCTATGAGATAACTATCCACAGTTCTTAACATGAAAACATTTGAACATTTCCACGTTTGAAAACAAACTGTGGTCGCGATGTTGCGTGACTTTGCCAGTTAAGTGTACTAGAATGACTTCCGGTTAGAGTTTAGTAAACATTGCTTAAGTCTTTCAGTACTCGCTAAACAACCCCTTTAAGAATATATTTGAAGAAAAAATATCTCTTTTTCCAAAGAAGAATTAAAATTTTATGAAGAAACTGCAATTAAAAAATGTACTTAACGTAACAGCTACGCCGCTTCATGGCGTTTGCCTCTAACTCCGACAATCGACTATTTAATAATAAGTGGCTAATTTTACCGATTTCCTCTATATTTGAGATATCTCAAAGCCGAAAATGATATAGATAACTGCTAAGATAAAACAAATAAACCATCTAAGAATACATAAGGTATGTTTTCATGGGTCGATTCGACAGTCTATCGTATTTCCTCAGAACGTATAGTCTTATAGTATTTGCAATTTTGCTAATTTATTCAAATTTGACAACAGCGCGTCGGGGAATTTTCGTTTTGTCAACACGAATCCATGTTCCCAAATATACTCACTTTATGTTCTTTTCCACTAATTTGCGCCTAAACCAACACCACAACAGGCTTCTATCTGGAAATACTTCCGATTTCAAAATATTAATGATTTACTACATTTTTATTTGATAACCTGAAAGCCATGGTAAGCTTTTATCTTAAAGCGGAAGAGAAACCAATCAAGAGATATAAGATGTGAATTTCCATTGGTGAGGACCCAAAACAAACAAAGAGCCTGTCTCTGTAAAAGCGGTCCGGTCACTTCAGAGTCTCAAAATAGAATCGCTTGATTTTTTGGTGGAGAAAGTACATCATGCCAAAGTATCAAAACCACAATTATTTTTTCTCTTACTTTTTATTTGTTTCTGTCAGGTCAAAACATAAATTCTCCCAATGATCAGTCAAATGACTGAAATCTGATACGATTTTTAGCAATTTTTGAGCGAATGACGCATGGCAAAGAAAGTATTTATTGCTAAAGATTTTACATAGCAATCTAGATATTCTACTATACTGTGTGTTGTACAAGTTTGAAAAAATTTGAAACTAATTTGTCTTTGTACTATAATGCAATGTATCCCCTTTTTGAGCATTTGAGCATCGCAACCAAACAAGTTGTCATTTTGCAAACCAATTTTCTCAGCTAGCAGATGAAATTAGACGATGGTGGTAGTACCACTGAAAAGCAGAGTTGTTGTTCTCTAAGAATATGAAATTAAATGTTGTTTATAACTTCTTGTCGTGCAATAAAGAATAGTCAATCTTCTCTACTTTGGGTAATTTTAGCCGAGCTGTATGTTGGTACAGGACAACCAGGAATTTATAATAATGTTTATAAGCCTGTAACCAAGCCAAAAACCTTCTTATACACACGGCACTTATGTCAAAGAACATGATGCAAAACTCAAATAGTGCTAAAATGATTTATTTGAGCATTTGGAGCCATAAACGATCACACTTTGACGTACGCTATTGCTTCCATGATCGTAATTAATCAGCTGAATTTGTACTTCATCTAAGGCCTTGCAATGTTGAGTATGGTATTTTATTTCCTTCTTAAGCTTTGCTTGTTGCTGTAAAAACTATTTTTGTCAAGAGATTCTGAGATTAATCAATACTCATGAGTTTAGTTAATTGCTTGACAGTCAGTTTGCGTCACTGTTCACACTGTGCATGAAGTGTACGATAGAAAACAAATTATCTTTTAACCAACGTTTAGAAAAGGAAAAGAAAACTTCAAAAAACTTTAAAAACAGAAAACTCCAATGCATTTAATTTCAGAAATAGCTGTGCGCTCGTACTCATCTCAGTTTGATTATCGTAATTCAATTTGTACTTTAGAATTCACTCGACCATGAAATCGTATTTCTTGACATTGCAACATGGCAACAATGTTTTTCTCAATTCCCCTTTGGGAATTGGAGTTAGATATGTTGCTCGTTTCCATGAGGTTCATTCATTGACGCCACCAGTTACAAGCTCACTTCCCACCCGGCCCCTGCTACCATTATATTTTCAAGCAATCAATAATTTTTTACTTTTATGTAGCTCTTCCTTAACCTCCAGGGAAGCTATTTGACTACACGCACTTGGGTTGGAGAACATGTTTCCGGGCATCGTCCGGTTTTTCACGTCCGGCGTGTAGTCACTTTAGCTACTATATTTGCCAGTAATAGTTGTTGAGCCTCATGAGCACTTTGTCTTAATAATAGTGTTGTATAGTATATTATAGTGTTATTGTTTTATGCAGTGTGTATACTACTTACTGTAAAATGAAAAATTATATGAAATCAAATAAAGCTTGTACGGCTGGTCGGCCTCTCCCTATACATGTATTCTATTCAGCTGAACGTAGTGAAAAAGAATAGAATCTAATTAAACAAGGTTTGAACAGGGTAGGGAAAATAAAACATAATACAGAATTGCCGGCAAGTCTCTACATTCTTCCCATATAATTAATTTGTGTTACAATGTTGTGGACTTGTTTTTTAAGACTAAACGACTCTGGTTTATGTGGAGAATGGCATGAAAATGGCGAACTGGTGCACTTAATCGAATGACAAGATGGCATAACTATCCATTTACGAGTGCTTCAGTTTTGCGGGAAAACAAATGAATTTCAGTTGATACTGGCAAGAGCTGGTTTGTTTACGATAAAAATGGAGCAAATTCAAGAAATGTGGATATGTCCAAAACATCGGCATGACATGGGGAAGAATTGGAAGATGTCAAAAACGCTTTGCCAGTATCCTATGCACAAAGATGGTAGTGGTCCAAAAAAAAGCAGCAAAAGGACGAAGTAGAGTTTCACCTCAAATATTGCAGGAAATTCAGATGATATGCCGCGCGGCCAGTATAAAACACGGAGTGCGGACTACGGACTGCGGACTAGGGACTGGGTATAAAATACGGACTAGGGTATAAAACACGGACCAGGGTATAAAACACGGACTACGGACTACGGACTATGGACTGCGGACTCGGAATAAAACACGGACTAGGGCATAAAACGCGGACTGAGTGTAAAATACACCAAAATGCGGTTTTAAATGTGAACCTCCTGTTACCGCAGTGCAGTAGGGGAATGGTATTTTCGCGCCGTAATTGTCACATGGTTCGAACTGCGCTTGTGCTGTCAAGACGATGGCTTCCATCGATGGTGAGTGCATCGATTTTGTGATGTAACTTTTGTTTTCTCGCGCAATTTCGTTTTAAAAGGAAGAGAAAGTACAATAGTAGATGGATAAAGTGCCTTACTGGCTGTTTTTATGTTCAAGGGAAGCAATTTTATGACAACAACATTGGGACTTATTTTCCTTGAATTTATACAGACAACAACGCAGTTATAATGATCGAAAGTTCGGAGGAGGAAGGTAAGCAGCCTTTCACCGTATTCTCACATTAAACAAAACATGAAAGGGCCTGTTTACATGCAGGTACTTTTGTAGTAAGCTTTGTACAAAAAAATGAAATATAGCGTTTTGTAACTTGGTCGTTACGAAAAGCATCACTGGTGCGTGAACATGTTTACGAAGAGAAGAGAACAATTTTGTATCCCGATCCCACTGAATGTTGAAATTGTGAAATTTCAGTTTATACATTGTATGTAAGTTTTTGTAGCCACAAATTTCCACAAGTTTCAACAGCTTTGGGTAGTCAAACGTTAAAAGCATCTACTGTCAACTTCCATTAATCATAATTACATTACAACATCCTTATTGTCTTTCAGAGGAAAGTCACCTTCAGGTACAAAGAATTGAAGATTCCAGGGTAAGCAACTCAAAGTGTTGTAGTCTATTTATATCTTTGACAAAAAAGCACGGAAAGCAGGCTGTAAGGAGAGTTAAAAATGTTTCTTAAAACTCGCAAATCCATTTCATGATGGACATCTGATTTCTGCTTAAAAAATACTGTCATGACATTTTTTGTTATGTCCAACAAACCATTGCTTTCAGGTTCTTTAGAGTAATTTATGAGATATGTGACCCTCCACAGGAAAACAGGGATAAAGGTGATAGCACGCTCACAACACGCTTCCACTTTAAAACAAAAGAAATTGGTTTTAGCACGCTTAAAGTGTGTTCAAGAGCACACTTCATTAGCAAACTCCCTTGTTTCATCGGACACACTAAGAACAATAAAGCGTGTATATGTGAACAATGCAGTCAAACAAAGAAGCGTGTTAACCTTCGTAAACAAAAGCTAGCATGCGACAACACTCTTAACATGCGAAATAGCATAACACGCCTAGCGTGCGAGATCTCACGCAAAATTTACTGGTGTGCTGAAAGTTTTCGAAATACAGAGAGAGTACTGAGATTACACGTTGATGTAAACAATTACCTACTGTTTTGTTTAATTAAGTTCAAAATGACCGCATTATTTGACTGTAGCCTGGCCTTGCCTAAACTATCGCGATCGGTCGCCGTTGTTGCGATGCAATTTCGAAATAAGGCGAGATTCAGTTTTATAATTAAGGCAATTCTTGAACTCAGTGTTTTAGTCTGTCTTAATAAGAACGTGGTGCAGTGCGAAGAAGCAGGCAATAAGCTTACCTGGCAATGCGTGTTGTTTAAAAATAACTCACCATTACGTTCCTGCCCCGACTTCGATTTGAAAGAAAACATTGAGCAATAAGATATAATTCGTTTAGATTCTTCTTATCCAGGATATTTAAAACAAGACGCTGTGGGAGCGTATACTTGGGCGTCATTGTTTTAGGCGTATTGGAATGTATATATCTTGGAAAATCTGCAGTGCACTGAGTATTGGGATAGTCTTGTATGTCGTTGACAGTTGGTGCACATTTGTAAAGTGGAACACGTGAAGACTTTTATACGTGAAGTGCGGGTGCAAGGATTATATTTAACGCTTGTAGAATTTGGAAAAGCTTAATTGTAATTTGGCCAGCGAAACTGCAAGGAAAACAGAATTCATGGAAGCGCATACATAGTCTGTATTCAGGTTTCAAATTACTCTTCTGACATACCGGTATGCAAATTACGTGCACTTTTCCTGACAACTACAACAAACTTAAATGGGCTCCATTTGTTTTCTGTGTTTTCTGCTACGTACCTTTCCCCGCTGTATGACATCGATTATTATATTTAGTTTCATTCAAGATTTATCTTCACAATTGGTAAACATGAAGTTCAGAAATAATTTTACACATGAATTTTGCGTGACTTACGCACTGGCACTTGGGGCCCTTGTTTACATAAAGTGATCTATTTTGGTTTTGTTCGCTTTCTGACTGAAAACTCACTCCATTCGAAATTTTTCCATAGCCGTTCACAGCCAGCCGTTCGAAATTTTTGTTCTGTTTCAGCCGTCCTCCCGATTTTTCTAGTAGGATCGAAAGAGGCTGTGCTCGCAGAGTATTCACTGCAAGCCGTTCAAAATAATTCTTTAGGCGTTCAAATGAAATTCGATCTGTTAGCAGATCTCGTTGCCTAGCACGTGATCAAAATCTGCCGTGAAGAAATTGTTCTTTCTTGTTGCACCTTTCTCGATGTAGTGCGAAAGTTATTTTATTGTTTTATCTAAAAGAACTAGTCGTTTGAAACTGTATATTTGTAATGGACGATTTTATATAAGTGACGATTTGTCCGCCCGTTTTAGCGCACGTATGGGAAATTGTCATAAATCGGACCGTTCCATTCTAAAGAGTCTAAATAGATAATAATTATTCCATCGATTGAATTGAATTAAAGACTGAATTACAGCTAAAGAGTAAGCGATCAAGATGTCAGAATTTATCTGCCACTAGAATTTAATTTTTGCCGGCGAGCGTATCAAGAAAGCATTGGAGCTAGCCGAGACGCCATGTCACCAGTATTCTTCTCGTCGTTACGCTTGACTGAGTTTGAGGCACGCGCATTAGAGCCCGATTGCAAATTCGTGCACTACCAACTTAGGCTCCTCCGCCCAAGTAACAATGCGGAAAGTCTGCTAGCTAACACGGTGAATATCAAGAATATCAAAGGTCATAATAACTGCTAATATTAAATTTTTAAGTACATCACGATTTCAACAAGGAAGGTGATCAATTTGTGAAATTTTAGGTCTGTTCATCGTTCGGACGCTTATTTTCTTAGTCGTTTTACTTCTTTCTTTGTCGCAAAATTTCGATATAATTATGGTTGACAAGATCGCAATTTTCTGCCATGTTTCTGTTTGCTCAAGCATGTTTTAGAGTGCTTCTTTTTGCTCTAGCGTGTTCTAGTGTGCTAACTCGCACTCTAAGCGTGACAAGCTTTAGCACGCTAATCCAAACAAAAGGTTTAGCGTGTTAACATCTCCAAAACAAAAGCTAGTGTGTCCCTCTTTGTTCAACAAATTAAATATGCACATAAAGCGTGTCTTAGGACACACTTAACGTGCTGTGTTAGCGTGTTGTGAGCGTGCTATCACCTTTATCCCTGTTTTCCTGTGGAGAGTCACATATGACATGTTGCTGATAGAAGTTAGGGGTGTGTCAATGCTGCTCCAGATAAAGAAAAGAGATAGGGGTCCTAAAGTATAAAGGAATTTTAATACAAGTGAATTAATTTCCAGAACAACATTTACTTATGGTGTGGCTAATTTTCAAACCTGGCCTGTTTTTGGCCATTAAAGGGTGACAACCAGAAATTGTACCATGACCAAACTTTATTTGATAATTTCAGCAAATGGAGGAGATTGCTAACTTATTTAGTAACTTTTCACCAAGCAAGACAAAGAAAAGGAAAACAGTGCAAATGAAGGTATGTGATCTAACCAATTATAAAAATTCGAATTGAGGGTGCATTTCTTTGGGAAAATCGAAATCTGGATTCTTGAATCCAAAAAAAACATAATTTGCTTTTTAATGACTTTGCTAACCTGATAAAAAAAAAGGCACTCATAAAAAGAGGCATTTTTATTTTCATACATGTTCTGAACAATTTATAAATATATTTACAGCCTCAACAAGAAGACGCCAGACCACTGGAGGAAAGAAAAATGAGGAAAGTGGAGGAAAGTGAAGACCAAGATTTAAGGTTAAAAAAATTGCCATTATGATATCATTTTCATGAGACGTAATAATTCATTGTAGATAGCCCTGTCCAGGGGCATAGCCAGGACTTTTACAGAGGTACACACAATCAATTTTCAACAACCCGCTACCTCCCCCCCCCACACTCAAGTCACAAATCTTTCTTTTTGTTCAACTTTTTAGGTACGCACGTGTGTATGTGCGTACAGGTAGCTACGCCCCTGCTGTCACATCAAACATATCAAGAGGACATAAGCTTTGTTAGACCCAGTGGCAGATTAATCTAGGAGTTATTGGGAGACTACCCCAAGGCTTAAGCTCCTGAGCCAAACAAATTAGACTAAAAATAGAGCAGCCTGTCAAGCACCCTGTAACGAAACACACAATGCACGATTGTGGAAAGCAAACGGGTGTGGGGGTAGTCTAGGTGTGAAAGTAAATCCCAATCAAAATATGCCCTGGGTACTATGACCCCCTAAGTTGACCCTGGTTATGCCAGAACTCTTGAGTTGAAGTGACTCCCAAGTTGGGATTTCATTTAGCTTCAACAGATAACTGAAAACATAATTCACATGTGTTTACTCAATGTACAAAGACCAGCTTTATGTAGTTTTTGATCCCAATATGCCCTGAACCCAGAATATCTATCCTGGCTGTTTTTCTCCGTTTTCTTTTCAAGAGCATTTATTGTTAGCTCATGCCGTCTCTAGTGGCTGTTCATTTATCCTTGAGACACATTTTAGTAACGTTTGGTAGGAATTGGTTGCTATGGTCGTGAGATATGCTGTCATAAGTAGCATGAGGTCGTCATTTTTTAATAAAAATGGCATTTTTCACCATTTTTCGATGAGAAAGCATACCAAACGCTACCAAAAGCAGCAAAATGTATCATTGTATTATGTTTTATAACTCAAAAAAATATTTCCAATTTTCACATTTTCCCGATAACTTTGAATTTTTATTAAAATCCAAGGTGGCGGCCATCTTGGCAGCCATTTTGGATGACAGCAGCGCCATAACCCATAATATATACCTTATCTTATTGAAGACATCACGGGCTATCTATTAGGGGTAAAATGTTTCTGAAATGTTGTAACACCGCAAAAACCCAAGGAAGGGGTTCCAACTAGCCCCCTCCCTTGTACCACGGTGGGGGTATAAGTTTGCGTGTTGTCCGCAGGTTGGGTTATCATTTTTGTATTCAAATTACATGGAGACCTAATAAAGTTAAAAAAAAAGAACCCAAAATTTTTTAACCTTTTACAATTTTGACTCCACCTGTCAAGATATACTTTTCTTGGGTAATTTTTTGTTCCATATGTTAATCAGTTTTTCTTGCCTTGTGATATGTTATTTTGCTCAAAGAAATTGTGACCCTCCATACGAAAACACGTCTTATCAAACATTGTAATTTAGTGAAACCGGGTTTCAAAAAGGTTTCCAAAGGGTTTCCAAAGGGTTTCCAAAGGGTTTCGAAAGGGTTTCAAACGGGTTTCCAAAGGGTTTACAACGGGTTTCCAAAGGGTTTCTAAAGGGTTTCCAAAGGGTTTCTAAAGCGTTTCCAAAGGGTTTCCAAAGGGTTTCTAAAGCGTTTCTAAAGTGTCTAAGCGCATCCAAAAGGGTTTGCAAACTCATCGTACCGTTTAATCAGCCCTTGCTTTTGTATCATATCGTTGAAAGCTGTAACTAAGAAGATGTAATGAAAATTACCTGCAACATGTTGTTCCAACTAATTTCTAATATCGAAGCCATTTATATTCACGTCGTGCTATCTCGGACAGATGAAACTCACGCAAGATCATAAAATTTACGGCCGGGTGAGCGCGAACGCGTCAGGTTTCTGAATTAATTTGTGAGCCGAAAAATATTTTAGCATGCTATTTTGATGTTTATACTCTAAATTAAAATTGCTACCTTAAAGAAAAAATGCGTCAGCTACATTCCTGGTTGCAAAATTTAATGATAATCTGAAGATAATAATCCCAGGACTGGTGTACTCTGTTTTCTCTGGTTTGCGTGACCGTAACCTAAACACACCATGGCGTGTTCGACAAAAATGGTTCGATTCTGAACCGAGATACAACGTTCAAACTTCTGAACAAATTGCCCCTAGTGGCAATACAAGCCAGAAAAATGTAACAAGCCTAACCTACAGTTCGTTGAAATCTGTTAAAAACTGTTTCTAAACCCGCCGTTTTCAAACTCACGCAAAATCGAAAAATTATCGGCCGGATGAGCGCGAACGCATGAAGTTTCAGGATTAATTTGTAGGCCGAAAAATATTTTTAGCACGCTATTTTGATGTTTACCCAAATCAAAACCGACTTGTGAAATGAAAAAGCCTAGTTATTCGCGGGCAGTCACGTTACGAACTTTGTAATATGCGTTGTTTACAAACACCTCATGAATTAAGTTTTAAGTTTTTTTTGCTCTTTGGCCATCACTTTCATAACATTCGATTATTGATACACGTTTTATTCAAGACTTAAGTTTTATTCAACAAGATAAACTATAAGTTTTAATGTTTCTATCTTTGACCGTATGCAATTAATATTCGATTTGAGCGCTTTTTCAAGTCCAAAGATATCTCCCGTGGGAATACGCTGTCGGCTCATTCCTTAAGTCTACAACAACAACAACAACCTTTATACATGTGTCAAATCTAAAATAGCAGTTATACAACCACTAACTGGGGACACTAAATACTACCTAAAAATATTTAAGAATTTAAAATAAAACTATATATAATATGTACAATTTAAAATCTAACCTAAGTCTTACATAAAAGGCAGTTGTCACATTTACTATCAGTCAATTTAGAAACAAGGTCTATTCTACGTATGTCCGCTGGAAAAAAGCGGGAGAACTTTGCTCTTTCACAACCCTCATCTTCATTCCACTATGTTCCTTTTTCCGGGAAAAATCATTTGATAAGATACACGTTATTCACGTGATGAATTTATTTGTCGGTGAAAGTAAAAACGCAAAGAAACGAAATTTGATACTCGTGCCTTTCTGACTACGTGACATGACTTGTGATTCAAGCGTGCGACGAAGAATTTGAAAGAAAGCAAGATTTGACACTCACAAGTTCAAAGCTACTGATATCATAATTAATGACTACCTTCAAAGGCAGAGTATTTTACTGTTTCAATTGTAACTTCATATGCATTGTGGAATCCACGATATTCAATGCAAATCAATGTGGCCGCGCCGACAAATTGGCGCCCGCTTCTATGTTTACTAAAATGAAAATTTGCTCGCAATAAAGTAAACGAGAAATAGTCGGCACATCGTGGAAATTTTCATCACTACAGATTGTGCTTTTACCTCCAAAGATAAATAATAGTGGGAAAAGCGTCACCTACTCCGAATGGCAGTGTTATAATCTATGACGAGCGAGATGTTTATAAAGTCATTGCGGTACGCATTGTCGAAATGGTTGCATGGCAAGCGAAAGCAGACGATTCATACGGCTGTTGTTTCTCTCCGGTGAAAACAAATTGATTTGTTTTACTCTCAAAAGACTTAGATTTTCAATACGGTGTTAGCGGTTTTGGTTGTTTACGTTTGCAACATAATCAAATGCATCGATAGCGCAAGTGTTTTAACAGAAAGCGAAACCATTCAAATGAATTAACAACAGCCCTAATTAAAAGACGAAAAATGTAGAAAGCAATGCCGAATTTCTCTTTCAGTGGTCGCACGGTGATTTAAAGCGCGTAGCTTGAAAAATCTTTTGTTTCATTTTACTATTCAAATAGCCATGAAAACGCCTGAGAGTATTTGCAAGGATTGTTAAAGTGTTAGCAACGCGAGATATACACAGTTGTTTCAAAGCGAACAAAAACAAAAGATTTTTACAAAGCGTTTCCGAAGGGTTTCGAACGGGTTTCCAAAGGGTTTCCAAAGGGTTTCCAACGGGTTTCCAGCGGGTTTCCAAAGGGTTTCAAACCCTCCGAAACAGGGTTTCCAAAGGGTTTCTAAGTGACCTCAAACCCCCCAAAAAACGCTTTTGTTGATAAGACGTGTTTTCCTATGGAGGGTCACAATTAACCTCATAGGCTACTCTTGAAGGCCCAGTATCACCCAAAATGCATTGCGTGCCCAATGCCTAGACGATTGAAAATTTCCAAAAGAGCCAATCATGAGCAAACTCATCATTTGAAAACAAAAACAAACGACCGCAAAGCCGAGTGGCTGATACTGGGCCTTTAAATTAAAGTTGAAATAAAGTTGTTCCATTAGTGTCCTTCCAAGAAATTTTTATTAATTTTTTTCTGTAAATATGTTTTTATCTAAAGTTTAAAATACTTTATAAGCCACACGCATAATTAACTAATCAATATGGTGACTATTTCCCTGAATCTTGTTGTAACAGCGGTGATAAACATGGTGAAGCAACGCATTTTTATAATAAACTTGACGTTTCGTATGCTAAGCAACATACATTTACAAAAGTAACCGTTACAGTGTTTGAAAACTGTTTGGTTTGTATAGTTCAAAATTAGGAGTCTAGAACCAATGCAAGATTAAGAAAAACAATCTTAACAGTAATTTGTTAGTACGGACTGGTTGCTGGGATTGCGATGAATTCTACATAGGGAAAACAAAACAACGACTTCATGACAGAAAAACCAAACATTTCAAGGCCCTCCCTAAAAGTGACCATACATCAGCCATTGCTGATCATATCAAAATCACTGGTCACAACATTAATTGGGATCATTTTGATATTTTAGCATCCGGCAAAACGGACTTTCACTGCAAAATCAAGGAGACTTTGTTGATTCAAGAACTACAGCCTTCCTTAGATGTTAACGTCAGCAGTGGGAAGCTGATGCTTTATTAGCTTACCTTCTTAGCACCGACAGTCCATACTATTAAATTACTGTTAAGATTGTTTTTCTTAATCTTGGTTCCAGACCGCCCCTAATTTTGAACTATAGAAACAGTTTTCAAACACTGTAACAGTTACTTTTGAAAATGCACGTCGCAAAATGCACGAAACATGAAGTTTATTATAAAAGTGCATTGGTTTACTATGTTTATCACCGCTGTTTGTGTTTTATTTCTTATCAAGTTACGATGGCCTAACAACAAGAGTTTATATGATCTTGTTGTTAAGGTTTAAGAAAGTGGTTGGAAAGTGGTCGATAATCGAAAGATTTGATTTTTTGAAGACATTAATGTATTGTATTTACCATTTTTTTTAGCGATGAAGAGGTACCCTATTCTATAATTGCAATAAGAAATGTCCAATATTGAAATCACCTGCGCCTTCTTTTTTGAATAAAGAGGCGTTTATGTTAATTTTGGAGCCTAGAATGGATATGTCATGCACTGAAATGCCAATAGGATGCAAGAAAACTTCAACGTTTTTGTTGGATACATCTTATCTACATAATGCCCTGGATTTCCGTGCTGACGACAATGGAAAGTTTCCTCATAATGGTAGAAAATCAGACCTTATTGGCGACGAAGGAGAAATCTACGACCTTAAGGAGAAATCAGGTACTCTTAAAGTGGGTCAGTACAAGCTTTATAGATCCTACTGGGCACATTCCAGTAATTCAAAATATAAAAGAAGAGTCAATGAGTTGGAAATCACAAGGGTGAAAAGTTCCCGGTGGTAATATTACAGTACGTATACGATGGAGACCCAAAAGATATTAGAGTGGAGCCACACAAAAATGAAAAAAAATCTTCCAAGCCTTTCTATGGAACAGCAAAAAGCACGCGAGAAAAAATTGCTGAAAAAGCGAAGACAGCTTTGGGACCTTCATCCATCTACAATGAACTGTATGAAGATGGAGGAGGAGTTATAGACAAATCTGCTTCTTGTACTGTTCCAAGAGGTATTTCACAAGCGAAATATGAAAGAGCGAAACTCCGAAAGCAGCACAGCAAAGATGAACTGGTGGAGCTGATAGAGAAATGCAAGGCCTCTAAAGGAGACTGTTCATGCTCTCCAAGTTAGCCCAAGTGTCAGAGTTGTCCTTGCAAGTAAATCTCAGTTAGAAGATTTGGTTAAGTTCTGTTGCAACCCGGAGGAGTTCTCTGTATTTAGTGTTGATGTGACCTGACATTGGAGAATTTTTTGTGACAACTACTACTTACAAACATTTAATGCTTGTAGACAGGGAGACAGGATCCAGTCCTACATTCCCCGGACCGCTCATGATTCACACCAATGAAGCAGCTGATAACTTTCATTACTTCGCGAGTACACTTAAAGAGCAAAGGCGCGAAGCTGACAACATCCTGTTCATTGGCTCAGACCGACAGAAGGCTATAGAAAATGGTCTCTCAGCGCAGCTCCCCACTGCTCATTTCTTATCGTGTACTAAACACGTGCAAGACAATATCACACGTAAAATGGGCTTGATTAATATCACTGGTGAAGCAAAGTCTCAAATACTAGCAGACATTTTTGGTGACAGGCACTCCCACCAGTAAGGGCTTATTGACAGTGATTCAAACGAGGAATTTGATGCAAAGCTTCTCTCTTTAAAGGAGCAATGGGATGAAGAACGGCAAAGGTCTTTGCACTGCGAGGAGCCTCAGTATTATAACTATTTCGTGCAACACATTGCTTCAGATATGAAAACAAAGATGTTGGTATCTGTAAGGAGATCGGCAGGTCAACAACAGCCCAGAGAGCATCAACAGCAGTTTAAAAAAGGAAATTTCCAAACAGAAACAGCATTCAAGTCCAGGGAAGCCATCAAAGTGTTCGTATGGCGAGTTCATTGACATTGCGGAGACTTTTGTTGGCAAATACAGGAGAAACGTCCACCGAGCAGTGAAAGGTGATGGACCATATCAGCTTGCCCCCAAGTTCAGTTACCTTGAAATTATGAGGAAGTCTAGAGAGGTCTATCTTAAAGAGAAAGAGTGGCGAAGATTGCTTTAATAGACCAAGCTGGTGCAAGGGCTTATGAGGTTTGTGACACCCAAGCAACTGAGGCAATTCAACATGGAACTTGCAAAACAACCTCCAGTGAAAACATCACATCCTCTCTTCCTGTGGATTTTAATGCCAGTGGCCTTCCACAGACATTAGAAGCCACATGGAACAATGCGGATTCCATTTTGAAAAGGCGTGGCGTAACAAAGGTTTCAGGGGCTGAATCCACTTTTGCTGTTATTTCCTTAACCAATCCTGTACGACCTCATATAGTAAACAATGACAATGGAAGAGTGAAGTGCAACTGTGATGGCTTTAAACAGAAGAACATCTGTTCCCATGGGCTTGCTGTGGCGCATATGGAAGGTATTCTTCAGGACAGTGTTTCTAAGTGGGTTCCAAACTTTTCAAGCTTGATGCAGGCAAAAAACCAGGTCCACAAAGGTTTCACCCTTCACACACAGCAGAGCAGCGTAATGTCAGTGGCCTGGAGGATCACTTCAAAGGAGTCGAATCATTTTCAACACCTGAACCATCCCACCTGAAGTGGTTGGAGGGATCACGTGTTACTACCTGTTATGGATGTGGTAATAAGATCCGTGCAAGTATTTATGATCCAGTGCCACCAGATCCGTACGATGTCGTAATTGGTAGGAAGCAAATCCGCGCATACACACCTCGAGGCTCTACAGGTCTACGTTTTTCTGTAAAACCCGAGAACGTGTTCTTTCACCTGAAGAATTCTTGTGTCGCAGCAAAGTGTTCAGATTCCGTGAATGAAAAAAGTCTGATTATTTCTGATGAAGACAAATTAAAACTGAAGACTTCACACCGAAATATGTTGCGAAAAGAATTTGGGGTGCATTTATAGAATAATCGTAAAAAGATCTCGAACTGACACAAGGTTCTAGTTGCAAAACAATTTTGGGTCTACATAGATGAATCGAAAACCTGTTTTGCAGTATCAAATTTAAAGAACTAAGGTAAAAAAATAACATGTTCCAGGAACATTCTCAATTCCATTTTTTTCAAAGGTTTAGACACTCTTTGGATTCCATAGCATTGTGGCTCATTTCAATGCGAACTTTGAAATTTAATAATTATCCCATGTAAACCGTCAGTGGAGTTTCTTATCAAATACTTGCATTAAGCTCTTAACATAAGTAGATACGTGGATCTCTTTAAGTTGCTCGTATTGAAAATTTCAGATAAACGTAAAATTAGAATTTCATTGATAAAAGTAGCAGCATTTTTTACACAAGCCGTCTTGACTGTTCTAGAGGCTTAAAGAGCATGGTAACATGTTGCACAAAGGTAAATCAGAGTACAAGTCCGAGAACAAAGAAAGTGCAGATGTTGGCTGTTATGAAATCTGCAATAATGTTAGCATTGATTTACTACATTTGCAAGGGATTTAACCACCTGTATATAAAAAATGGCATACTTTTTGTGTTAAAGGTAATATTTAGAACGTGTATGAAAAAATGGCTTGGCGCTCTGATAAACGGAAGCACAAAGCAACCTTTCATTTAGGCCCAGAGTGAACAATGAGAGTATTGTAAGAGTTGATATTGTTCAGGTTTATCTCACTGCAGTAGACCCATACTGCCTTGAACTTCTTACTATCTCGGACAAAAAACCTGATTCCTTTGGATATCTTTGTGCAGAAAATTACCACTGGCAATCATCAATTTCTGCTTTATCAAAACATTTTGTTGTTATAGAATGTTCAAGACTTCAGGTGTCTACTGTTGTTCCTTTTAACCAGGAGTTCATGGTTTATTTTTTAGAGTGATCAAGATTAATTGCCAGCGGATTGTTTTAAGGTCTGTGAATACTAATACCGATTCAAACCGCTGACAAAGAATGTTCTTGTTCAAGTTACATAGTTCAAGTTCCTGTTTTAGTTGAATAAATTCCAGGGAGAGACTTCAACACAATGTTTATGGAGATGCTTGTCGAAAGCTTAGAAACTGGGAATTCCTAAAAAGTACCAGTATCTTGTATACTGCTACTCCCTTAAATTTTAACCCTAATAGGTAACAAAGTAAAGTAAAAGTAAAGTCGCACACGAGCCAGATGGCCCACACGGCCGGAGCTTAACCCGGTTTCTGTAGCATGAAGCGACTAGGAATATTGCTACTCCCCCCGGATGGGATGCTAGTCCATCACAGGGTTACCCCCAGCATTTTGTCGCCGGTACCCATTTATACACCTGGGTGGAGAGAGACAGTGTGGGGTAAAGTTTCTTGTCTAAGGAAACAACACGATGACAGAGAGTAGGCTTCGAACCACCGACCTGCAGGTTGAAAGTCCGACGCGGTAACCACTAGACCACCGTGTCTCCACAATAGGTAACAAACCAACGTAAAATGACAAAAACGTTGGTATATGGAATACTTTGATTTGTGCGAATTTTGGAAAGCACTACGGCCATAAATCTCAACCTTAGAATCGGACAAGCACCTCATATTTATTGTAAGGGAGTACCCGAAGGTTTAACTCATGTCAGTTCCTTGTTATATGTGACCCTCCACAGGAAAACAGTAAATAAGGTGAAGGCACGCACACGGCACGGTACTGACACGTTCGCACGCTTCTGACACAACACACTTATTGTGCGATATGCAAACTAAAACAATTGATTTCAAGTAACGTGCTTGTGGCCTTTGTCTGCATTTTGTTAACACGGTAGAGCTTTGTATTTTAACACGGTACATTGACACGGTTATTTCTTTGTTTCTTAACACGCTAGTCGTGACACGGTAAATTTATTTTGTGTTAGATAAACACGTGTTTATCGTAGTTTAAAATCTAGGTGTGCCTGCGTGCACGTAATTGACATCACATTTTGATTACTGATATATTCTATTGTCATTTAGCGAGAGAGATCATTTTGCGAGCGAGGTCGTAGCGAGCACGCGATCTTGCACTATTGTTACCTCGATTCGGTATTCTGTGTTCTGTGTACTGTTATCCGGAGATGGCAGAAGAATTCGATTCTTCAAAGTGGGCTGAAGCTAATGGTATAACGACGAAGACCGCTGATATCCTAAAAGAACAGGACCTTCATGTCTCCGAAGCGCTTGCTTTGTTAACAAGTGACATCGCCGAGCTGAACCTCACGAAAGGGCAGACAAAACTCCTAGAAAAAGCGGTATCGGCACTCCGACCAAAAGAGAAACCCCATAGCAAAGGGCTACCTTCCACGCCCATTACTATGACCAGTCTGGCAAAAAACCAAGGCCTGGAGGAGTTACTCCAGAAACTTGACGATGGTGGTGGGCTTGACGCTCTGATAGCTTGTGGAGGGCTCGATGAACATCAGCTCAATACACACCTTAATACGAGTTTACCAGCCGAGACAACGACTGATTTCTCCAGGGTTGACCTCAATCCTCGTGTCTACCTCGGGAAGCCGAGTACAGGTACAAAAAAGGAAGATAAACCTCTCCTTATCCCTGATTTTATTGATTTATATGCAGGGATTGCGGGGATTGCGGAGCCTGAGGAGCAAGAGATAGGCTCGGGTGGCGGAGCGCAGGTAATTGTGCGAGCTTACAAGAAAAAGTCACCGCCTCTGGAGTCTATTTCCCTCTCTCAATGGATGGGGGCAAGTGTCAAAATCTTAAATGTGCTGCTGAGCCAGAAGCAAATGCACACAACAGCAGTCCAGGATTACCTAGCCTATATGGTTAAAATCGCGGAGTTAATTGAGGATCACACCTGGCAGTCAGTCATACTCTATGATAACGAATACCGAAAGCTGCAACACCGACATCAGTTTCGCTGGGCCAGCGATTCCCAACATTTGCACACCAGATTTCTTAAAAAGTGGCAGTCGTTACCCGTTAGCGGGTTAACCAAGCCCACCGCTTCCGCAGGAACGGGAACAAACACACTCCGATCTTCAGCAGAAATGCCGATTTGTCGCCTTTACAACTCCCCAGCCGGGTGTCATTGGCCTCGTTGCAAATTTCAGCATCTTTACATTGTTCCAGGATGCGGGAAAATGCATCCCGAGTTTACCCATACTCCAAGCCTGGCCCAAGCACAGTCGCGAACTGATCGCGTTTGACAAATACCGAGAGACCTTCACCCCTCCCCATTAAACATTGACTGTTGGAACACTGAATTAACACAGGACTGCGACAGAGACTTTTTAATTAATGGAGTTACTGCTGGCTTCAAAATTATCCCGGACAATTTACACTTGAAAGACGTCACTGTTGATAATTACCGATCTGCAACGGATCTGAATGTACGTGATCGGGTTGAAAAGCAAATACTGGAGATAAACAATGGAAATTATGTTATAACTGCGGAAAAACCGACTATTGTGAGTGCCCTTGGAGCAATCCCTAAGCCAGACTCCTCTGATGTTCGGCTTATACATGACTGTAGCCGCCCAGACATCCAGCCTGAACTCATATGCTTCTTGCGAACATTAGTTGCGGTTACACACACCTAGGGTTTGGGGCCTTCCCGAGGGTTAATGGTTTGGGTTCGGTTTATCTCAGGTTTCATCTTACCCTTGGGGATGCGGTTACACAGTAAAAGACACCACAGGGTAAAACATAATAAGATACAAGTTCAATGACACTGCAGTTTGGCGGGAAACGTACAGATCGACATGGATGACACGAATCGAGATCTTGTAAACTTAATTTCAGTGATTCTCCTGCTTATTCTACAGTCCTCCATAAATATAACAATCCAGCAGTTTTTTGCGAGAAGACACCGCTATCTTCAAAGGTTTGTCGGCGTTTTATTTACATTTACGAGCTCGTCACGAACTTGCTCGCCGGCCAAGAAGGGCTTGGGTATTTCTTCGACCACAGAATTGGTTTCAGCAACTTCTAAATAACAATGCACTCGATCACTGAGGGAAAGAGAACTTTAGAGATCTTTACAGTTCCTCGCAGTGATACACGAAACCCTGCCAGGTCACCTTGTGTTACAAGTAAGCGTGCAATTAGCCAAGCGTATCAGAGGTAAACTCAGAGCGCTGGAGGCGATTTCCTGTAGTTACGTTCTGCATTATGATTGGCCAAGCCACCTCAGGGAGCAGATAAACCGTAATTTTCAGTTCAGGAACTGTCATGGGAAGTTCTTTTGTTCTCTTTGATGTATCCATGGAAATAACCCTAAGGCAGTTTCGGTCTGGGAATAGCGGTTACACACAAAAACGTCCTTACCCGTGGGCAAATGCTATTTACCCATGGGTAAAACGGTTAGTGTAACCACGGCTAAACGAAACAATCGATAAAGTAGCTGCCAACATTAAACAGGGAGCCTACATGGCCAAAATCGATCTCAAGAGTGCGTACCGGCATATCCCTATTCACCCTTCGAATTACCGAGTGACCGGACTTAAGTGGACATTTGCTAACGAGCGTACATTTACATATCTGTATGACACAAAACTGCCTTTTGGCGCCAAACGTAGTCCAGAAATTTTTCATCGCCTTTCTCAGTCAATCACCCGAATGATGAAATGGAGAGGATTCTTTGTGGTAGCCTATCTAGATGACTTTCTTATTATCAGCGATACTGAACATGAATGTTGGACAGCCTTTTCTGAACTTGTATCATTACTTGAATGCTTAGGACTAACTATAAATTGGAACAAAGTGACACTCCCCTGTCAGCGGCTTGTTTATCTTGGAATAGAAATCGATAGTATGCGTAGGCAACTTCGGCTGCCAGATCGTAAATTGCGAGAAATTCGACTAGCTCTTGATCAAGCGATAGCAAAAGCAAAATTTACTAAGCGAGAACTTCAGTCTCTAGCGGGAAAACTTAACTTCGCAGCGCGTGTTGTTTATGGAGGGCGAACATTCCTGCGGCGCCCTTATCACCGGATGCGGATAAACAATTCTTTACGGAAAGATATTTTGTGGTGCATAAATTTCATGGAACACTTCAATTTTTATTTATTTATTTATTTATCCAGGGGCATCCAATTTAGCAGAGATAGTTTAAATGGAGCCCTGACACAACACAGAAACAAAGACATTAAAAGATTAAAACTAGAAAAATTAGTTAAGTTACAGAGGCAACATGTATCGCAGGCGTTACTGTTTAAAATGGCGCTTTAGTTTGATTTTAAATTCGCTAAGCGTCTCTACTTGTCTAATGATTCTCGGTAGGGTGTTGTAGGTCCGAGCACCGTTTATTCTGAAGCTACCTTGGTATTTAGTAGTTTTTGCGAAGGGAGGGCGCAGCAAATCACGGCTTCTGGTGTTATAGCCATGTCAATGGCACGACCTTTTTCACTGCATCAGAACCGACGACACCAATGGAGTTCTCAACTGATGCAAGCACCGTGGGAGGTGGTGGCCACTTTGGAGACGACTGGTTTTATGTCAACTGGGAATTGAACTATCCAGAATTGCAGAACTCTCACATAAATGAACTTGAAATTTTTACGGTCCTACTGGGACTCAGGCGTTGGAGAACAGGTTTATCACGGAGATGGATTGTTAATTACACTGATAATAACGTTACGAAATCTTGGCTTAATAAAGGCACTAGCAGATCTCCTCAAGTTATGTCCTGGTTGCGTGAGATATTTTGGATTTCAGCTGTCCACAATTTCCGTTTAACGTCAGGCTACATCCCAAGTAAAGAAATGTTGTGGCGGACACTCTATCACGCTTGCACAATTGCCTGTATGCCTACCACTTCCTAACTCTGCTTCATTCAAACGTTCTTAGCTGTAACTCTAACGGGCCGAACTTCTCACCAATGTCTCTCACTCTTCTCCCATTGCAGATACAAACAGTTCTCAAGAGCGTGCACTAGATTCTGAATGTCAACATTACAAGTCCAAAGCCTTCGCTGACACTACAAAAACTACTTACAAGTCACAGCTGCAGGCATTCCTGCGGTTTTGTTTGTTCTTTGGTTACCGCATTGTGCCATGCTCCACTCTAACCTTACTTCGCTATGTAACGTTTTTGGCACGAACCCTATCACCTAGTAGTATCCCAAATTATCTTAATGCAGTCCAACTCCTGCATCTACAGTACGGCTACCCTAATCCTTTGACCAACGAACTGATTAAGTTTCAATATACACTGCTTTTGCATGGCATTCGGAGGACTTCTCAGAAGGTTTCAACACCACCAAAGCTTCCTATTACTCCAACCATTCTCCGAGCGATTCGCACAGTACTCAACCTCACCGTCTCGTTTGATGCTACTTTCTGGGCCGCTTGCCTCAATGCGTGTTACAGTTTCTTTAGGAAAGCCAACTTTTACCACAGTCGAAAGAAAAGTTTGATGACAGATTGCACCTTCGTCGGAATGATTTTAGCTTGTTTACGTGGGGCGCAGTGATGACCGTCCGTTGGAATAAAACTATACAATTTCGTTAGCGAACACTTTTGATACCTTTACCACGAGTGAACAGCTCCCCTTTGTGCCCCCTAGCGGCTCTTCTAAATTCCTTTAATCTCTCAAGGAATGCTGACCCTTATGGACCGGCCTTCACTTGTAGTGAAGGATCTACGTTATTACCCCTTACGTATAACAAATTTCAGTCCAAGTTAAAACTGACACTGCGATCGGCTGGCATAGATACTGACAAATACAGCGGACACTCATTTCGGAGAGGTGGCGCTACTTATGCAATGCGCTGTGGCATTCCAGTTGAACTGATTAAGGCTCAAGGTGACTGGAAATCCAACGCTTATGAACGCTATGTAGATAATGCTTTTAGTGATAGGATAAAGGCTATGTCGATCGTTGCCAAACATGTTATCAATGATTAGACTTCCATTTTCTTATTTTTATCACCACACGATTTGGGGGTTTGGAAGGGGCATTAGCTTGGTTTTGAATAAAGCCAAATTATTTACCCCCATCATCGTGTGGTGATTTTAAGTGTTAGATAAACAAGTGTTTATCGTAGTTTAAAATCTAGGTGTGCCTGCCTGCACGTAATTGACATCACATTTTGATTACTGATATATTGTATTGTCATTTAGCGAGAGAGATCATTTTGCGAGCGAGGTCGTAGCGAGCACGCGATCTTGCACTATTGTTACCCTCCCTCCCTCCCGAGGGGCATTAGCTTGGTTTTGAATAAAGCCCAATTATTTACCCCCATCATCATGTGGTGATTTTAATCATGTTACTTACCAGACTACATCATCGTTTCTCTAACAGAGGTGCAAGAGTGCCTCTGATCGAAGAATACTTGAAATAAAACTTGTTGTTCTTGAATGGGCCATTCCATTTAATATCCGCACCCCCCCTATTGAGGGCTTACCTGACACCCCCCTTCGGATTTTTTTTTTGGGAGCAGACCCCCTCAGATTTTAGCCATTTTTTCCGAACCCCTTCTGATTTTTGCAATTTTTTCCGACCCCCCTCGGATTTTTGCAATTTTCTCTTCCCCACCCGGATTTAAGCCATTTTTCCCCCCCCCCCTCGGATTTAGACGGTTTCTGTCCCCCCACCCCCCTTTTCGGATTTAGGTAATTACCCCCATCCCCAGATTTATGCCAACCCACCCCTCCCCCCCTAAATAGCTTTAAAATGTCAACCTTGACGCACACAAGCTTCAATTCCAATTCATAGAGTTTAGGTACCCTGTCTAAGGTCTAAGCCAGGCGAGCATTCTAAACAGAGACAAAAAATGATACTCAATTTATGAGAACATAGAACGTTTATGTAACATTAATTGTTGAACGCGAATAAGTCGCTTTAAGACAAAAATATTTAGGAAATATGATTATTCTGCAGAAAATTGAGATAAGCTGTATTACTGTATTGTCAGCAGATAATGTTCTATTAGAGCACTTTCAGAATGCGATGTTGTCCTTTATACAATGTGACATGAAATATCAGGCATCAATAAGTCAGATCAATCATATATAAAAAAGAGCTTTCTTTCAAGAGAACTATAGCAAAACGTGCCACTTTATAATGGCTAGGTAACGTTTACCTAAGAACACAACAGTTATTTACTTCCCTAATAATTAATTATCGGCCTCACGTATGTTCAATAAAACTAACGGACAAATTACTGAAGGTAAATATGTATGCGGGCAAATAAATTCTTTCTTCCAAATGATCATGAATTGCTTATCCTAATCGGAGGTAAAGAGTGCACAAGAGAGAATAACCACTCAAATACAGTGCTGCACTCATTTAAATTTTTTTTTGCGAACAAAGAGTAACGGAACAGACCTTAACTATCAAACAAATTTCTATATAAAAACAATTAAAAAGCCGTTCAAGAGGTTCACTATTTACACTTCAAAACCATGTCGTTTTCGATGCGGCTTCGAATTCACAACCGCGTTTGTGTAAACCTAGCTAACCTAAAATACTGGTTTTACCATTCTAAGTGTTCCACTCGCTAAACATGGCGTAACCTCGTACATATAGGTACATTCAGGTTCAGACACAAATTGTACAGTTATTTCGTCGTTATCCCTGTCGGCACTCTGAACTTCACCAACATACCAACCAGGCCTCCATTCTGAGTCACCGATTTCCTCCTTTGACCACTTTACTTTAATTCTCGCTCCAATTTCATAAAATTGTTCTATCTCATCTCCGTCGTCGATCCTTATCCATCCTTTCTGAAGCAACTCTTGAACATTTACTTCGTATGACTCGGAAGGCTCTACTACATAAGTGACGTTAGCCGTTCCCAAATCTTCCTTAATAACAGTGGTAACCACAGCCATGTACCAGCCATCCAGTGCCCTCGACATCCTCTGCATTCCAAAACACCTTAACCTAAAACGATGGAGAAACACTATATAAATTAAAGTAAATGTTCGTTGCGCGTTTGTCTGTAAGTACAATTCCTACTGTTGACAGATGGGGCCTACTCTCTTGTATTGCTAATTATAGTGGTTTTCAGAATTAGTCTGAAGAACACTAGTCTACCGCACTTCAACTTTCAATAATGTAATTAATACACTTGAATCGACATCTTGTAAATTGTTTTATCAGTACTCTTGATTTAACCATCCAAAGATATTCTCCCGGGATATATTCTCATTAATTTTTAAAATAACGTGTGATGTCTTAGTGGTGTTTACCACATTAATCATGCTAAGAGGACTCATTCAAGCAGGGTAAGTTAAAAGTTGTCTTCAAAGGCATTATCGTAAAGGACATACCCTTGTTCCCTCTTGAAGAATGGCAGTTCTGATGTCTTTATTGTCGCTGGCTGTGTCTCCTTCACCGCACGTGTTAGGGGTTTCTTTTGAAACTGAGACCTCCGTTTCAGCTTTAATTCGCTGTGTCAGCTCATTGAAAATTTCCTGCAAATTGTCCTTTGAAATTCCTTCAGGTACGTCCACGCATGCCTTCCCTGAAGTCTGGGTTTGAACTGCTGCATGGTATCTAGGTCGATCAGAGGACAGCGACGTCGCAGTTGGTGTTGTGAAAGTTCTTTGCCTGTAAGTAGGGGCATTGTTGCACAAAGTGTGATTTTTTTTGGCAAGAATGAGTTCCTTTGTTACTCCAATAAGATCTAGAAACATCTTTCGTTCTCTGTTGAAGCAGAGGTGTGCTCTGTTGTTAGCAATGAGGCTTACACGTAGAATCAGTTCATCCTTAGTCCCGCATGCTGGAAAGCCATTATAAGTCAATACCGATTGCAGATAACTTTTACTAAGTTGTCCAATCTCTTTTGTAGACCTTGGCAACTCCTTCTGACCTTGGTACATGGGAGGACGAATTGGTGGTTCTTCCTTCTGCTCCAGAGCCAGCCTTTCCACAAGTTCGTGCTTCATACCAGATGTTTCTATGTTTTTAGCCTTGCATAAGGTGACAAGTGCTTCTTTCTTTTCCTTGTAGAGCTTGTGTGATTTCCACTGATCCCGGTTCAAGCAACTCTGTATATCTCTTTGAATTTCACTGCTCTTTTCGTCATAAAACTGCTGTACTTCGCTCTCCGGAACCTAACTCAACAAAGCTAAACTCCTGAGCAAGAATCCCGTGGGCTTGGACAAGAGAACATAAGCCAAATCTAAACAATGACTCGGGAGGAAACAACCCTGTATGGTGTCCCATCTTCCAGTTGTCAATGACTTCCTCGCATCATGTTGTAAATAGTGCAGTTCCCCTCCAGTTTCGAGCCATCTCATGTAGTCTGGAAGGGGATGGCGATGCATTGGCTCCTGTGGAGGTCCCCTACAGTCATCTCTATTGCAAAAAATAACTGTTGTATACTTGTCACACCATGAAGATCGTATGCTTTCTTCGCCTTTCACCACTTTATGATCGTCCCAGTATTCTCTTTCAAAATTGACGTTAATATCCCAGACATCATGGAGACTTTGAAGAAGTGTTGTGTTTCTTGCTTTATATGTCATCCCGGAAACCTCGTTGCCGTATTCTGCCATGGACAGAAATGTTTTCAATTCAGTGTCGTCATCGAAAATCCACTGGTCTTCTCGCGGACCTCTGTATACATCAATGTACTTTCCTCCAAAAGACGCCCCTTGCAGGCATTGGTTAACAGCAGAAGCCATTTGTTCCATGTTTTCCCGATGTTCGGGTGTTCCAGGACCTTTGACATCAGCGTGTTTCTCGTGACTTGAGAAGGCACCGTGCGCAGACAACGCTTTGTTTGCTTGCGGATGTACCCTTTCCACAAAATTTCTTTTGCTGTGATACTCCGCAAACGAAACTTGTATCACCTTGTCTAAATTTAGAAAATTAAAGAGTCTGGCCAAGCACATCTGTACTGCAGGGCTTGATGGCTGTTCTGGAGGTCCATTATCAGAAATGAAGACAAAGTTCTCTTTTAATTTACCATTTTCCAGATTTCTAAAGAAAACGTCTAACGAAGGCTGAACCATAATAAATAAAACCTCGTTCAAGCAACGTAAAACAGTTTCAGGCTCATAGTAAGAAAGATACGTCAAGTACACTGCTTTTCCCGTGCGCGTAACAGAAACCGATACTGAATTACTAGAAAGAGGTATTGTGACCTCTTCCGACGAAGATAAAATCTCGCTTTCCATTAAAAGGTGAGCCATTGGCGTGATGGCATTGGCCCGTCCTTGCTCTTAGTCATGGTCGGGTAGAATTCCCGACCGTTGTTTCCAGGTTTTCATTGGCTTTTGGACTGGTGCTATGTCTCCAGGCACAATGCTTTTGGCATCTTTCGAGTCTATCATCTAACTGTGTTTGTTCGCCTCGCATTCATCAACGATGAAGTTGACATTGGCCGATGACCAATGTATGTTTACAACCTGATTTTCGACTCCTACACAGGGGGGATTATGAAAGGATATTTTCGCGTTTATCTGTCTGCCGTCATGGTGCCTTTTGGCTTGCAAGGTGTTCTTCTTATAATTTTGGGTGTAATTGTAGCAACAAGAAAGTGAGATGTTAAAATCAGGGTTAGACATTGCCAACACAAGTTCTCTTGCTTGCTTCATGTTTGTTACATTGTCAGCTGTACGGTAAAGAGTGTCGTCTATTAAGCGTGGATGACTTTGTACACCTCCACCACGTGCAATGACGTCTGCCTCCATAAAAGCATATTCCAGAAGAGGTACCAGCATGGGGTTTTCCTCGCACTTTAGCTTACGACCTCGACCTGGGGCTACGTGGAGTATTTCTTTAACTTTTCTTTTATTGGCAATTCTTAAAGCAAGTCTACGTTGTTGTTCGTTTGTCATGTCGTTTCTGGCAACTTGTGATGTTTTCTTGATGTCTCTAAATGTGTGCAGATTCTCCTTGAACGAGTCACGACATCCTTGAACGGCTTGTTTGTTGTGAACGTTTAACAGTTTTCCCACCACTAATTTTACACTGGTGAAACGTTCCATAAGGGCAGTGACTGTATCTCGGTCTCTCTTAGAGTCCATGTAGTTTAATCCTTCCTTGAAGCTATCACCAATTGTGCTTGTTACGTGTTCGTTAAGATGTTTTCTAATGTTAACTTGATTTTGAATAAATGAAATGATGGATTCAAAATCGGACTCTGTGTTTTCACTGATAAATGCCTGACCTTGGATGTAAAATTGTATGATGTTCAAGTGCTGTGACGCGATGCTGAACAACTCGGCTGACATCATTCTCCGGTCACTCGAGTTGCCGCTAGCCTTTTTGTAAACGTCACATAACTCAGTAGTAGCCACCAACAGACCATGCTTTAAAATATGATTGGCTACTGCCAGTGTGCCAAGTTGAGAGGCAAGATGCTGAGAGTCACTGTTCGAACGGATTTTCTCTTCAAGACAGGCGATATTTTTTTTCAATGTTCCTTTGACAGTACCCCTTCGAACCTGATCTACAATTTGTTGGCCTTCAACGGAGGTCCTCGCATCATCTTGTCGGTTTGTACTTCTTTTCAAGTTTTTTTGACAAAGTTTGCCTCGCTTTGCATTAAAAGATCTTCTGGCAGCGCTTAAAGGCAGTGCAAAACTGTTTTCAAAGTCAACGTCCACTTTTTCCGTCTTACTGGCTTCAGGCAGATTAACACCAGATTCTATCGGACTTCGTGCAGCTGAAACATTGCCGACACCTTCATCTTCCGAGTCACTGCTTTTTTACAGGTGATGGTTCCAGTTTTGTATCTACGCCTTTGCTTGACCTATCGCAGACGTGAGTACGCGATTCCACAGGGCTTTCATTACCAAATTCAAGTGGACTACTTGACGCATCAAACTTCTTTTCTGCAGACGCATCACAGCTGTTGCTGTTTTCTGATAGAACTTGGGGATATTTTCTAGGCATTTTCAGAGCTTGTCCTAGACTTGTCGGGATCGAGAGAAGGCTCGTTACGTTTCTTCTGTGAAGTATTATTATCTCTCTGTGTGTTTGTAGCGCTTGAATTAGCCCTTTTAGAGAAACAAGAT
This sequence comes from Cladopsammia gracilis, assembly GCA_022457155.1. Lineage (NCBI taxonomy): Eukaryota > Metazoa > Cnidaria > Anthozoa > Scleractinia > Dendrophylliidae > Cladopsammia > Cladopsammia gracilis. The sequence goes on along the minus strand of JAJGOT010000169.1, from coordinate 344,996 downwards.
TTTTTTCTATCTCTGTCTTCGTTTAAACTGTCGGTGTGGTCTTGGGGACTTGATCGGACGGGGCTCTCATTTTCAAACACGTTTGAACTACTTGCCACGTCACTTTGAATTTTTGCAGAAGATGAGGTCCAGCTACCAGTGCACTTTTTTCTGTCAGAACTTGGAGATATCTTTTTAGGCTCCACTGGGCTTTTACTTGGCCTGTTGAGATTCCATGATGCCTTAAAATTACTTGATGTTTGTGATGTGTGTTGTCTGGTGTTTGTGGCGCTAGAATTTATTTTTTCGACGAATGGTTATCAGATTGGAAATAATCGAATCTCCCACTTTTGGTAGGCGGGAATTTCAGTTCAAATGAACCTGTTTTGTTATGGCTGGTGGGAGACCTTTTCTTCTTCTCGTCATTAATTGGCCTCTTCCCGGTCCTTCCCTTTCGCGTGACGGTGACCCAGTTGTCTTGTAAGTTGACTTTCATCATGGGAACAAAATGATTCACTTTAAACTCCTTTGATCTGTCGGGCCACCCAGCTGTATCTGTCCACATGAAACTAAACCTTCTTGGTCTTGAGCTTCCAACTCGGGGACTGTAAACAGAACTTAACAAAGAAAACAAGGAATGTCTCGCGTCTGGGTACTCTAGCTTGATTTTACATCCCGATGCTGATGCCAAACCCATTATTTGTAGCAGACCTGAGAATCTGCCGTCGTACAAAGTATTGTATATTTCATGATGTAATCCACTTTCAAAACCATTCTTAGCCAGGGCTTTAGAGGAATCGTTGCTAAAGATAATGGTGTCATACAACCCTTCCTTTGTCCATGGTGAACCGGATCTTGTAGTGGTATCAAATGATGTTATCACTGGGTGTGCCCCGTAAAAATCTGGGTTGAGAATAAGCTCCAAACCTGCTCGTAGTCTAAGCTCAGTTGAAAGAACTTCGGTTTGGCAAATGGCTTTGCTTGCAGCATGGAACAGACAATTCCCATCTCCTGTAGTTTTTATGGGTCTGATGGCTTCCTCGAGAGCTCCCTCTGAAAATAGCGACTGCAGTTCTATCCGCCATTCGAAAGGGCATCTCCCATTTGCCAGCATTGGTAGACGGAATAGGGTTACTATATTTTTCACTTATCTCCTGTGCAATTCTTTGTAGCCGCTGGAAGTTGCCATGTAACGAAATGAATTTCAAGCGCTTCAAATCAGTTGCTGGAATGACGTATGACATGATCGCGACCAAGGACCTCTTTCAGTAAACATTGATGGGAGAAAGATCAGTTCAAGTTGGCTACGAAATTAAGTGGTTTAAAAGGGAATAAGGACATCACCTAGTTACACCAACTTTTTAGATTAAAAATAAAATATTTCTTACTAGCTGTTCTCCATAAAAAGCAAAACCCATAGCTATAATTTTAGGATTGGGAATATGGACTTTTGGCGCGAATGCCTCCATGGCTTGCATATTGTTCACGCTCGCTATAATTGTCATACAGTAAAACCCCAGTAACTCGAACTCGAATACACTAACTCGACAGAGTCTTTTAAATTCTCTTCTATTTGCACAGGTAATAGAGTAGCCAAATTTCACGCTTGCGATATAATTATTCGATCTACATCGTGGCGCTTGTCTTGCGATGGGTCTTGTGTTATGCAATCTTTTTGTTGTTTTCTTTACAGTCGGCTCCGTTAACTCGCACCTCGCGTTTACTCATTGATACTCGAAGCAATTACGTTCATTTCACATCAAGTCATTTTCTTTCTAATTTTACCCTCGGTAACTCGAACTCCCGATAAATCCAACCTTTTGCTGTTTCCCCTGAAGATTCCAGTTATCGGGAGTCGACTGTGTGTTTATTACAAACCCAGCTTCGTTGCCCGAAGGGCAGTGAACGGCGGTTACACCAAGAGCAACATGATACCCGCTAAAAACGAGTTCCAGTTACAAGGGTTGTACAGTAAAGAAATCTCATCAATTCCGTTCTAATTGCCGTGTCTTTTGGCGATTTGTATCATGCAACTAAGTCTTATGACCCCATGTTTTCTATTACTTTCGTATTAGATGCTATTATATTCTTCACTTTTAGTGTAGGCCGTACAGAGAGCGCCGTATCAATGCAAGTACAGTGGATACTGTAGAGAATTGGAAGCTTTGTTTTTACTGTCGGCCTAGCGCCTGTGGAGCCCACATACAACACTTTTTAAAAAAGATGCCAGGGTTACATATGCCTAGAGTCTGCCAAAACGTTATAAAATAGCTTATTTCGCCGATCGACAAAATTATGAAAGACCTTACTGAAACCAAACTACGTTTTCTGGATTTAATAGACCAAAGCGCCACAAATTTCAAATTTCCCTGTTCACACTAAGACGAAATTTTGACTTTAGCATTTGCAAAAAAACGAAAATTTTGTTATCACCAATTTTTGTTTTCGTAATTCTGTTCACACATGAAGATGCGAATTTTTTTTCTGTGTGTTAGATGTCAATTAGTAACTTGCTCAAGTTTCCGGTCGAAGTTTGCGTACATGAAAAATGCTCCCGCGAAATGTTTTAACAGCGCTTTTTTTGCTTTATGCTTGTCATGCAGAACTTATTCTTGTTACATCAGCAATTAGTTATAGTTTTGGTTGCCAGGATTCGCCTGTTATGGATTTTGGAGGTTTTAATTCAGCTTAGAAGACGCCGCCATCGCCGTCGTTTTCACCCGTACTGGATATTTCCTCGCCCTGCAGAATCTTAGTTTGAAATCCATCTGCACCATTGCCATTGTTCCTGAGACCTTGTTCCGTAGACATATGCGAATGGGAAGAAGAGTCATTCGACGATTTACTGAGGCTGTTAAGGCGATATGTTCGTACGATCACGATATCACAACATCGATATGTTGCGAGACTTGATGACCCGATGACGGATAGATGTCGAGGAACAAAGGATTTCCTCGCCTGACAAAATTTTTACAGCCTCCAAAGCTAGTCGCCGGCATCTTCGAAGATTGGTTGCGCTTGCGAAAATTTTGGTGGGTGCAAAAAAAATCGATCGCACTAGAAATGGCTTCATGTTGACATATTTTTTTGCAAAACAAACAAAATTTCGCTTAGTGCGAACAGGCCCTTAGCGACCATAAACGCAGATAAACGGAAACCATCACCAGTAATCTGTGGGGCCACTGCCAACTGCCGGTCAAAGTCTTACTTCCACGTAATAAAGTCACCTTCTGTTTACGCTGTTCAAAAATGTTCAACGTGTCCTCTTTGAGCAAGGCGCAAACAGCACCTCAGTATGACCGAGGTTTCAAAATTAAATAATGTCAGTAGCTTTTATAGCGATGTAGCCGATCGGCGAATTTTGATTAAATTCAATTCTTGTAGGCCTTAAGACCTGAGCTAAACTAAACTTTCTTTTGGCGCTTAAGAAATGTGAAGCGATAGAAAAACGACACGGACTTCAAATTATTATACAGACATAATACAGGTCATAAAAGCGACAGCATAAAAGTGACAGCATAAAACAGAAATCGAAAAATTTGAAGCGATCGGTTATCTGTTGGGCGATTGCCAACTGTCCAAGCTAAGTTTTTCACGGCGCCGTTGGGTCATTCGCCTTAGCGCAAACCGAACTATGTTTTGTCGGTCAAGAAACGATTGGCGATACACAAGAGCTGAGCCACAGATCTGACCATGAGCGAGCATGAAGCCATGATTTTCGACACTTTAAATATCAGCGTGATATATATTTTGAACGGCGATGGCTGAACCGAATTTATGGACAGGGAATGCACTGGTGCGAACGTGAGCTTTTTACGTCAAAATAGTGAAATACGCATCAGCTGGCAGGCGTGAGAAACTGTTCAACAATCAGAAAATAAAACCTCCTTTTATGCTATAAAAAAATTCATATACAGTGGAACCTCAATTTAACGAAGTCGCTGGGGACCGGCCAAATTTGTTCGTCAAATCGAGGGTTCGTTATATCGAGGTTGTGTTCCATACATTTTACTACAGTAACTTTGGCCGGGACCGAGAAAATTGTTCGTTAAATTGAGGACTTCGTTAAATCGGGGGTCCGTTAAATCGAGGTTCTACTGTATAAATTTAAATATACCAAGCCATGAACTTGACACTTCGAAAACCTTTTTCGAACTTTAGGAACGAGTTCTGACGGAGATCATTTGGCCATGTTCCGACAAATAAATGAAAGCCCAATGTATTCTCTTTTATAAAATCTGACAATGTTGCCTTAACTGAATTTTAGTGTTCCGTATTTTTTCCAAGTGTCAACTTTCATGTCCCATTAAAGTTAAATATACATAGTAGTGTTTTTAGATCAACTCACAGTGCTCTCCTCCTCTTTGATGAAGTAGACTTGATATTGTGCGCTCAGGCTCAAGTTTCGGCAAGTTAAGTTAAAATGTCAAATGAGAAATGGCAATCCGAGCATAGAAGGAAGTGAACGGGGATGAAATGACCGGAAGTGTCGTGAATAATTTCTTTTAGCCTTGAACGTGACAACGTGACATTGTTTGATTATTATTAGATCATGATGAGAATTGTAATAGGAGACAAAAAGATGATTGTGAAATAGGTTTTTGTGGAGGAGAGAACTCAGGGAAGATAGAGACGAACATGCGTTGTAAATTCAAGGATGATTAAACCAGGACAAGACGAGAAATCGGTGTGATTATTGGTGTACCCCACAAGTTCGGTACATTTGTGGTGCCGGGACCAGGATACTACGAGGATTACTGCGGAGATTCCACTGGAATTACGACAAGCGAGGGGATCTAAAACAACAAAACAACGCCACTATGAGCGACAACGAAGGAATGCGAGGTCAACACGAGGACGAACAACAACTACAAGGAGAAATAGAAAAGGAAATCAAGAAGCTTAAATACTTCCTAGAGGAGACAGAGGAGTTGATCGAAAACAAGGATTACACTGAAATCGAAATCGTTACGAGAAGAGCGGAGAAAATCGTAGAGAAAATAACAGATCTCATTTCACATACCGAGGAATTAAAAATTGACAGCGGCGCGTCTTCTCGCACAGTCAGGCAGTGGAAAAAGGATCAGAAATCGAGCTACGCAGCACTCATTGCAGACAAAGAGAAACTCTCACGGTTCCTCAAGAACAGACGGGACGAAATGGAGGAGGTGGTCGAACGACGACAAATAGAATCGAAGCGTGAGCAGCAGCGACAAGACGAAAGGCAAGCAATCGAGTTTCGTGAAAGACAGGAAGAACACGAACGGCGAATGTGGCAGGAAAAACTCGACGCCGAATTAGATATGGCAAAGAAGAAGTTGGAACTCGAGCAAAGCGTCCGTTCAACAGCAGCGAAACTACCCAAGTTGAAAATCACGCCGTTCAAAGGAACGCCGACAGACTGGGTGCGGTTTCGAAATATGTTTTCCACTCAAGTACACGAGAAGCCGATTAGCGAGGAAGAAAAATTCGGATACCTTTTAGAAATGGTAAATCCCAAGGTGAGAGACAAGATCGCCAATTTGAAACCCGGAGCAATGGGATACAAAATAGCCTGGGACAGGCTCGAGAAAGAATACGGCCAGACAAAACTCGTGGTAAACGCGCACATGGAAGAGATCGTAAACCTTCCCGTGATTAGAGGATCGAATTACGCGAAAATACAAGAGTTTTATGAAAAGGTTAGCAAGAATCATGATGCGCTGCTGACGCTGGGCGAAGCTAGCATGCTCAGAGGCTTTGTCATGTCGACCATTAACAAGCTACCTCAAGTCAAATCAGATCTCGTGCGTACAGACGATAACTGGGAAGATTGGGACATGGAGGCCTTTACCGATGCTTTGTTGAAGTGGCTGAAACGAAACAAACCGGAAGACCGGCCGGGAGTCTCTGGAGATTCTCACAAAAGTGAGAGACACTGGTTCACGCCAGAAGACAACAACAAGGAGCCACGAAGAGAAAGAGGAACGCCTTTCTGTATTTTTTGCGAGAAAGATCATTGGGGAGACAACTGCAAGACCTTCAACACCTTGGAGGCTCGAAGAAAGTTTTTCACTGAAAACCGGCGGTGCTACAACTGTGGTAGAAGTGGACACCCAGTGAACAAATGTAGGAGTCGTGGTTGCTTCAAGTGCAAAGGAAGACATCACACTAGCATATGCAACAAGGAAGACGTCATACTCTCAGTATTCACCCCACCACCGTCTGAAGAACAAGCACTTCCAGCAATTATACCAGTGAAAGTACAAGGGATCACACTGTGGGCCTACTTGGATACGGGGTCGGGGAGAAACTTCATATCAAGCAAGGCAGCCGAAGTGTTAAAGTTAACTCCGAACCGCCAAGAGAGCCGACAAATGGTCACGCTGACTGGAACGAAGAGACAAACTATGCCTGTCTTCCGCATCGCCATGGATTCCTTAGATGGGAAAACAAGAGAGAGGATCGAAGTGAGCGGAAGTAGAATGCCTGAATTTGCGACCATAAGAAGACCAAACATGAATGATTTGAAGTGCAAGTACGAACATGCTCGAGACAAGAAGTTCTATGTGAGGCCTGGAGACGAGTACCGGATTGACATTATCCTGGGAGACAGCACTTACTGCAAGATCAAGACGGAAACAATCCACAAAGGAAAGCCAGGAGAGCCGATCGTTGAGGGCACCACCTTTGGCTGGGTCATTCATGGGGGCGAAGGTCACATTGTTGAACTGTGTATGTTCGTGAGAGAGACGGATGATTACGAGAAATTGTACAGCTTGGATGTGCTGGGGATAGAAGATCGTGGGGAGAATGACCAACTCGATGTACTTAAAGAGTTTAAAGAAAATGTAACGAGACGGGACGACGAGAGATATGAAGTGAATGTCCCATGGATCCCCGGGAGCACTCTAACGGACACAAATGTGCAAGCAAGCAGGAAGAGACTCCACAACGTCAACAAGAAATTAACCCACAATGAGAGACTGAAGGGCGAATACGAAAGGATTGTTGAAGATCAACTGAGAGATGGGATCATAGAAAGAGTTCCAGAGCAGCCAAGTGGAGACCGAGTCTTCTACATGCCTCATAAACCGGTTGTTAGAGAGCAGGCAGCAACAACGAAAGTGAGAATGGTCTTTGATGCCAGCGCTAAACCGCACCAACTAGCGAACAGCGTAAACGATTGCATGCACACGGGCCCTTCCTTACAACCTCTGCTATGGGACATACTCGTGAGAGCAAGAATGTCGCCGTACCTACTGCTGGGGGACATTGAAAAGGCATTCTTGCAAATCGGCTTAAAGGAAGAAGATAGAGACGCCTTCCGGTTTCTGTTTAGTCTCAATGGGAAGGAAGAACACCTTCGATTCACAAGAGTACCGTTCGGAGCTGAAGCAAGCCCCTTCATGCTGGGCGCTACGTTACAACACCACTACGAGAATCAACCGGAAGAACTCAAAGAGACAGTCAAGACACTTAAGGACAACACTGATGTGGACAATCTAATGAAAACGGGAAGCCATTTAGAAGACCTCAGGAAATTCAAGGAAGACGCTACCCAGATTTTAGAAAACGCAAAGTTTCCAGTGCATAAATGGGAATCTAACGATGCTGCTCTTGAAAGCAAGGACATGCCCAATCCAGGCAAGATATTGGGACACAATTGGGACAAGAAAGAAGACACGCTGGAAATTCAGTTGCAAGTATCTCAGGAAGAGGCACCATTAACCAAGAGAACCATACTCAGCCACCTGGGAAAGATTTATGACCCGTTGGGGATCGCATCTCCGACCACAGTTGAAGGAAAGCGAATCTACCGAGATGCTTGTGACGAAAAGAAAGGATGGAACACGGAAATATCGACTCCCCTAAGAAACCAGTGGCTCAAATGGACGAAACAATTGAAGAATGTAATCGTTCCAAGAAGCATAGCGAGAAACTTAACGGAGACGAGAGCTGTACACCTTCACGTGTTCGCAGATGCTAGCAATTTGGCGTGTTGTGCCGCTACCATTGCAATAATCGAACATGAATCAGGCGTGATCAAAGGACTTCTGGCATCCAAATCAAGGATCTCCAAACGAGGCACTACGATTGCTAGATTAGAGCTTATCAGCGGTCACATGGCGGCAAATCTGGCACAGAACATCTGTCATGCCCTGGAAGGGTGGCCAGTGGAAACTGTCACAATCTGGATGGACAGTATGGTAGCCTTATATTGGATTTCGAATCCAGGAAAGTCTTGGAAAGTCTTTGTTGCAAACAGAGTAAGGAAACTTGCCCAGATAACGGAGAACATAAGAATTCAATGGAAGTACTGCCCCACTGAAAGAAACCTTGCTGATCTGGGAAGTAGAGGTGCCTCCCTTAACCGTATGGAGAGAGGTGAATGGTACGAGGGGCCTCAGTGGCTACTGACAAAGGAAGACTGGCCGGAACAACCAACTATTAAATGCAGTCCAGGATCTCAAGAAGAAGAGAAACCAGTGAAGGAGCTGATGGCCTACACAAAAGAGGAAAACCCTGCAGATGAATGGGATGAGTTACTCGCGCGGAAACCATATTGGAAGGTACTTAGAACAACGGCCTGGGCCCTCCATTTCAAAGGAAACAGTCTGTCGAAGTCACAGAAAGTGAAGAAGACGTCTGGACCATTGCGTACAGCCGAACTCGTGAGTGCAAAAATACATTGGGTGAGAAGAGCACAAAGAGACGTTCCAGAAAATATGGAGAAACCTGGCTGGAAACTAGTAAAGGAGAAGGAAACAGGTGTTCTGAAATGTGTTGGAAGAATCCACGGGTATAACCCATCATACCTCGAAAATGGTCTGTTCGCTCAGAAGCTCATCCAGCATGTCCATCTCCAAGTGAAGCATTTGGGTGTAGCCAGCACGATGTCGGAACTGAGAGAAGAATGGTGGATACCGAAACTCCGTTCGCTGGTGAAGAAACAAATACGACAGTGTAACGTTTGCAAAGTGTTCGCTGCCAAGCCATGTGGAACAGCAACAACGTCCGCATTGCCAGAATTTCGTACAGAGATCAGTCGCCCCTTCCAGTACACGGGCGTGGACTTCGCGGGACCATTAAAGTACAAAGTGAACAAGAACGAAAATAAAGCTTACGTGCTGATTTTCACGTGTGCGACCTCGAGAGCGGTGCATCTGGAACTGACGAGATCTCAAACGGCTGACGAGTTCCAGAGGAAACTCAACGCCTTCATAACACGACGAACGAGACCACAACTTATCATTTCCGACAATGCAGCGACATTCAAGGCGACAGCGGCATGGATCAGTAAAGTAAGAAAAGGTGAAAGGCTACAAGACTTCCTAGCAAAACAAGAGATTGAATGGCAGTTTAATCTCTCCAAGTCGCCGTGGTGGGGAGGCATGTATGAGCGCCTGATTAAAGAAATCAAGAAGACGCTATACAAGACGTTGGGAACCACGCACCTCACCTTTGAACAGTTGGAGGCTGTAGTCGTTGACATTGAGAAGCATCTCAACAACCGCCCATTAACGTATGTCGAGAGCGGTGAAGGGGAGCCACAAGTACTAACTCCAAACGTGATCATGTGGGGGCAAGATGCTCACGAGATAGCAGACATTGAGATCGAGGAAGACGAGGTCACCAGACTATACCGACGGCTAAACAATACCAGAGAACACGCATGGCGTCGCTGGCAGAGAGAATACGTCCACAGTCTGATGGAGGCCCACAGGATTAATCGAGGAAACGGACAAGTTCCTGAGATTGGAGAAATCGTCTTGGTGGTGGGAGAGCAGAAGAACAGAGGGGAGTGGATGAAAGGAAAAGTGATCCGACACGTGAAAGGAAGAGACGGAGTTGTGAGGGGAGTGGCTTTGTTACACAAGGGAAATCACATTCAACGCCCCCTTCGACTTGTATGCCCACTGGAAATAAGAAGCTCGCAAACTCAGATTGCAGAGAACGTGCCGGAGACTCAAGTACAAGGTAGAACCGTTGAGAGGAGAAGTGCAGCCAAGGACGCGGAAACCAAAATACGATTGATCATTGCGGATGATGAATGAACATTGACTGTAGTCTAGTAAAAATTAAGTGACATTTAATTTTTAGGGGAGTGTGTGACCGGAAGTGTCGTGAATAATTTCTTTTAGCCTTGAACGTGACAACGTGACATTGTTTGATTATTATTAGATCATGATGAGAATTGTAATCGGAGACAAAAAGATGATTGTGAAATAGGTTTTTGTGGAGGAGAGAACTCAGGGAAGATAGAGACGAACACGCGTTGTAAATTCAAGGATGATTAAACCAGGACAAGACGAGAAATCGGTGTGATTATTGGTGTACCCCACAAGTTCGGTACAGAAAGTCAGAAGCTACAGACTGGTGTCAATTGGACGTTCCCAAAAGTTACCGGCGGAAAAGTTTCCGCAAAAAAAAATCCCATGAGTGGATTACTTGATTTCTTGAATTAATTCTCACAGCAAGATCCAGGTGTCATTTTTCAATATCATTGCCAGGTAAACGTAATCACAAGGGAATTGCTCTGATTTCTTTTTGGTAGTTCTCAGTCACATCGGCGTCGGTATAATAACAATTTCAAAGGTACAGTTTTCAGCATTAATATCACCAAAACTCCAAACCCGCATCAATATTTACGGCCCGGACTTATGGGCCACGAGGTGGCATGGGGTGCCATAAAAATTGCCCCTATTAAAAACAATAGTTTAACAAAGATGATAGGTGTCAGAGTTGTGTTATAAAACCGAAGACTTCTGCAGCCAACTTATATCACGTTCAAGTTTTGCCAAGGTCTTTTAAAGACACATAATCAAATCAATCCAAGCAGATTCACCAAGTCTTTTTTGAACATGGAAAAAAAGCCACACAGAAGACCTATCTGTGTTCGCCGAAAGCACCGCGAGCCTGCCTCATCGTTTGATAGCGATCCGGAGGAAGTCCTTTACCAAAAAAGTAATTTGGTGGAAGTTGACATGTCAAAAAGGAGACCCATCTGCGTTCGCCGCAAGCCTTCGGCCACGTTCAGTGATAGCGATGTGGAAGAAGATACGGCTCTGAGAAGAGATTCAGTTAAAGTTGAGCTACCCACTAGAGAAAATCCACAAGAAGAAGGAAGTGCCTGCGAAACAGACCATATAAAGAAAGGCATCAAAAGGAAATTCCAAACAAATGAAGATTGCGGACACGGTAAAGAAGAAAAAGTGGGAGGGGAGTGCTCCGTGGGAACGAGCGAAGATACTGTCGAAGATGACTCTGAAGAATTTGATTTTGATGAGTGGGTGGAGAAACAGAAAAGAATCATCCGCGATATCACAGGGAATTGATCTCGCTTCGTGTAACTATGAACATGGCATGTTTATTTACAGGACATACACAAACAGATTTTTGACATTTTAATTAACAAAAGCTTCTTAAAATTGTGTACAAATGCATTCCAGGTAAAATATGAGTATACAGCTAATTTGACAACAACGCTTTGAATAAATTGGTAGGAACAAACAAGATTGTAACAAAAAGTAAAGAAAACGTTAACAACAAAGAGGAATGTAAATAAAACCAATGATAAAACCATGAACCTAGATTGCTAATATGTCATTAAACCTTTGTATATTAGTTCCCTTTGATAATTTTATTGGCTCTCGAAAAACACGCTTGAAGCTAATTCATTCATTTCATCATTTGACATAATGTTGGTGTTGGTGTCATCATGCCATTCTTCTGAAATTTTACCTCTAAATTTCCTCAAGCTGGCTTCCCGCAAATTCTAGGCCTTGAATAGAGCGTCACTGGTACGTTTCAAGTCACGCAAATAGTCGTGCAATCTTTTCTCGGTTTGGTCTCTTAATTGTTTTGAGGTAATCGACGCTAGTTGGGTATCTTCCTTTTTAATGCAAAAAAGTATCTTCGATACGGCTTCATGATTATCAAAATTTGTTTTTGGTGGAGGCGGAGGGTGCTGGCCATGATAAATATTTTCTAGGCTTTCTTGCATAAATTGCAGCTCAACTGTTCTTGATTGAAGTAGTTCGGCCTTTTTTAATGTCCAATCAGTGTGAATGATGCCAAGTAGTTCTGTGTTATTATATTTCATACGTTGTTCAGATTTATTTACTTGATAAACCTTTAAATTCCAGTGTTGCCGTCTTGCTCTCTCCAGCCAGCATGGATGGTGAGAAATTTCATCGTCAGTAAATAGGTTCATTTTGATTGGAGGAAAAGGAAAACTTTTCCTTTTAACAGTTTCGTTTTGCTCCGTTTTTTTTTGCAACAGATTCGTTCGAAAAAAATGTTCCAAAGTTTTCTTCACCGCCTTCTTAGCAGGTGGCCTCCCTGGACTTGATGTTGTCAAACCACAGTTATTTTTTTTTATCGCCCTCATCAATTTCGTTGGCCTTCCTCTTCGTAAATATTCGAATAACCAGCTTGTTACCATCATGAAGGGCATCTTTTATACTCATCTTCGCCTCCTGTACCTTGCTTAACGGTGGCCCCCAAATAGAAATAAAATTGAATTCCTGTGGAACCAGGTCATCTACTTCTTCCAGCATCTGTTTGCGTACGTCTTTCAGCAGGCAGTCCGATTTTTCTAACATAATGAATGCGAGACTAACTCCGCTTTCCAGAGTGATATGAATGAGCGGCATTTTACGACACCAACAGATATACAACAGATATAACAAGTAACAACAACAAACAGGTATACAAAGTGCCTGATATAGTTCGCGGGCCTAATACTATAATCACGGGCAAAGAATTGTGCTCACACCAGAGTTGAGTGCCAGAATGTGATGCAACGCCGCTTACCGCTGGGAGATCACGTACAAGCAATCTTTTAATATAATAGCCTGCAAGCAGGCTCCCTAAAGTGTGAGAAAATAAACACAGATGGCGAGTGAAGCGCTTTGTTACGTGAATCAGTACAAGCCGTTTTATTTCTCCCTAACTGTCTTTTCTAAGAATGCGGGAACTTGAGCAAAAAGCTAGTTGAAAAAAGAACATGCCAAAGAAAACTCAACTGAAAAGTTCAAAAAGCCGTGGTGTAAATAGGCATTTATCTCACACTCTCAGATCACCAAGATGAGAATTTGTTCACCGTAATGGTAATCAACTTAAACGCCAAATGGCCCTCTCTTTGACACACAAAAATATTTTTCTTGGTCGAATCTATCAACGTGTCAGCTTTGTATCCCAAACAAATGATTTTTTTTGTTCACATCTTAATTGGCCAGTGACCGGATACCGCTAATTTTCGTGATAATTTCTCACTTTTGATAATCGGTCCTAAGTCCTTCCCCTCATTCATGTGTCGCTCGTGTCAAGACTGTTTGAGACTGACATGGACAACCTTCCTGACGAAATTCTTCTTAGAATCTTCTCATTCCTCCATTTCATGGAGCGAATTCTGTTGCGAACGGTATCCCGGAGGTGGAGTAATCTGATGTACGATTGTACCTTGTTGGAACAAATTTCCTTAAGCAGAAATTACAGCGAAGATCGCAAACTATCGTCTCTCTTCGCCGCTGCCAAAAAGCTAGTTGCAGTAGACCTGTTAAACTGCCGCTTTCTAGATGGCTCGTGTGTATTGTTAGGCGGACTGAGTAGGCTTCTTCGCCTCAACTTGTCTGGGACCAGGGTCACTGACGGAATTTTGCAAAGCATTCTCCGGGCATCCAAAGAGCTGGAAGAGCTTCACCTAGTTGGCACTGAAATCTCAGAGTCTTGCATTCCAGAGATAGTCGCCCTAAAGAAACTTCACTACATTGGCTTCCCCCCTGAAGGTGTTAGCGGATTCGGCAGGAGTGGAGTTCTTTCAGTCGTGAAAGCCTGTCCGACACTAAGAGTACTCGACTGTCAGGAAGGCTACTTCTTCACCTGTGAGGATATCATGGAGGTCATGAGAAATAACTGTTTATTTTCGACCCTGTTAATTCCATACGCCTTTGTGGATAATAGTACATTCGCAGTCATTGTGGAGAGCTTACAGAGCTTGACATATATTTGTGTATGCGAAACAAACGTCTCCCAAGAATGCGTGGACCAAATAAAAAACAGGAGGCCACGTTTAAATATTTGCTGGAATGTAAACCATACTCCTTAAAAATGACTGGAACTTAGAGTGTACGGATTTTAAAATAAGTATACAAACATATATCTGTAGTTATTCTTTTTGGTCTATTTTTCGAAGTTAATGTTTGCTCAATTCTCATGGAAACTTGGCACGTAAGAGCCGTAGATTATACAATTTTAATGTTATAAGAATTTTGTTACATGATGTAGTTTTTAAACAAAGTCAAAGAATATCTTGTACATGATGATTTCAAAAAGATTTCACCTGCTTAAGTCAAAAGTCATACGCTAGTTATGTTAGTATAAGTATTGGTAGTGAAAATAAAACAACAGGAGATGCTTTTTCATCGGCAGCATAATTTTAAAAGCCGTAAATCATCTTCAAAGAAATGCATAGGATTTCTCTCTTAATATTGCCTATAAAATTATGATCTCTACTCTCCAGATGTTCTAACCAATTTCGGAACCTCTTCCACATGACACAATACGTAAAACCATTCATCGTTTGAAAACAAAAGAAAAATTCTGAGGAGGGCTACATCCAGTATTAAATCCATCGCTCTGTATTTACTATTTTTACTATTTTTGTAAATTGTTAATTATACTCTTACTGTTCTTAGATGGCAGAGTATGTTCAGAATAAATATCCAAAAATCTGGAAAAATGTAGCATGCCAAGCATAAATAGGATAAACGTACTAGCTAGAGGGTTTCTAGGGGTTTACAAATAATCAAGATAGGCGAATAAAGAGGGCGGGGCTTGGGGGCTCTGAACACCCCAACGCCGCAAAACAAATTACCCAACATTAATAAAAAATCAAGAATAAGCCTGCTAACAGGCTCTCCAGTGGAAAAGTTGCGATAAACAAACCGCTGCGCCCGGCTCACTTCGCTCGCTATATATTTATTTTCCCACGCCCTCACTCGGAAGCCAGTTCGCAGGCTACCATAAGTGAC
>JAJGOT010000169.1:230000-325000 GCA_022457155.1 Cladopsammia gracilis | reverse complement strand
TTCGCAAGAGTCAATATTGGCTCCTCTTCTCCCTGTGATAATGTGCGTCACAACTAACCCCGATGTTTAGTTTTGACTGCAACGCAGGCTATGGAAAATCCACCATTTGTAAGAAAAAGAATTCAAAGAATACAACAAAGAAACTTCAAAGGTCAGTCTTGAGTATACTCTCCCCCTCTTCCAAATCGCTGACTCATTGATTTTCACTCTTGTTTGCAAATACTGCACGGTCTCTTGGTCAGAGCACCAAATCTCACAGGAAATACCTACTGTAAAAAATAGTCAACTTGGAATTTTAAAAAAAAAAACTCTTTATTTTCTTGCGCTGTGTTTCAGGTTAAACCCAAACAGCTTAATTTGGTAAGTTTAAATCTATTAGGGATCAAAACATTCGGCAAACGCTTCAGACGTGCGTTTCCATACTTCATGTAGTGTTCACGAAAAGTCAACACTTGAACTTCATGTAACATGCATGGAAAGTATTAAAATGTTGATTTCGGAATTCTCCAGATTTCTGTAATCAAGGGGTTGGCAGGTATGCTAGTGATATGTTAATTCTCTTTGGATTATATTTAAAGCCTTTTAAGTATTTTTGGGGTGTAAAATTTCTGGCTCTGTATTTTTTAAGATCCGTCGGACCCCCCCTAAAGTATTCTTGATCGTTTCTTAGGCCACTACCAGCTACTACTCTTCGGGAATTTGGAGCCCTTCTCAAATGTTTACCTACATATTATACTTTTTTGGCAGTTGCAAAACCTGAGGACAAGAAAACAAAATCTGTAAAGGATGTCCTCATGCTTACCATCACGCCAAGATGAAAAATATGAAAATATATTCGCCAGAGGAGATTGATTCAGCAAGCGGAATGGAAAAGAAACGATGACAGTTTTGGAACGAGAAGGCGGAGCAACTGGCCAAAAACAAAAAAACCGGATCTCAATTAAAGACAGTGCTCTGTGGTGTAATTGACGTTTCCTGGACGCTGCGTAAGACCTCGATGCTAGAGGCCGAAGCGAAAAAGCTTCTGGAAGACGAGAAAGATCTTTTCATAAGGATGAAGGAAAAGGAAGGAAACTTGGAACCCAGAAAAAGGACACCATCATTAAAAACGTGGAGAGGATGTCAGCCGCCCATCAGGCTGTAGAAAAACTGGACCAAAGGGTGACAGAGAAACAGGAAGCCTTCAAGAAAGCAAAAGCTGTCGCAGACAGGAAAAAGTACACGAAAGAGTACAACAGGGAGAAAATCATGTTAGATAGTGCCTACACCGAACTTAAGCACGCTCAAGATTCTCTATCAAAATCAATAAAAGTAAAAAAATGGAAATTGAAAATCGTTTGAAAGTAGGATCTGATGATGTAGATGCGAAATTTTGACTTAAAATGTGCTGGAATAATAACGGTTGCGTTTCCGTTGGTAGGAATAATGGGTAAACCAAGCAGCTTAATCTGAAACTGCAACAAGTACAAGAAATTCAAGAGGATAAATGTATCAGACAGTACCCTGTTCTTCGCAACTTTAATAATTTCGCGAATTTGGCAGGGCGATGTTTAGGAATATATTGTAAATATCGCAAGGTTTAGCCTGCGTTTAATACAACAGACGCTTCCCATTTCTTTTGCTTCACGTGGGCTTGTTCGGTTTTAGTCCAGGGGTTTAGTCTTTTCTTGTATTTTTATTTTATAGGCATTACCCTATTTGTAAAAGGCAGTGCTAATAAAGTTGTTATTGTTTATATTCGACTGTGCCCCCGGTATTTAGTTTATTTGACTGGGATCTTAGCGGTTATGTTGGTTGTCGAAAGCTAGACCGTTCGATTTAAAATTTGCATAGTTTCTTAGGCCCGGGACAAACGTCGAACTTTTACTGAGTCGAACATAATGCAAATGAGTAAAATCTATTGTCCTTGCTCATTTGCATTAGGTTCGACTCATGAAAAGTTCGACGTTTGTCCCAGGCCTTAGGCCCCGTCCACAAGTATCCAGATAGTTTTGAATCCGCAACTTTTTTGTTGCGGATTGGCCTTCCATCCACACGTATCTGGCGAATTCGGGCAAATACGATTCAAATACGCTACGTGTGGACGCGAATATTTTCTAATCCGCAACAAAAAAGTTGCGGATTCAAAAATATCCGGATACGTGTGGACGGGGCCCTAGTGTTGCATAAGTTGTGACCATCAAGAAACATATTGGATATCCGAGAAAACAGGACGCACTTGTGCTGAGAGGTATGCATTCGCATGAACTGAAACGTCAAAAATTGGGCCTGTTCTTCAGTAACCTGCGATCAGGCGTTTTTTTCCGAAAAACAAATAGGGGAAAAAAACAACTGATACATATTTTTAGCGAGCTGCCAACCGCCCCCAATTTAAAAATAAATTAAACTGTCTTAACTGTCGACAATGAGAAAGAAAATAATGTATCGCGTGTCACAAAAGGCTCGCAATTTGACGCTTTCTTATGTATTCCAACGACGATAAATGTTTTTCAATGCAGACTTTCAAGCACCGTTCATATAGAATTCTTCCTGAAGCTTCAAGAAATGTGTCGGACGAATGGCTATTAAACTTTGTTCAGCGTGACTCTGACACCTACCCGACGCGACAATTAATAAACATGGGAAGTCTCGTAAAATATCACATCCAATCACAACAGAGCTAATTTAGAAGCATCATTTCTCAAACAATCAGAAAAAGCCCAGAATCTGGTATGTTTACAAGCGATCGATCTGACAAAGAAATGTTTTGGTCGCAGGTTAGTTCTTCAGGCAATTTCTTGTCTAGTCTGAGCGACCTGGACCGTCTGAGAATCAGGCTAGGTGTAGTCTGCCCCACTAGCACTGATCTCAAGTCTTGATCTGATATCAATTAAACAATCAATCAATCAATCGATCAATTAATCAAAATCGTAATTTGATGCCAGGACACACGCGTTGCATACAGTAGTTGTAGCGAGTCCAAAGAATTTCACAGCTTGCAAGATTCTGTAGACTGAAGATTTCATTCGTCTCTGGCGACTCTTTCTGTATTAAGCGGTTCTTTGATGCGCATCTCTGAAAACTTACAAGGACTACAAGCCATCATCTTCGTCCCAACTTAATATATATACATAGCCCAAGCCTAACAGCGTCGCACTTTGAACAAGCTTAACTAAGGTGAAACTTAACTAAAGTGAAAGGTTGGAAGCACAAGAATTAAGATTGACGAATGGGCTATTTTCAATTTTAGCAATTCTCAAAAACAGTAAGCTTATTAAGCGACCGTCTGCACAGTAATTTTTATAGACCGTACAAAAGTTCACAAAAACAACTTTTCTGTCTAGAATAACTAGTACCACTAGTTTCCGAATAAAATACAGTTTGTTTGTCAAAAATTGCCCGAGAAACTGATTTGAAAATCAAAAATTGCAAAAATACACAAACATATTTGCATAAGGCGGTGCGAGTGAAGATAGAACTGTACTATAAAATCAAAAGTCTTGTTTTGTTTACATAAAATCGCTTTTCAATCTATCTAATGAATGAACAAACACATAAAAATGGACAACTCAATCTTCTTTCGAAAAAATTTATTCAAATCTCCATTAGTTTACGTTTAAAAGCAAAACGTGTACCATTTAAGCTTAATTATAGCTCATCGAGTTTAAGCTTTCTTCGATGAAATTCAAGAGATCGATACAACTGAATTTAAGCACGTTTCAAAATCAATTCTCCAAAACTAACAATAATACTAATAAAAAAGTCACTCACAGATTGATATCAATATAAGTTCTCATCGAAAACTGTAATCTGTTTTACCTTTAAGTTCCTCGCTTGCTTGGAAATTCAAATCTCCGCTTCTGGTTCTGAAATCCGTAGAAAACAAAGATCTCCCGCATTGATAAAAACGTAATACATGAAGTTCCTCAAAGCAAGATTTTATCCCTGAAAGCTCGTCTTTTTCCACTAAAGCGGCTTCTGAGTATTCCTTAATTAGTATCCCTGTCTTGAGTAGCAAACCGCGAAAAAATGCAGGAAAATAACGAAAATAATTCTCCACTAGACACAACAAAACAACTAAAGTGTTTACCGAGCTCGCGGCTGTGTCGCCGCGCGAAAAACAAAGCCTTGCTTTCAAGATCCCGGATGTTGTTCCAACACGGCGGGGAACGACGCGCCCGCGAAACATTCCGCTAGCCATGACCATGAAAAATGACGGCGATAGGTTCTATGAGTATGGAGCTGCGCAGCCAGGCCTTCGGCCTGGCAAGTGCTCCGCTATAATTAAGTCACGACTGATTGAGGTAAGATATGTTTCAAATACTTCCTACTGATTGCTAGTTGTCATTTCACTCCCTACAAGCCATAAATTTGGAGTGCGTAGGAAAGTAATCTAAAACCCTGTAAATTAGATGACTTTTCCGGTTAGAAAACAAAACTCGGCGACACCAACAAACTACTGTCCTTTCAACTGAGGGAATTTTTTCTCATTTTTAGGTAAGTCAGCAATTTTCACAAAATTTTCACTGAAAGGCTCTTTCAAACCTTTTGAGAGTATTCGATGTTCGTTTACAAATGTCAAGCGCTTCCATAACATTATTTTGATTTTCCAGTTGACGAAATATCCAAGCTTGGGCATACTAAAAGATCGCTATGTTCTCAACACTTGGAAAATTATTGCACAGACTGCCGGGCACGGTCTCAAATAGACTAAATGCCCGGCAGTGAGAAATTTTCATAGAATTTTCACTGAAAGGCTCTTTCAAACCTTTTGAGAGTATTCGATGTTCGTTTAGAAAAGTCAAGCGCTTCCATAAAATTAGTTTGCTTTTCTAGTTGACGAAATATTCAAGCTTGGGCATACCATAAGATTGCTACATGTATGTTCACAACACTTAGAAAATTCTGCAGACTGCCGGGCATGGCCTTAAATAGGCCAAATGCCCGGCAGTAAGAAATTTTCACAGAATTTTGACTGAACGTCTCACTCAAACCTCGTTCGTTTAGAAGTGTCAAGTGATTCCCAACATTATTCGTGAAAGTATTATTTAAAGTCAAAATTCTGTGAAAATTTCCGACTGCCAGGCATTTAGTCTATTTGAGACCGTACCCGGCTGCCGGGCATTAATAGCCACAGCGAAACAATTCATCTAGCAGACACGTTTTGTCTTTTTTCGGCTGCATGTCACTAATCTCTGGAAATACGTCTGTGTTCGCTGGTCATCGCGACATCTCTTGTTTTCCGATGTCGGAAAATCCCAGACGATCGGGGATTTTGCTGTTTCCCGACCGTCCCAGATTTTGCCGACTTATTAAAATCCCCGATCATCTGCGATGGTTGGGGACAAACCGGGCGTTTCTATTTTCCCGACGCGTCCCAGATTTCTGGGATGATCGGCCAAATTGGCCAAATCTGGGATGGTCGGGAACAGCAAAATTCCACGATCATCTGGGATTTTCGTGACATATGAAAAGCAGGCTTTAGAAAAATGTATACACACATAAATTACTTCACAGTTCGCTGGAATATTACCGCCTCGCTTAGTCTCCTAGTATATAACGCAGCCGTTATTAGGGCTGGGAAAGGAGCGTTGCGTGACGAGCCCTAATAACGGCTGCGACATAGGAGACTACGCCGCGCTTGGCCTGGCGAATAAATACGTATTTCCATCTTGGCCTACAGTGATCAACATTGTAGCATTCTCTCATAATTTTGGCTTTTAAGACCCCCCTCCCCCTAGGAATCCATGTGGTGGGTATGGATTTTTTCTGGAACTGCACATTCACACTCAATCATTAACAATAGCATATGCTCCCAACTCTGCCGCTCAAGGATGCTTACTGTGCGGACACTCGAACGGTGAGCGGTGACGGCTTTTTATGGAAACACGAAAAGCGTTTTCTATTTCTTAAATATTCAGTAAGATCTCAAAAAAAAATCGTAAAAGTGTTGTTTCTACGCAAAGTTATGGACGGAATAGTGTATTCTGTAGATATTGTCATTGCCTCCAATTGCATGTTGACAACAACAACAAGCGAGCGGCAACATCCATACTGATAACATAACGAACTCAAATGTTAGCAACTGAGAACTTTGAACTTTGCGCGGAGTCCACTTGCCTTCATAAAATATAAAATAAATTTTGGTCTCGTGTTTATTTCTTTTAATCGCTTACAGTGTTGATCCTTTTGTTTGTCGATCAACTGCTGCTTTTGTTTTTGAATGCACGACACGTAGAATGAGAACCGACACGTAATATTACAGTTTCTCTTATTTTATAATATGCTGTTAATGTCATTGCTGTTTATTCCTTGATCTATAGCTATCTATCTATTTTAAGTTAGTTAATTTTAGGTAATACCATGTATACAAATGGTACACTGTTTTACTGATTTCTATAATCAAATTTTTTTTGGAGTCACTTTGAGAAATATCGAAAAATCTTGGTTCAAAAGGTTGTGTTTCAGGACAAGTTTGATCATTTGAATAGTCAGGAGTCAAGGTGGAAAATTTACAAGCAGAGGTGTCCATTCAGTGTGCGAAATCGGAGATCAACGGCATCGGGAAAACATGGAGCACATGGCAGAGGAGGTGCGAAAGTGTTTGTCATACACTCAGTATGGTGGGAAACCATGCCTCTCTTTGCGTGGTATTGGAGAAGAAGAAAACTTTGTCTTCAATGATGAATCAGAACTCATCACTTTCCTCGGAAAGAGCGAGTGCAGGAAAAATGAAGATGTTGCACAATACAAGCCCATAAAGAATGATTTATGGAAGGAGGTGTCTGTCCTCTGGGACCTAAAAGAAGATTTCATTGGCAGTTATAGGGAGGATTACTAGGTGCTCCAAAACACCTTAGAAGAAGGAGAGAGAACCTCCTGGATGGATCATTACTCCACAACAGTCTTCAACCCAGATTTGAAGTCGCCAATGAGTAAAGCGAGTTTAACCCTTCAACCAATACCAGATTACGTTCGATGGCTAAACACTGGAGGACAATTACATCTCTTGCCTTATGAAAAAATGCAAGAACACTCCAAGTTGTTGCCGAAACACCTGTTGTTTTCTTGCCATCGAAAATTTTGGAAATGACATTCAAAATTTTTCCTCGCGGAGTCGACCACATTCTTGCAAGTATTGCCTTTCTAACCTGGACTATGGAGAATGTGCAGAGGTTTTTCCAAGAATTTGAAGAAAAAAATGAGAAGTCGTTCATTGACGATAAGGAACAGGAGTATTGGAGTCATCATGAACTGTACAGAGAGAAAGACAAAGCTGAGCTTCAAGGGTTATGTCGAAAACAGGGCCTTTCAGTCGAAGGGAAGAAGCACGATTGTGTTAAACGACTGGTTGAGAGGATTAACCATACCCACTCACCTCCACTTGATGTTTATGACGGGAACATACAATTGGTGCCAGACTTAGTTACAGAAATTGCCAAGTTGAGTGTGTACAGCCTTCGAGAGATCCTCCGGTATCACAACATATTGGATTGTGGTACAAGATGAATTATCTTTGAGGGTAGGAATGCTCAAAGCGGGTAGAAGCTACCTGGCCTTCTATAAAGAGTTAGAAGCAATCAAAAATCTGATGACTGCAACAAGGAGCATAATAACAGCCGAAAAAGAGCTCTACTTGTGGGACCCAACGGTGGTTCATAAAAGAAGAAAGTTTTCAACACCATCAGAAGCCTCAATTGGAAATCGCGTCCCAGGGACAGCGCGTCCATTACCCACAAGAAGCAAAGTTCACTTCTGCGAGTACCAGAAGGAATTTCACTGGAAAACCTTGAAAAAGTTTTAGGTCCCCTGATGAACGAAATTGTACTGTACCAGAAACATCAATGGGTAGCGAATGAGGATTCTTTGAAACTGTCGTATATTGCTCAGTTGGGAGCCACAAGGGCTGTAGGGGCGAGAGTACTGGCACACTGGAGCACGGAC
Organism: Cladopsammia gracilis; assembly: GCA_022457155.1. Taxonomy (NCBI): domain Eukaryota; kingdom Metazoa; phylum Cnidaria; class Anthozoa; order Scleractinia; family Dendrophylliidae; genus Cladopsammia; species Cladopsammia gracilis. Next base: position 317,077 of record JAJGOT010000169.1, on the reverse strand, counting down.
GAGGTTGGGAAATCAGGATGGAAAACTGGTATGCACCTTATTCCCTATTATCGATTTATCTATATTTTTCGCCTAATTGTTATTTCTTGCTATATAATTATCCTAATAAATAAGCCTTCTATTCCAAGTATTGTTGCTGCCAGCAGTTTTGCTGTTACACTGAAGAAGCCCAAATGGGCGAAACACCTGTACTGATTAAACTTGAGGCATGTGACAAGTTTGCTGTTGGCTCCTATTCTTGACCCAAAGCTAATTATTATTTGTATCCTCTGAATCGCCATCACAAACGACCTCAGCTTTGACTACTCAAGGTTCTCCATTCAGGTGGTTATTATATAGTACAGCCTTCGACAATGTATTAGGATGATCGAGTTGAGCCATAAACTAAAACTTTTCATTTCATTATCTTAAAAAGGTTGGTATGTCGGAACTGTCGCAGCCTACAACAAAGGGAATGATATCATTGAGGTTGTGTTTGATACCGAAGCAGGAAAAACCTACAAGTACCATGTTGAGCAAGAATTCAAGGCCAGCAAACTCAAGCTTTCTAAATCTACCAAAAGAAAAATAAACGACTACCAAAAAATTTGTGAAGTTGGAGCTGTAGTGGAGATGCACTGGACAGACGATGACCTCACTGGCACAGAGTGGTCTGCAGGTAAGCCTTGGGCTTAAAGCCTTCTATTTTGTATGTAATTTAGTGCACGACTTATAGGACTAGATCGATTTCCCACTGTACTATTTATCGCTGAACTCAGACACGGATAATGACAGGCAAGACAGTAAATGAAGAAATGAAAAACGTAGCTGAGACATCAAACATTCTACTAACTCTTTCCTTTTGCAATAAGTGAAACCATGATATTCAAAAAGCTTAAATCTGGTATTATTGTTACTAATACATTACATTACTGATTTAATGTAATGATTCTTTATGTAAACAGTGACCACAAGATGCATGATAATAATAATGCAACTTTTTAAGGGAAAAAATAGCTTGTAAGTGTAAGGATAGTAAATTAAAGGTCAAACATGACTTTGTCCCAGATGATATTGTCTTTGCCTCAAGGCAGGCATGTCAATTGCAATAGTGGTCTAATTAATGATATATGCATGGTAATGATATTATACATGGGAAGGGCTAAAAAGCTTTTTTCCAAGCCAGTTTGTGTGTGTGCATGTGGGAGGGGGGGATTAATTTCCTTTGCCTTCGATGTGCGTGTGTGTGTATGTGTGTGGAGGGTAGGTGGAGAGGGGTGGGGTACAAAATGTTTACATGCCAAGTTTTCCCATTTGCCTGGCCAGGCCCCTCCCCCCAAAATATAAAAACTTTCCTTTACTGATCATGTCTCTTATTTTAAGGATGGTACAAGGCAGAAGTTCAATCTTTTGATTCAGATGATGATGAAGTGCATTTAGTCTTTGTTGATGAACCTGGCTGCGTTTACAATGTTGCCGTTCTACCAAACCTTGCTTCAGGGAAGCTACGCTTAAAGAAAGGGCTGTTTTGATTAACACAATAATTATTTGTAGCATTGTTATCGTTCCAAAACCCCATCTCATGATGCCTTGTTTTGTTAATTTTAATTTTAAGGCCTGGGTTTGAAGTCTACCCAGAGAATATGGTTTATCATCAACATATTCGGCTAGATTGCTTAGAACAACATGAAAGCTAAGGCCACTATCATCTTTCTTGCATTCCACATAATCGTATTGCTGTCTGCTGCTCTATACAATACCATATCAGTAGGTCTTGCATTACTTTCCAACCCAGGCCTCCAACCCTCTCAAGAAAATTAAGGCATGGTTCTCCGGTTATTTTACAAATACGTATGCAAATAAGTTTTACAAATATTCTTACCTTATAAATAAGACAGGCAAATAAGTTTGCAAATGTTATTGTATTGACATGTATGACCAATGTATATTAGATCAAGTGATTTGCTGCGGCCATATAATCCAAGACATGACATTTGCAATTACATATTAGTCTGCCAAATAGTTTTCACTTCATGATCTGCATGCACACAACCTATAACACTTAAAACCTTATTTACAAGATGAAATGTAACCTGACTGTCACTTAGATTATTAACACGTGGGAGAAACCAAACTTTGGAACTAATATGGCTTCTCTAACAAAACTGATGAAATGTAATATATATGGATTTTATTTCTATTTGTATCTGTCTTTATCATTGCTACCATGGGCAAAATATCCTGTCTCGACATTGAAACATTCGCCTTTAATTTTATATAATAGTTAAAATTGTATCAATGTTTTGTAACATCTTATAGCCTGAAGAACGCTAGAATAAATATTGTGTATTGAAAACAATATATGTTGTTTGATTAGCTTTGTAGTAGTCACTGGTCTTCTTTCTCAGTTTTGACCGGGAGAGACTTTGTCCTTCATATATATAGCATGTGCCAATTTCTGAGGGGTCTCTTTTAGTAGTCAGCTCATCCATAGATATTTCTAAGGGGTCTCCCAAAAAATGAGCTCATTCATAGGTATTTCTAAGGGGTCTCCCAAAAAATGAGCTCATCCATGGGTATTTCTAAGGGGTATCCAAAAAATTGAGCTCATCCATGGGTATTTCTAAGGGGTCTCCCAAAAAATAAGCTCATCCATGGGTATTTCTAAGGGGTATCTAAAAAATTGAGCTTATCCATAGGTATTTCTGAGGGGCTAGGGGGATGATATCGTTTCTTAAGGGTCATAAGAAAGGGTAAATCATCCATAGCGGGGGTGTGGATATTAAATGGAATGGCCCCGGACATGGCACATTATGGAAACCAGGCTAAAACTCTATCTCACTTCTTCAACCGAGTGCAATCGAAGTTGACATGGTCATCGTGTTAATACGTGCAAAATTGCACGCAAAGATCTTAACACACTCCTTTGTCTTTAGCGTGCAACGGAAAACAATGGGCTTGACGCTAATGAGGAAAGTGACTTACATGCAGCTATCGTGTTGAGGCACGCTTCTTTTGTTTTAACGTGCGAGCGTGCCGTGTGCGTGCGTTCACCTTATTCACTGTTTTCCCGCGGAGGGTCACATATCAGCACTACAGGCCTATTCAAAGTAAGGAACATTGATTGCTGTAAGTTAAATAGATTGCTAGTTGTTCGAAGAACAATTGATTGGCTTTCTTATAACCACTGTAAATGTTTTAAAATTAATGAAGATAATATTTACATTGCACATAAGCTTATAAGTTAATTATTATTCGTACAATTTTTGAGGCAGTACTATTGACTGGTCCACATTTCTTACCTTAGTGTTTGTTGCACAAGCCTCACCTCGCAAAAATATTCTGAATTTGGTGAGGTTAACAGAGAAGTGCATGTTTCGTGTTTTTTATTTCGATCGTTGCGGATGATTTTGTCCACCATCTTGTTTTGCGTGTTCCCTGTGTTACGGTAAGTACTTTAAGTAGGGCCATTGAAGTGTATCATGATTATGTGTGTCAGCTGGTTTGTAGGTTTGTAGGCACATAAAAACACTTGCTATAGTTACTTGAATCAGCTCGATCCAGGGACTACAGAACAGCAAAATGTACCTCCTCGCAAATATGAAAAATATTTCATATCGTTGCCATTATCAGTAATACCCAGAAAGGTGTTGATGCCCATTTTATAAGAGTTCATTGTCTACCAGCATTTTGTGAAATACATACCTTTATTTATGAGCCTGGGAAGATAGATAGGGGGCTCTGCTCGCTGGGTAAACAACAGATTGTAAATAAGAAAAATTGCAAGAATTAAGATAACATTTCTGCTTTCCTTTATTTGAATCTTTTTTTTTCAAATACCAAGAGACCAAACATGCTGCGATCCCTACGTATTAAAAATCAACGTATTTACCGAAGCTAATCAAAATTTCATATTCACCGCTTCGGTCGTTATTTTACAGCCAGTCAGCGTTTCATACAGAGTCCATGATTCTCAGTCCGCGTTTTATACCCTAGTCCACATTTTATACCCAGTCTGTAGTCCGTAGTCCGTAGTCCGTAGTCCGCAGTCCGTGTTTTATACTGACCGATATGCCGCGTGCTTGTGCCAGTTGGATCTCGCAAGTATTCGTAACAGATGTAATCTTTCCTTAAAAGCTACACATATCTTGTAAGAAAACTAAAATATTGTTACAGTATTATGATCAGGAACTAAAAATTAATAGATTTCTACCATCGTCTACATTTTCAGCCATATATGAAGGCTGTAAGGGAAAACACAAACAATCCGTACAATCCGAGGCATTGTTGCTTGGAAATGATCCTAATCAACAAGAGCCAGAAAAAACAAATTTACTGTAAGTTGGTGAACCAGCTTTCTTAACCGAAACTAAACCATGAAAACTTTTTTTCTTTTCCAACACAGGTGAAAGAATGACAAGCTACACTGTATTTACAGTTTGCGTGATCGATGTTAATCAAATACGTGCGACGTTTTTCGCGAGCCATGGACAAAAATAAGCATTATTTTACATTTGATAATTTTAATCAGGTTACCAAATTAAAATTATGTGGCACTGAATCCTGTCATAGCTAACATGTTTCTAACATGATTATCTTAAAAGCCTTGCAGCTGGGAACACATTTTCTTCTGGGTGCTGACATCAGCTGGTACTCAGGCAGTATCTATCCCACCTCCTAACATGATAGGGACATTCAACAAGAAGTTAGGATCGTGTTCGCAGACGAACGCAATAACGGTCCAAACATTGCGTGACGATCAGTGCGTGACGCTTACAATGTGTTTAACAATCTCACACTGCATGACAATACTGTTTTTGATTTTCAGTTATGGAATAATACAGTTTTTCCAACCTTTACATATTAGATAATCATATTAGAAACATGTTAGCTATCACAGGATTCCGTACCACGCAATTTTCTTGGTAACCTGATTAAAATGTAAAATAATGCTTATTTTTGTCCATGGCTCGCGAAAAACGTTGCACATAGTTGATTAACATCGTTCACGCAAACTGTAAATACTGTATAGCTTGACATTCTTTCACCTGTGTTGGAAGAGAAAAAGTTTTCATGGTTTAGTTTCGGTTACCGGTAAGAAAGCTGATTCACCAACCTACCATAAATTCGTCTTTTCTGGCTCTTGCTGATTAGGATCATTTCCAAGCCACGATGCCTCAGATTGTACGGATTGCTTGTGTTTTCCCTTGTAAAATTCATTAATAATTCATAAGGGTACTAACAAATAGAAATGAGCCATTCCAATCACATGATTACCCTGTATAGGCAGATACAATCTTGATACAACTCACGAGTGGTGGTATATAATTTGCATTCCAGATACAACTCACAAGTGGTTGTATCTAATTTACATGTGAATGTGAATTTCACAAGTTGTTTACTACATTCTCGTCCGTGTTGTATCGGCACTGTACATTCACTCGCATTCGGCTCGTGATTGTATAGGCCAATACCACACTCCCGCTCATGTAGTAAACATTACTTACAGCCTTCACATATGGCTGAAAAATTAGATGATGGTAGAAATCTATTTTAGTTCGAGATCATAATACTGTAACAATATTTTTAGTTTTCTTACAAGATATGTGTAGCCTTTAACCCTATTCAGCCTGGGCTTTTTTTGAGTTTCTGAGCCTGGGGGGGGCACATTGTGCCCCCCCTTCGTAACTTCAAGAACATTAAGGCTATGACAATGAAACCTAGAGGGTACATAGAACGCCCAAAACTGTCTCCTTTGCGGTCCGCACAATAGAACGATGACGTCATATGACGTAGTTATTAGGTAATTAATTATGCGGCCGCCATCTTGGATCCGCCATCTTGGATTTCTGAAATTTTTTAAAACCTCTTAAAAACCGTCCAAATTCCCCCAAAATTAATGAAAACCAATTAACGTTAAATGACGTAAAAATACAAAAGTTATACCAATAAACATTGTTTTTCTTCATTCAAAGTTATAAATATGCAAATTTCAAAAAACATGGCTGTCAAAATCTTGTTGCCATGGAAACATCAAGTCACGTGATCAAAATATTGTCATCAAATTGTTGCCAGATAAATTTTAGGAAAAGTCACAAAGTTTGATGGCATTTGAATACATATTAAGGAAGTTATGAATGTTCAAAGTTAGCGCGGGCACTTTGTGCCCCCCCCCCGGCCGAATAGGGTTAAGGAAAGATTATATGTGACCGTGAAAGGCAAAACGGACACTAACGGTTATCCGTTCCAAGAGGTTAAGCGTTCGTTATCCGTTCCTTTTCCGTTCGAACGTTTTAAAAAATCCGTTCGAACGTTTCAACAAACTATTCGAACGGTTTGCGTATCCGTTCGAACGGTTTACCAATCCATTCGAAAAATATTAACATCCGTTCGACTGATTGCGACATTCGTTCGAACGGTTTTTGCATCCGTTCGCAAACTAGTAGTGTCCGTTCGAGGAATTATCACATCTGTTTGAGAGGTTTCGACACAACTTGCCTTTTGCTTATAATTATTATTATGAAAGTGTAATACCTGTTGTATTTAAGTTAATTCTTTATTTCTTATTCTGAAAAGTGAAATAAAACTTCACTTGCCTTGACTTGGCTCTTAGTGTGGTCTTTTGCGATTCTTTGGCGTTTTGAGTCGCTTCCCGCTCGAACCCCGACAAAATTAGAAGAGAAAGACGGCCGAAAGTGGTCGATAACGGCCGATTTCAAATGCGAATTTAACCTTTGCCAGCTCACCCAGCGAACTGCACTGCGATAGCGTTCAATTCGAAACAAACGGGTGGCAGTCTTTCACCGCTTGCGACCGCAGTCATTTTGCATAGCAACGGTTGCCATGACCATCAGTATTGTTATTACTAACAACTTAAGAGTAAACGAAACAGACAATCAATAACTCACTTGGATTCACTCACAACACGACACGCCAATAATTATGGCTGAGCTTGATATCGACAATTGCGGCGAGATTGTACTAAAGGTGAAGAATTTTATGCGGGAAACCTGTGGTTGTGCTCTTGGCTTAGAAGGTCGCCCATGTTCCGAGCAATTTTCAGAGGGGGCTGTTCTTTCCAATTTGTATAACTGCCTTGAGCTTTCAAGCAGCGAGCTAGACCTTGTTATTCTTGCGAATATTCAAGCGTTCACAAAAAGGGAAAAAGTTGGCGACAAAAGAAGTAGGAGTCCTCGATGCAGTTTTATTTACCAAACGAGCCCTATCTGCAAAGAGATGTTCTTGCACTTGTATGGAATCGGTTATTCCAGATTTCGAAGATTAAAAGAACATTATCAGGAACATGGAATTTTCCCAAGAACTCACGGAAACACCAAACGAGTGCCAGGTAATGCTACGTCCGAAAAATCTCTTGAGGCAATCCATGCGTTTATTAACAATTACGTAGAAAATGCCATTGTACTTCCTGGGAGGATTCCTGGATATAAAAATGAAGAAATAAGACTCCTATCTTCGTCAGAGACAAAGATGAGCGTGTGGAGGGTGTACGAAAAAAGCTGTGATGCTTCAAGCGAGAAAGCCGTAAGCTACAGGAAATTCTTACAGTTGTGGGACGAGTTTTATCCTGACGTGGTCGTCGCCAAACCTATGACAGACCTTTGCTTAACGTGCCAACAAAACACAACAAAACTGCAGCGAGCTGCTAACCTCTCAGATGAAGAAAAATCGGAGTGCGTAAAGGCTCACCAGGAACACTTGAACATTGCACAAACCGAAAGAAACAATTCGTTCAAACACTTGACACTGACACTATACGGAATTGTGAAACCCGAGGCCCCTCTTCTTTAAACGCATCGATACATTATTCATTTGACTTTGCACAACAGGTACACGTACCAAGCAATCCCATGCAACCCGGACAGATTTATTTTAAGACTCCTCGAAAGTGTGGAATTTTTGGCGTTATGTGCGAAGGGATTCATCGCCAAGTTAACTTCCTTATTGACGAAGCTGTTTCAGCTGGAAAGGGTGCTAATGCAACGATTAGCTATGTCGATTATTATTTTAAACACTGGACTGGGTGAGCAAAGTGCACATCTTCGTGCACATCTTCATGCAGACAACTGTGCCGGCCAAAACAAAAGCAACTTTTTTCTATGGTATTTGGCTTACCGAATTTTGCTGCAACTTCACCGTTCAATTACGTACTCTTTTCTCATAGCGGGACACACAAAGTTTGGCCCCGATCGATGTTTTGGCTTGATTAAGAAAGCATACAAAGTTAGTCATGTGTCGTCGCTGTACGAATTCGCCCGATTGGTCGAGACCTCCAGTAATAGTGGCCTAAACAAGGCACAGCTCGTTGGAACACACGATGGCAGAATCATTGTACCGGTACATGACTGAGCTTCATTCCTTGGCCGCTACTTCAAGAAGTTTCCGAACATTAAGAAGTACCACCATTTCCGGTTTTCAGAGCAAAACCCTGGAATGGTTTTTTATAAAGAATTTGCGAATAGCACTGAACATTCTTTCATGCTGTTGAAAGATCAAGCCATCTCTAACAGAGGTGCAAGAACGCCTCCAATCGAAAAATACGCATCTAGCACGTAACGCACGAACGTGAGCGTTGTGGTTATAATTGTTAAAATTGAACCTCAAATTGTCAAAATACCTATGTTAAAACAGTGTTACATACATACATACATACATACTAACTTTATTCAAGATGTAAACAACCTAATTTACAAGAAAAACATAATATTAAAAGACATCTTAAAAAGGGAGTTGAGAGGTTAGCCCTATATTAGAACTCCCAAACAGAAATAGAAAATACTAAATAGAATAAAATAAAATAAAAATAAATACAATACAATACAAGTATCTTAATTAAAGGACGGTTCTAGTTTAAAATTTATTAAATAGATAATGTTTGTCGAACATATCGAAGTTTTTGGCAATGAAGGAACACCAAAGACGAACGAAAGAAGCCAAAGAAAAGAGTTTGTAATGTCAACAAGCGGCCATCTTGGTTAACCTTTGTAACCAGGCTAAAACATGTGCTTAAGAAATTCGCACATGACACGCGCCACAGTAAACAAAATGGCGTCTATCGAAATTCGCTAAATGCGATGGCGAAATGCAGTAATACAATCACAGTATTTGTTCTAACAAATTCCAAACAATAACAGCATTTAATCAAGTTTAATTTACGAGGAAAAATCGCCTGTAAAATAGCTTTATTTTGAACAAACGAAAACGATCTGTTTCCTTTGCGGTACGCATGCCGCGTACGAACTCGAATTCTGACTTCGAACTCGAACTCAAATTCGAATTTTGCAGTGTTTATGATAGATAGATACAATATTCATAGCCTCAGAAGAACTGTTTGAGTCAAACACTTTTGCCCCCATTTTGAGATCAAGATGTGTCTTTGAAATTGACATCACCGACAACACAGCGACCGCTAATGCCGACAAAAGCTCAGCTTATCGAGCAATTCCATTGTGAACGGTTTCGCAAACCGTTTTGTAAGCAATTAATTTTATTCACCCATTCGAACAGACAACCAAACCATTCGACTAATTGATTCATCCGTTCGACATTTTTTGTCTTACCCGTTAGAACAGATAACCAAAGCGTTTGAATAATTTATTCAACCATTCGAACGGTTTGCCAATCCGTTCGACATTTTGACTCACCCGTTCGAACGGATAACCAAACCGTTCGAATAATTTATTCATCCGTTCGACATTTTTTGTCTTACCCGTTAGAACAGATAACAAAGCGTTTGAATAATTTATTCAACCATTCGAACGGTTTGCCAATCCGTTCGACATTTTGACTCACCCGTTCGAATGGATAACCAAACCGTTCGAATAATTTATTCATCCGTTCGAACACTTTGAGAACCGTTCGTTATCCGTTCGTTATCCGTGTTTTTGCCGTTCGAACGGTTTTCCGTTAGTGTCCGTTTTGCCATTCACGGTCACATATCTGTTACGAATACTTACGAGATCCATTCTTCTAGTACTTCTTCTCTAGCACATTCCCTAGCCGATTCAGATCTTGCTCAAAATGTGGGTTGAGTGATAAATTCCTCTCGCAGTATTAATGATTCATCTCAGCTGATGCATCAACCATCCAGACCATCTTCTATGGGACGGTTTATTCCTTACAGAAGATGGAAGAAGAAAGAAAGTCGTACGATCTGAAATCGGTCATCGTTGACTTCATAAAAGAAGTTAGCGATGATGGCCTTACAAAAAATTCAACGGTAACACGATTATCGAGGCTCCATTCCGCATTCAAGAGCAAGAATCGGATGCATCAATTCGTAGCCGTGTTTGGAAAATAATACACTCCCGTTACTAATCATATGATGGAAGTTTCTACTACGCTTCGAGGACGGGTAGATCTACACTAAACGTTAGCCCTTGTCAGATAGATGGAAAAGTGGTGTATACCATTAAGTCCAACTCCACAAACAACCTCTACATAATGCTAACAAAGCCGGCCCCACAGAGAGGACCCTGAAGTCAGGAAGGGAAAGAAGAAGATGAAGAGAACGAAGGTGTGGACTTAAGTACATTTTCCCTTTGTTCTCCTACTGAGTGACCTTATGCGAGATAAATTTGAGTAGAGTAATATAGATAGTGGTGCTACTACAGTGTGGACATTGCTTTTCATGCCTTCTGAAAACTACTGATTCAGTATCAAGGCTGGCCTCATGATGAATCCTGTTAATATTAGCCACCCAGCTTGATTAGTTCTTCATGACAGTTATTCTGTGTGGCCTACAGTCACATCTATGGTGGCCCAGAAGGCTCAAATGCAAACAAAAAAGAAAACGCAAATTAAAAATATAGAACGCGCAAATACAAAAAAACAGAAAACGTAAATTAAAAAAAGAAAACGCAAACAAAAAAGTCAAAACAGAAGTTAAAAGGAAAAATGCGTAGGGCCTGAGCTCCAGGATTGCGTTTTTGCCATTTTGTTCCTCACTGTTCCTCGCTACAAGCCACCATGTTTTGTAGCAGTTGTGGAGCAAAGTCCCTGGAAAATTAAAAAATATTGCTCAAAATGTGGAGTATTTATTTCGAGCCCAAGAAACGAAACATCCAACAAGACCATAGGATTTAAAAAAAAGAAAGAAACGAAGCGATCACGCCAATTTCAGACTAAGAAAAAGCTCAAGACACTGACTGGTAATGTCATGCAAATAACACCAGCCTGCCCAATCGATGAAAATCGATCATTGGAAAGCAATCGATTTTATCAATAAAAATTAATCAATTGGCTCAATCAATTGATGAAAATAGATACTAACTAGTCAAGTCCCCTTAACAGTATCAATTTTTATCGATTTTATCGATAATCGCTAGTTCATGCCATTCTCGCAGCATATGCTGCCTTTCTTGAAATTGTTTTGACATTGGTTTGCTTGGCAGCAGCCAAAGTAAATGTTGCTACTAACTGTTTCTGTTACTTATATATCAACACACTTATGGAATTTTAATCAATGATTTATGATTAAACAAAATTAAAAGAGCAAGTGACTGTCCGGGAGTGTTGTGATTTTGAAAGAAAGAAAATTGATGGGTAATATATTCTATTTTAGGATGAAAGACGACAGATCTTTTGTGGCACAAGAAAAGCAAGGATTTCCCTTGATTCTTCAAAGTGGGGTGAAGTAAATATGGAACACGTGGAAGTTTTAGAGAAAGGTAGTGTCTCAGTTATGATTTCGAAGTGCACCATGAACTTTAACGATTTGTTTGATGTTTTACTACAAGTAATTCTTGTTGATGAATTTCATCCATTATAGAGCCTTTAGAACTTGTACGACCTTGTGCTATTTCTTTTTTTCTGGTCATAGATGATCCAGTCGCTCACTCACTCTTCCTCTCCTGGTGACGTTTCACTCTGAGATTTGCTGACTCAAAAGTTAAATGAAACATGGACCGCCATTCCTTACAGAGAGTGGGATAGTGAATGGAAGGAGAAATACACAGGTTAATTTTTTTCAATTGCTCTAAAAAGTTATTAGTTCTAGGTGTGTTCTAACGTAAATACTGTTCTCTCCACTTCCAGAAGAATAAATAATAATACAATAATAACAAAGTAAGCATGGTGTTGTTAATTGGGGACACCATAAATACATAAACACCATAAATAATAAAATAATATACAGAAGCTGAATGCCACAAAAGCACGTTTTGTGACCCTGCACCTGGAGTAGCTGTTTTAACAATAGAAAGAGGAACAAAAACAGCTGACAAAAAGGTTATTGAGATCATTTTGATTTTAAAACTCACATTTCTTTTAAGATATATTTTTTAAAATATCTCATTTCCTGATGTCCGTTTTTAGGGTGCTTGTCATCTGTATCTACAGGAAAACTGACCTGTGTTAGTACCGCATCACATACCAGTGGCTGACTTCACCTACCCAGAGGATGAGTGTGTACACTCCGTCGAGGTAGCTGGGGGCAGCCTCTTCCTCTTTAGAATGGTTGTACACTCGGAAGTACAAAATCGCAACTATTCCATGGTTCGTAGTGTGAATGACTCTTCTTTGTAAGCAGTGTATACGATTTTTGGTATCATCTTTGATCACTAGCAATACAGTAGAACCTACTACTAATAATAACTTTGCGTTCAATTAAATGGTGTTAGGTTGGTACACTCAACATTTGGTTTATTCATGCAATTACTGTCTGGATTTGAACGCCAAGACTTGAACGTGCAATATTTAGCATCTGTATGAAGCTACATAGCTCAATTTCGTATTGATACCGTTTGTACTAAGGCACTAAAAATACAGTTACATCGGGGGAAGATTTGAAGTATGGGCTTCTGAATTGTGTTCTTTAATTTATTACTTTGATTTCATTGTAGCGGGGTTCGTCATATTGGGATTTTGTTACATGTCAATTTTTTTTCAATGTCAGAAGTGCTTCGCATTTTATTCACATATACCAAAAGCATTGTAATAAGAGTTAACAAAAATGGATAGTGACTAAAAGCAAGTTTAACTTCAGTTAAGTTCCACCAACATTTTATTACACAAAAGACTTGTGTAAATTTCTGCCATCATTTTACTCACTGAAGCAAAAAACCCATGGAAATTTCCGCCGTAATCTTACTCACTGAAGCAAAAAACCTGCGGAAATTTCCGCCATCAATTCACTTCTATAAGTGCAATGTGAGTGAAAATTACTGGTCATATATTTCACAGTTTTAAAGCAAAAAAGTGTTTTTTACCCGCTTTGTGCCAAGAATGTTTCTTCATGGCAACAATGAGCTATTTTACCGCGCTTTTTCCGATATTTTAGAAAGCCAAAAAATAAAGGCAATATGTACCAATATTTGAGAGCTTTTACCAACAAAATTAAGCTAGCATATGGCAAGATTTCCTTACAGTAACACAAATTTTGCCAAAAAAAATCCAAAAAGGACATAAAATCTTCCTTTCTTTGAAATTATCATCACAGCAAAGTACTTGAAACTAGATATGGCAAAAACATACTGATTTTTGACTGAATGAACTGCCATGGCTGCAATTTCTTTATTCCTTATAGCCTCGGTGACTTTCAAAACTTTCACGCCAGGAATGTAACCAATAGGTTCCCACGAATTTCCAGAGCAAGCATGTACTTGGATGGCATTCTCGTCTCTTCTATTGACAGGTTCAAAACCAAGCTTGACCAGCACAGACTCCTTATTGACAATGTTTTGTTTACAGTTTCCTTTGGAAATGCTCGTGAAGAGAGCTTCTTTTCAACGTGTAACTTTCAGTAAACAATGGTTCCATTTCCGTGCTTTGAGGTGCAAATTACTCGGTGGCTTTGTATTAAAGAATCACGATCGGTTGAAATTTACTTTAAGGGATCGTTAAATTTAAGATAGACAGGAAATTCATTATTAATTTTAAAGTTTCTTACCTAGAAATCGACACTGGATAAAACCTCTATCACACAAGGAGAGATTAAATCTTTCAATTTATTGAGCACTCGCTTGCACTCGGGAAAACTACCATTCGCCTCTCTGAAAGAGATCCAGGAAAGCTCATGTGCGTAAATAAGCATTTGAGCTTGTGAAAAGGTAAGCTGGGTATTGTAAGCTCTGAAACATACTTCGTATTGACACAGTTGACATATAAAAGCTTTGATTTGCGAAAAATTTGCGCTTGCCACAATTGTTCCTCCATGGCATCCATTTTGAAATGAAGTGATCACGTGGCCAAAACACATTGATAATATAGTTGGAAGCAGTGCATCATGGGATAGGTGATTTGTCCTCCTTTTGTTCCAAGACATTTTCAATCCGTGGATTTTCCAAACTGCTCGTCCCCGAACTTGATTCCTATCAGCAACGAACACGCAAATTCTTCTTGTACACTGTAATTGCAACACAGGTTTCGGTGACAATCAGCGCTAATCTTCGCCTGTTGTCATCATCCATGCCTTCTCAAGTATTTGATGTACATATAAAGCAGTAATATCGCACATGCAACGGATACATTATGAAATCTGCTAAGTGAGCACCTCCGTTTATTGAATGTGAACATGTTGATATCTTGGGTACACAGTGTCTGAACACAAAACCATTTTGTGCCAGTGCACTAGTGCTCTGGCACCAAGTGTGAACATAGCCTAAATCCAAGACTATATAAAACCCAGAGGGTAAAGTCCCATTGTTTGGGATAGTAGGCTTAAGCACATTGTGTGTGCCTAGGCTGCACCAGTTTTTTTTTTTTTACTTCCATAGGGCTGTCAAACATTGTTACAGGTACACACAGAATTGTAATAAGTTAACTAAAATGCCTGCCCCTCCAAAGCAGTCTATTCTTTGAGGTGCTGAATACATCAAAATAGTGTGATACAAACATACAAACATTGTTCTTGTGATCACTGTCACGTTTGTAATCTTCATCTTGATACATTGTGACTGATCTGATGTTTTTATTTTATCATTAACTAATCTGGAAATTTCAATTTTTTTCGGCAAAGAACACATTTACCTTGACTAGGTCAAAAGTTCGACCAAGTCATTTAAATGCGGCCTCGTTCACTAAGGGACGGACCATTAGAAAAGTGATGGGTGGGTGGGAAAAAAATATTTGTGCAAGGCAAAATGCCAGGAAAAAATTTGAGCAAAGAAAAAGGCAAAAAAAGTTCATGCAGAAGGATAAGTCCTATTGTGGTCTTTACTTAAGAAATAAAATTCTGCCATAGTGCCTATTAAAAATAGCACTTTTGGTGTTTCAAAAATTCAAAATATTCTTGGGGCCCTACCCCTGTTCCTTGAGGTCCAGTAATACGGGCAACAAAATCGTGCAACTTGCGCGCAACAAAATTGTCGCAAGTTGCGGAAACCTGCGCGTACCTCATACCCAAAGAGTTATGTAAACAAAGATGGCGGCCGCTTGCCTCCTTTGTCGGAAGCGAGCGTTTGCCATTCTCTGTTTGGGCCTTTTGTTGGAAGAGCAGGAAAGGCCTTGAAAACAGAATAGAAAAAATATATATTAGAGAGGGGAATTTATCACCAACTGATAAAGGAGCTGGAAGTTGGAGACGTCGTGGCATACTAAGCATTTTCAGAATTATGAAGCAGCAATTTTCCATTCTGTTGGATAAAGTATCACTCACCCCTGATACAAAAGAAAGACCAGTCACCGCCAATTCAGCCGGATGAACGCCTAGCTGTAATGCTATGGTTTTTAGCAACAGGCGAAACTTTTCACTCCCTAGAATCTCGCGTCAGACAAATTTGCCAATTGTGTCCGAGACAAGCCGTGCCATATACAAGGTCCTTTCACCGGAGTATTTGAAAGTGCCAAACATGGAAAGGGAGTGGGAGACAGTGGCCAACAAGTTTGAGTCAATATGGAAGTTTCCAAATGACATCGGGGCTATAGATGTGATGTGTCATCATACAGGGGAACAACAGCATCATTCTTCTAGCTGTATTTGGGCCCGACTACCAGTGCCTTTCGGCGAGTGTGGGAACAAATGTGACCCTCCATACGAAAACACGTCTTATCAAACATTGTAATTTAGTGAAACCGGGTTTCAAAAGGGTTTCCAAAGGGTTTCAAACCCCCTGAAACCGGGTTTCCAAAGGGTTTCCAAAGGGTTTCGAAAGGGTTTCCAACGGGTTTCCAAAGGGTTTCGAACGGGTTTCCAAAGGGTTTCCAACGGGTTTCCAAAGGGTTTCCAAAGGGTTTCTAAAGCGTTTCTAAAGTGTCTAAGCGCTTCCGAAAGGGTTTGCAAACTCGTCGTACCGTTTAATCAGCCTTGCTTTTGTATCATATCGTTGAAAACTATAACTAAGAAGACGCAATGAAAATTACCTGCAACATGTTGTTCCAACTAATTTCTGTGTAAAAATATCGAAGCCCATTTATGTTCACGTCAGCGTTAAAACTTAAAAAAATCGCGGCGTGTCTCTCTCGGACAGATGAAACTCACGCAAGATCATAAAATTTACGGCCGGGTGAGCGCGAACGCATCAGGTTTCTGAATTAATTTGTGAGCCGAAAAATATTTTTAGCATGCTATTTTGATGTTTATACTCTAAATTAAAATTGCTACCTTAAAGAAAAAATGCATCAGCTACATTCCTGGTTGCGAAATGTAATGATAATCTGAAGATAATAATCCCAGGACTGGTGTACTGTTTTCTCTGGTTTGCGTGACCGTAACCTAAACACACCATGGCGTGTTCGATTCTGAACCGAGATACAACGTTCATAAATAGCTGCTTGCAAATTGGTTTGAATATAGACGTTGTGATTTTGATTGCAGCGATATTTTTTTTACAGCCTTTGATTTTTGACCTTTTCACAAAGTTTTCTTTTCAACTCCGTATCTTTTGTTTACTATATTACAGTAAACCGAAATAGTCAATGAAATAAACTGGCCCGCCTCCGCCGCGCGTACCTTATGGTTTATAATGAAAACTTCTAAACAAATTGCCCCTAGTGGCAATACAAGCCAGAAAAATGTAACAAGCATAACCTACAGTTCGTCGAAATCTGTTAAAAACTGTTTCTAAACCCGCCGTTTTCAAACTCACGCAAAATCGAAAAATTATCGGCCGGATGAGCGCGAACGCATGAAATTTCAGGATTAATTTGCGGGCCGTAAAATATTTTTAGCATGCTATTTTGATGTTTACTCAAATCAAAACCGACTTGTGAAATGAAAAAGCCTAGTTATTCGCGGGCGGTCACGTTACGAACTTTGTAATATGCGTTGTTTACAAACACCTCATGAATTAAGTTTTAAGTTTTTTTTTGCTCCTTGGCCATCATCACTTTCATAACATTCGATTATCGATACACGTTTTATTCAAGACTTAAGTTTTATTCAACAAAATAAACCAAGTTTTACTCAACAAGTTTCCCGAAAATGTTTCGATCTTTGACCGTATGCAAATATTCGATTTGAGCGCTTTTTCAAGTGCAAAGATATCTCCCGCGGGAATACGCTGTCGGCTCATTCCTTAAGTCTGTGAGATTATTTCCCGCTGGAAAAAAGCGGGAGAACTTTCCTCTTTCACAACCCTCATCTTTATTCCACTATGTTCCTTTTTCCGGGGAAAAATCATTTGATAAGATACACGTTATTCACGTGATGAATTTATTTGTCGGTGAAAGTAAAAACGCAAAGAAACGAAATTTGATGCTCGTGCCTTTCTGACTACGTGACATGACTTGTGATTTAAGCGTGCGACGAAGAATTTGAAAGAAAGCAAGATTTGACACATGCCGAAAAAACTCACAAGTTCAAAGCTACTGATATCATAATTAATGACTACCTTCAAAGGCAGAGTATTTTACTGTTTCAATTGTAACTTTATATGCGTTGTGGAATCCACGATATTCAATGCAAATCAATGCGGCCGCGCCGACAAATTGGCGCCCGCTTCTATGTTTACTAAAATGAAAATTTGCTCGCAATAAAGTAAACGAGAAATACTCGGCACATCGTGGAAATTTTCATCACTACAGATTGTGCTTTTACCTCCAAAGATAAATAATAGTGGGAAAAGCGTCACCTACTCCGAATGGCAGTGTTATAATCTATGACGAGCGAGATGTTTATAAAGTCATTGCGGTACGCATTGTCGAAATGGTTGCATGGCAAGCGAACGCAGACGATTCATACGGCTGTTGTTTCTCTCCGGCGAAAACAAATTGATTTGTTTCACTCTCAAAAGACTTAGATTTTCAATACGGTGTTAGCGGTTTTGGTTGTTTACGTTTGCAACATACTGAATCAAATGCATCGATAGCGCAAGTGTTTTAACAGAAAGCGAAACCATTCAAATGAATTAACAACAGCCCTAATTTAAAAGACGAAAAATGTAGGAAAGCAACGCCGAATTTCTCTTTCAGCGGTCGCACGGTGATTTAAAGCGTGATTCAAATAGCCACGAAAACGTTGCAAGGATTGTTAAAGTGTTAGCAAAGCGAGATATACACAGATTTTTACAAAGCGTTTCCAAAGGGTTTCGAACGGGTTTCCAAAGGGTTTCTAAAGGGTTTCCAACGGGTTTCCAAAGGGTTTCCAAAGGGTTTCCAACGGGTTTCCAAAGGGTTTCTAAAGGGTTTCCAACGGGTTTCCAAAGGGTTTCAAACCCCCCGAAACCGGGTTTCCAAAGGGTTTCTAAGTGACCTCAAACCCCCCCAAAAACGCTTTTGTTGATAAGACGTGTTTTCCTATGGAGGGTCACAAATGGTCATTCACCAGACTCTGCCATATGGCAAAATTGTGACCTGAACAAGGCACTGAGTTCAGGTGACAACAAGCCAAAACCCTTGCCTGACAGGGCAACTGCCAACACTGACAGGAGATGATGCCTTTGCCTTGACAAGATTTTTGATGAAGGCTTTCCCTTTGGCAGGATTGTCACGATCCCGACGTATTTTCAATTACAGGTTGTGGTGCATGCAGAGAATTTCAGAAAATTGTTTTGGTATCATGGCGAACAGATGAAGGGTATTTCGTGCTCCAATTCTCCTTCCTCCCAACACAGTTGTCAACTTGATTTTGGTAGCACTGGTGCAGCACAATTTTCTAAGGTAGGGCTTTTAAATCATGACTAGTTAAAATGTGAATGCTATACAGTATTTATATTCTATACAGCAGGGAAGTCAAACATCTGAACGTTATATGTTAGCATTGCATGCATGTACGTGAAAATGACCCGAGCTTTTCTGATGCAAACAGCAGGATTTCAAAGAATTGAAAATTAGTACTTAATGGTAAATCCTTGCCATGCTGACATCAACTTTTGAATCTTTCCAAGCTTCATTTTCTGGTTGTATCAATTCATGCAGACCATTTTCTAATTTCTTAAAAACAATAAGCTTATTTACCTTGGGAAAAGTATACAAACAGAGAATAGAAAGTATACTCACTTTTCTATTGATTATACATATAATAAATATCCTCTGAAATTTTACTCTTCAGGGTAAATGGACTAACAGATCAGGAAGACGAGAATGGTAATGTGATCCTGCACCTTGGAGGTGCAATGATAATGAGTCATGGTTTGATTATCATTCACAATGCAGTAACAATTATTCAACTAAAGCAAGGGCAATTAGGGAACAATTCATGGATTATTTCATGGAGGGAGCAGTACCTTGGCAGTGGAGACTGTGGAGAGAACACTGTTTGAATCCATTCGGTGTGATTCAAGTAACTGTTTATATAGTCTTAGTTATGCATCAGTCAGTTCCAGAATTACCCATCCCCTGACCAGCATTAAGGTTGGGCATTTGATCACATTGTAGTCGAGGGGCTCAGGGGCCTTCATTTGTCATCATTTGGTTTTTTAAATTAACACATATTGAAATTGTTGCAGTTCAATTAAAAACAAACAGAAAACAGAAAGGTAGTTATTCGCAACAAACATCATGCCGAATACGGTACCTCTCAAAAGTAAGTTACCTGTCGCGTAGCGTTTCGTGCGCTACGCGATTCGCGTCCTGCGCTACGCGATTCGCATAGCGCAGGACGCGAATCGCGTAGCGCGAGAGTCGCCGAAGCGGCAATAATTACACTGTACGAAAAGTTTATTTTGCACGAAACCGATTAATTTCGCGGAAAGGTCGGTCGAAAGGTCGGCATCTACATGTAACAGCAACTGGATGGTTGTCAGGAAAACGGAAGGCAAAAAGTATCTCGGTATTCGATGCGTTTCGTGTTTTCCTCGACGGAAATGTTTTAGTCTGTCCTCAACAAATCATGCGAATTAAAACAGATCGGTTTCGAAAGTGTTTGTACTTGTAGTTTTCGTTAATTTTTGCGCAAGCGACACGTTATGCGAAATTACTATGTCATTTGTTTATTACAGCGACTAAATTCTAAACTAAACATGTGAATCAAATGGCGTTTTTTTGTTTGCGAGCGACATTTAACCGTAAAGAGATCGATTGCGAATGTGTTTTGAAGTTTTTCGTTTGATGCAAGCGCTACGCTATAATTTCTTCGAGATTCAGGAAACGCAACACTTTTAGCGCTTTGCATTAATTCAGTGACGGCAACGTTCGCTAACTATTTCCATGGTATAAATCTAACATCCCGTTGAAAGCGGAGCGAAGTTTCGTCCAATAATCCATAATTATAAACAGTCTACGAAGAGTCGCTTTCACTGATACGTTCATTATCCTATCGAACGGCAAAATAATTCTTTCGAACGGCTCTCGGTGAATGGCTGAATGACAGACTACGCCAGCTGTCCGCGAGAAGATAAAGTAATAGTACCAGTCACGCTCGTTTTTACCATTTATTTGAATCGAGCAAGGTTTTGACTTCAAGGCCAGGGAATAATAAACGTGATTTCTTTTATCAGACTGCAAAACATTAATTCTTTTGTCGCTGCTTGTTCGCGGAATGTAAACAAGCGGCCCGAAGTCCCAAGTGCAGTGGTCATGCAAAATTCATGTGTAAAATTATTTCTGCACTTCATGTTTACTTATTATTAAAATAAATCTTGAATGGAACTAAAAATTGTAATCGAAATTAAAGACGGTAGGGAAAGTTTGGTAGCAAAATAAAAATTAAACCCTTTGAAGTTTGTTGTAGTTGTCGGTAAAAAGCAGTGGTTGGCGGTCCCTTGGGAAAAGTGGTAAAAGTGCACCGAATTTGCATATGTCAAAATGGTAATTTGAAACCTGAAAACACGCTGGCACAAGCGAAAGTCACAAGTATTTAAGCTTATATAAACTTCCACAAATTCTCTGTTTTCTTTCTTCATTTCCAAGTATTCCACCGCGCTAAAACATCACAGAAAGCTTGGAGTGTCTTCGGGCTGGGAATAAACATAAGCCGCATAATTTGGTTTCGCGAGCGTTTCATCGATCCATCCACGTGATCTCCGTCTAAGTGAGAAAAACATTCGTCGCTTGATTCTTGCTCGTTTTAAGAGCGGGACTGTTGTCTGGCTTGAATCTTGCTCGTGTTTGGCCAAACAGATGCTCGATGACATTTCTGGGAGAGAAAAACTAGCTATTTTATTATGGAAGATCATCCAGCGCAATTATTTCCTGAGTCGGCAAAATGTTTCCGAAGACTTGTTTACGCGACGTGAAATTTGACCGGAGGAAGATATTTATCACGTGCTTGGCAACGGCAAGAAAAAGCCGTAAAGATGCTTAAACCAAGCAAATGGAAGCAAAGTTCGTGATAAACTTTGCAATGGATAATTGTTCGCTGTGTTCGCGATCTGTTGTAAAATATACAGAGTTCAGCAAACACCGTCTATCGAACCAAAGTTTGGTCGCCTTGCATGCGCTTAGCGCGATCGGTGGTTCACTTGGTCGCATCTTCATCTTCAAACGCCCCAGGAAATCAGATATTTTTAAATTGGAATCGCGCAAGAAGTTGTACAAGCTGTTTAAGCTTCGCGCGCTACGCGATTCGCGTAGCGCAGGACGCGTTTCGCGTAGCGCAGGACGCGTTTCGCGTAGCGCAGGACGCGAATCGCGTAGCGCAGGACGCGAATCGCGTAGCGCGCGACAACGGTAACTTACTTTTGAGAGGTACTGTAGTTTCCTCTTTGTCGCATTGAATGTTGCATTGAATGTCGTTGTGTGTCGTTCTTATGTGGATGAGCCCAAGGGTGGGACATTTCAACGTCTTATTTGTCCCCATTAAGGAATTACCTTTTTGGATTCAGTGAATTATTAGGGAGCATTGATAAGATGCAACCACAATGGCAACACCAAGTTAAACGTCAATTGAAAAAAGAAATTGTTCTTTTAAACTACTTTGCAATAAATTATTGTTCCAATTTGTTTCATTTGTATAATGTGACTGTTGTCCAGGGGAGTTGCATTAAAAATGGTTTTTTAAGGCATGTCCAAGCGTTCATTGTCAGCACAAGGACTGCAGAAGGGACTATCAACAAGCATGTTATTTATGGCATTTTGATAGGTCTCATTAAGAGTGATCTCGGAAGATATGGTCAGTATTTAAATTTTGTGATTACCAACGGTTGGTTACAGTCCCTGTACCAGATAATGAACTTGACTCGAAGGATTGTAACCACGTCAAGGCCTGCTATCACCAAAGCAACTTGGCTCGAAGTAAACGCAACGTTTCTACATCATATAGTGTCCGCTATAGTTGAAGATGAAATTCCTGATCAACTTATTCTAAATGTTGACCAAACACCATCTAAGTTCATACCAACGGATAACGTCACGATGACAGAGAAGACTTCAAAGCGTGTATCCAGAAAAGGGAGTAATGACAAACTTGGAATTACTGTTACTTTAGCGGAAACGTTAAGTGGACAAATATTACCATTCCAACTCATTTACACTGATAAGACAAGCTGTTCACTGCCGCATGTCAAATTTCCAGCCAGGTTCTGTTTGAGTTACAATGAAAAGCACTGGAGTAACAAAGCTGACACAATGGCTCTGGTGAATAAAATAATTTTCCCGTATGTCACTAAAGTCAACGAGTTAGGCCTCCCTGAAACTCAAAAGGCATTGCTAGTATGGGATGCATTCAAGGCACAAAGTACAGATAAAGTCTTGAGCAAGCTGGAAAGGCTGAACATAAACGTTGTCGCACTACCAAAGAACATAACTCATCTGTTGCAGCCTTTGGATCTAACAAGAAACGCATTTGTCAAGAAGATGGAGAAGCGTGGTTTCAGTAACTATTTTAATTTACCTGATGCATTTTCAAGAATTTTAAGCAGTTAAAGGCGGTAACTAATCGCGCTACAAGCGGTAAATTTTACCAGTTACAGCTTGATAAGGAGAACCCTATGATATTGCATCAGCATTTTGTTCAAATCTTCATCTCTTACTTTCAACAATAGTTTATACATTATTTTCATAGAATTTTGATGCATATGTTTGATAGCTGCCTATGAGGTCTGCAAGTTCATCCATCCCTGGAAAATATAGCATTAGTAAATGATAAAAAAAAACTTTGCAAGTTCTTTTCTTTTATTAGGTGTTTGAAATCTTACAACACCTCTAATTTTTCTGCACTTCATAACTTCATTGGCAACCAACAATCTTATCTTATCTGACAATGATTCTCTGGTATTTGTATTAGTATGTTCTGATTGACCCACCGCATCAATAAGAATATCTTGTTCTGAATTAATGATTTCATCATTTGAAATTTTATAATCCTTATAATAGTAAACAACAAACTCTACTAAGTATACTTTATTATCAGATACAAATAACTTTGATCTATTACTGTAACACTCAATAATATTAGACTTGATGATGTCTGTACTGTCATCCTCTAATTCATCAAGGCCATCCTCACTCTTTGAAATACATAGTCTCTTCTATGAAAAGTATGTGCTTACATAAAATGTTTTTGAAAATATTTTTCTCAACCAAAGTTCCATCATGCATCTGTACACATATTCTTGTGCACCTACTTCTCTCGTAAAAAGGAAAACAGCACCTTTTTTCCTGAGACAGCATTTATAATAGTCTAAAGACATTCAGTTTTATCCTTCAAGAAATATGAACAAATGTATGTTATACATTTGTAATGACTAAACACCGAATAATTCTTTATTTTGGTAACAGCATAAACCATCTTTCAAACCTCTACTTATTGTTCGAACAATTAAATTTGGTTGTCATCACATTCTTGATAATTCATCTTATTATTATAATTCATTGTTGGACTACTTAAACCGTTGACCTTGTTTTCAGCTACCAAGTTATTAATCAATCACAAAAACACATTTTGAGTACTTGTGCTTTTTCTCATCGACAAATTTCACACCAGGTTTATCAAATATCCAACAATACTGCTTTATGTAATGAGTATGTATTTTCATTCCTATTTACTTCAATTTCATGATACTGTTACAATGTCAACTTTTTTCTTACAACTCTGCTTTTGCATTGTTAAATTTACTTTTAAAAAAAACAAAAAGATGATTTTAAAATAATGAGTTTACTCTACTACCACTACGCTACCTAATACACATCAGCAACAATTTTTACATGCTACAGAATCATATAATCTATTTCATCCAAATACTAATCCACTTTTAAATCATCTTCCTCGCATAATTGAAGATCAACATCAGCCTTAGATCAACTCACTAATTTTCAATCACTGTATATTAAAGTGTTTATAATAATTTCTTTTTTATTTTCTTATCTAAATCTACACATTACGTAATGAACGTCTGCGAAAAAATCTTTTAATTTCATTAGAACATAAATTTTGTATGATTTTTTAAAATCTTCGAAATCTGCCACCATTTTGCTCTACCATTTGCATTAATCTCCTCTCGATCCCTCTCGGTTAACAAAGGATCTGTGACATAGATTAAGAAGCATGTAACTTGAAACAAAGCAACACCTGACTTCAAACAAAGAAACTATGATGTAGATTAAAGAACCTGTGATTACACACAATTCCTAAATGAATACAGTTTCAACAATAATTGGTACAATTTCTTAGAATACTAATGCTATTAGTTCTACTATATTATAAATAGTCAACATAAATATTTCTCTTCTGTTTCAATCTTTATCATATCCAAGACAGTTGCCCAGATTTAACATCTTTCAATGAACCTATCACTATTTTAATAGTTCTACAAGCTTCCTATGATGTCTCGTTTCTCTTTGAACATAACAACGAATGGAAAACCAATAAAGCAACCATATGGAAGGGAGTCTTTCGTCACTCTCTTCATAAATACTGCAAAGTAACATTACATATTAACTCCAAATCAATCCTATTTCCCTATCTTGCGCAAGTCTACCGTACATTGATGCTTGTTTGTGCTACTGTTATATGTCCACGTTTCAATTCTACCACTATCTCACTTTCGTCAAAACGCAAATCATACTCAACACTAACGTAAATCTGTGACGGCTGTGTGCTACCTATACTCTTCTTTTTCCTTAAATTATAGCATATTAATTTATTCCAAAAAATGTTCATTAAGTAATCCTATTTTTCACTTACTTACGCATCCTTTCATTGCATGCTTCAAGAGGTTACATTCCCTTTGCAACCATTCTAATATCTCTGACAATTCAGCTACAATTGCCAGAATTCTTTACCACTGTGAAAATAACTTTATCTGTTGGACTACTTAACTGAAGTTAGCAGGGAACCAATACAAAAATGAATTAAGACGGTTGCATAATTAAATTTTATCCTTATAATTATCAAACTTCAGCAATAAACTTTCACCTACAATAGCAACAGTAACTCATTGATCAATGATCAATATGAAACAACAACTTCAACTTCAAGAACTACAACTTTATTACTTCCATCACTTATTTACAATAATGTACAATATAATTACAAAAATATACCCCACTGAATGTAAATGTGAACTACACTGTTCACTCATGCTGCTAAAAGAAGTTCGTTATTTTGTGTAAATTTAAGCGTGATTTTATTGCTACTTTACATTATATTATTTTGTAAAATCACACATGTCATGAAATATAATATCAGTATCTTTTTTTAAATAGTTTCCTTTATTAATTTAAGCAAAAGAAAAAAAGGAAAAATATATAACAAACATTAGTTGCTACAAATTTAAAAGTCTGTCCTTGACTTTTTTCAGTTTACCTAAATGTTTACCCATAACCACCCCAACAGTATTCTTCTTTGCTTGTGAATGAAGTTCCACCCTTCTCAACACACATAAGATACATTAACTCATCCCCTTTCCATCTTACAAGTACCATCAGCCTGGTACTCACAAAATACATGTAGATATTCAAATCTACACTTATGTCACTTTCCAACTAATATGTTATACAACCAGTATATAATCAAAGCTTTCATCCTTTGACTAAAATAACTAATCTCCAATATAACGATCATTTATTATATTCTGACGCCTTTTCACTATTTAAATTTTCATTACTCTTTACAAAAAGAACATCTCTACACGTAACATGTGGGTCTGATTTCCAGTTAGCACATGTTAGAGGACGACCTGTCAAGCGTAACATAAACAAATTCATATCGTACCTTCATATGAAGAGCTCAATGACTTGTTAGGCATAACCTATGAATGACTGAATTACTTCTGCATTTATTTGCCATTCATTGCAGTCATAAAATTTTGTTGATTCTCTGTTCCCCGCAATCTTCATGTACCTTTAAGGAATTAACTTCTTGAATCACAATTCATGGAACAATAAGCATAAATCTAACAACACCTGAAATACATAGTAACTGCCACCCTTCACTTCATCATTATCTTCTTTCTTATACACGTTAGGTTTGTCAGTTGTATTTCCTACACCTCGCCGTTTGCTTCCAGATTGGCTTTGGTTTCTACTTTCGTTGCATCCTTAGATCTGTTTTTCCAGTTTCATGTGACAATAAACTTCCATGTGACCTTATTTGCCACATGTATCACAAGTGTGATTCTTGGAAATTCAGCAATCTTTCACAATATGACTGGGTTTATCGTATCTCCTGCACCTGTTTTGAAACTTTTGCTTCTCATTAAATCATTTAGTACTTTAATGAAAAGATGACACATCCCTTGTGAAAGGTTTTGAAGACTGCGTCAAGGATTGGAATAATTCAGTTCAGTATGTAAATTGTTACGATAAACTTGAAATTCTTCAAGCGCATGAATAATCTCTTTGCAGAAACATTGTGTTATTCCTCGTCAAGCATTCACAACATTGTGAGTACTGCAGGGTAATCTTGCTTTAAACTTTTAATAGCTTTTCCCAAGGAAACCCACCTGGTGCGGTATGCCTTCTGGATCTTCCAAACCACTGCCTTTCTTGTGTTTTCACTTAACTTTAGACTGTTTATATTAATTTGCACTTTGGCATATAAAACAGTTGTCTTGTTACATTTTTTTGGACAATGACCATAGCTGTTCAAGATTTGTTTCGATTACTGAGACGTACACCACGAAGTCATTTGAACCCCCACAAACAAGAGCTAGTCGGTGACAAACACACACTACAGTTGATGCATTACTAGCAGACTACTAATATGTTCCTCCTGCTTTTTCTTAAGCTTCTCACCAACTCTATTTCTTCTACTTGTAAACACAGAAGAACCATCAGATGCCAACCCTGCAAGTGAAGTCTACTGTAGCCCATTTTGGTTTATGTCCCAACTTATCATGTCCATGATGGCATCAGAGTTAACATCCTCATGGTCTTGCAGAAGATTTTGAACGAAGAGAAACTGGGTGTAAACTTATGCATCAAACATGTATTGTACAAAAGTAACCAGTTGTTCCAAAACAGCAACGTCACTTACTTCATTGCAAAGTAGAAAAAAGTAACGACCATTTGTAACTTTTTGGACAACTTGAGTTTTAAGGACTTGACCAATAGCTAGTAAAATCTCTTACTTACACCTTTCTGACCAATGTGCCAAGTACTTCATATTCTGTATTGCATACTGAGTTAAAAAGTCTATAAGTGGCAAAACCTTCATGTTGAAAATTTCTTCTTTAGCAATGAAATAAAATGCCGTGAATACCTGTACAAACACCTCGTCAACCACTTCAGCTTTCTTCTCTATTTCATTTTCTAACCACAATGCCTGCTGAAGAAGTTCTAGCCTTACTGAATGCTTCTGCTCTTCAAAATTACCACACTCTGCTATTGCAACCTTCCTGTAACATATACCAGGTGTATTAACATACTTCACAGCTTTTCCTATTTTGATATGCTTCTTACAAAGACAACGAAGCATTCCTTCCCCTTCTTTAAGTGCCAGCCACCATACACCGGTGTTATGGCAGTATACAGCGTCATCATCAATCCATTCATGTTTCAAAAGATGCGACTTTAATGGTAATTGCCTCTTTACTTCACTGGGAAATAGTGACTTGCAAATGCTTTTGACACAGAGCACATGATTGTGCAACACAATAGGATAGTTACTATCAAAACTTTCTTCTAAGATGCATAGGTGCTGTTCTTCTGAAATCACACATGGTTTAAAAGGTGCCTATCCTGATCCTGCTCTTAAGGACAGTTTTGAAGATATCATATTTTTGGGTGGTATTTAATTTCCAATTATTCTGGGTGATGTGCTTTCCAAGACAAATGTTACTTCTTCTACTATTTGCAAAGGCGCGTTATCACTCATGATATCATCGTTTCCTAAAACATACATTTTCCATGAAAAGACCTCCATCGAAATTTTTTATATACACCTTAGCTTTAGAGGTTTAATAAAATACAGCAAAATTTGAGTTTATATTAGTATTTTGTTTTCTAAGCCTCATGCCATAAAGTGCAACATAAATAGTGGTAAAGCCACTTGAAAACACCATAGTAAATATTTGTTTTCTTTTAAAATTATGCTATTGTTTTTACCTGTAAAGGTCTCCATTCTTGTCTTCTTAGCTGTGCTATCGACAGACAGAAAGAACAGCATCGTTATCTCCCATTTCATTGCCACAGAAAGCCCACCAAAACTCCCAGCAAAAAACGGTCTTGTTTTGAAGGTTACCTAGAACACATAACACTCACAATAATAACCGCATCATTTATGTTTTTTGTTTTTTACATTGCTCCAACAAATTGTGTATTATTATTTTTTTTAATTTACCTGATGCATTTTTAAGAATTTTAAGTATTTTAAGGTACTAACAAGTGGCACTACAAGCAGTAACTTTTACCGGTTACCGCCTGATAAGGAGAACCCTGTGATATTGCATCAGCATTTTGTTCAAATCTTCATTTCTTACTTTCAACAATAGTTTATACATTATTTGCATAGAATTTTGATGCATATGTTTGATAGCTGCCTATGAGGTCTGCAAGTTCATCCATCCCTGGAAAATATAGCATGAGTAAATGATAAAAAAAACTTTGCAAGTTCTTTTCTTTTATTGGGTGTATGAAATCTTACAACCGCTCTAATCTTTCTGCTCTTCATAACTCATTGGCAACCAACAATCTTATCTTATCTAACAGTGATTCTGTGGTATTTGTACTGGTATGTTCTGATTGACCCACCGCAACTCAATAATATTAGACTTGAAGATATCTCTACTGTATCCTCTAATTCATCAAGGCTATGCTCACTCTTTGGAATATAGTCTGTTCTATGAAAAGTATGTGCTAACATAAAATGTTTTTGAAAATACTTTTCTCAACCAAAGTTCCATCATGCATCTGTATACATACTGTTGTGCACTTCTCTCGTAAAAAGGAAAACAGCACCTTTTTTCCTCAGACAGTGTTTATAATAGTCTAAGGACATTCAGTTTTATCCTTCAAAAAATATGAACAAATATATGTTATACATTTGTAGTCACTAAACATCGGCTGAAGGTCTATATTTGCAGCAAATGGTAATAAAATAACTGTCTGGTGGTCACTTGAGATGCAAGTCGTAATCCGAATTACCAGCAATTAAACTTGATACTTAGAGTTAGAGTTAGTTGGATCGAAAATTTCATTAATTGTAGTTTTTCAGGATATCAGCTCATCTTCTAAGGGTGCTACTTTTCACCTCTTAGCTTAAATCATCGGACAGAGGCTTTGCTACCATAATCTTGTTTGAAAAACTAACCAAAATTCAACCGGCATTGTATGAGCTCATGTAGTTTTGAATCACCATTCTTATTTGAAAGGTAGCTCCAGGCCTGGACATTTTGTGTCGGCTTAAATATTGTTATGTGTAATTGTTGGACAATCAGAAGTCTAGATTAATATGTACAAATTAGGAGATTTTCAATATGACATTAAACAGCTATTCCAAACTATTAAAAGACATATTAAACTTCCCACAGTATACAGCTTACGAAAAAAAAAACATTTTCACCATCAGAATTCGAAAATGATTGTTATACATTAAATTATTTTAATTTTATTTTTTTAGCACATCAATTGCTTTTTAACTTCAAAGTTTATCAACAAAATCCAATGATGCAATCATTTAAATAAAACCTCTTCGACAACACTTTTACATAGCACATCTATTTGTTTTTCAACATTAAAATTGAAAATGAAATTATCCATTTCTCTTGAATTTTCATTTTGCATACTTTTGGATATTAAAAGGTTAATAATCTTTATAAAACAATTACTTAAAGAATAACCATACCTTTTCAAATGAAAGAAGCAACCATCTGTCTTCACCTAGTGTCACACACACTCTAATGACAATGAATGGTTTTGCAGGTGACACGAAACGTACGCCTACAAATCCTCTTTACCTCAACCAAATTCCTACTCTTCTTCATACTCATTCCTACTCTCCGCTCAACCATCCTTCTTTATTGGTCGTTTTAGTTTAATGTTAAACAGTTGTATAAATGAATTTGAATTTGTCCTGATTATCCAGGCATAATGACACATTGATGAACTTATAGTTTAAAGGCTCAAATAAACAGCCAGTGTTCTCATCAATAAGCTAAATACAAAATATCTTAATGCTACAAGACTTCAATATTAAATTATTAATTCTTTACAAAACTATTTGCTCTTAAATGTTTTAACATTATTTTGATCATATAGAAATTAGCAAATACAGAAACAAAATTATATTATAAATCATTTGAATATATTAATTATCAAAACTATAATTGTAAATACAAACTTTTAATACAACATTTTATTGTTGTGTTAACAACAAATCCTCTGATTCAATTCACTTATCCAAGTCTTTTTATCATAGTAAAGGATTTTATTTTCACTAATGCTTTTCTGTTTTTGTGGTCACAAACTTTTGTGCACTGAAGGCCTATTTCCCATATAAAGAAAAGACTTTATAACCAGTACAGTTTAGTAGACTTACAAACTTAAGATATATTATTGCGGGCGACAAGGAGGAGCCCGCAGACTAATCTTCGTTTCGAGCAGCGGACTTACATCCCGCGCGTGCGCCGCACGTACGTAGGCTTTTCTGTTGGCCGGATTTTTCGTCTTCCAACTGGTATGTATGGAATGCAATCACGTCATTGGTCCACGTGATTAGGATTCATGCGCAAGCCGCGTGATAAGATATCCCGGATGTCCAGAACCAGTAAAACCTGTTGGAAATCCTTTCCACGTTCTTCCACGTGAGTGATCGCGACTGGTGAATGTGCGGTAGGTGGCTGTTGTGGGTCCAACTGCAAGTTTCATTGGTAAGTCAATCTTTATAGCAATTACAAGGTCATGTATACATTTTGGAGGTGTATTTGCAAAGCATCGCCATGTTTCGGTTCATAAAATTGGTTCGCTGGAGTGCTTTCATGTTGAAATCATACAGATATTTTTAGTTTCACTTTCCACAGACGAACATCTTTCCATCGGCAATTGGTGCACTTCAATGCATTCTGATCGTCGAAATGATCAGCGAAGCCGTAATCTGCTTCATTCAAGCATACAGCCAGTTTATTTATCAAAAATAACACAAAACTGTTATTACAACCATTACTCGCCCGCACTTTTTAACCGAAGGTTACCACTAGTATTATTATATTATTTTGATACTAAGCTTTCAAACTCATCAATAATTCATCAATAAATATGTTCAATTCTAATTATTACACTTCCATCCACAAAAACATAAAGTCGGTACAAATCTTTTATTTTTTCCCCAGATGGGACAATCTTCTGCCTTTGGCTAATCTTTGAGATATAATAAAGGGTACAAATTTTTGTCACATATATGAAAGGGATATCACTTTTTAACCCTTTCACTCCCAGAGTCAATTATAGAGACATGCAGTGCACTTCTAACTTTTGAGTCTGTCAACGAAATTGTATGGTGTGACTATTCAAATTAAACCTCTTCAGCAGTACTTTTGCATGGTGCCATTTGCTTTTCAATATTTTACAAAACGAATTTAAAGATGGTTGTTAAATTTTGATTTTTGACATTATTGGAAGTTAAAGGTTTAATAAATGTCGGTATGCAGTGAAAAGGGAAGGGATTGAACCTCTTTGCAAAGCCTTCCCATATAAAAGTTATTGATCCCCCTCCCCCAGAGCTTATTACAGCCATTTTTGATATTAACTATATACACAGCAATTTCGTTGTACTTAGTTTTTGTGTTGCTTGACATATATTATATAATCAAGCCTTCCCTGTATAGTCTGTAAATATTTCTTACATACAACAGGAAATTTGTGAGACAAATTCTTTGAAGGAAGTTCAGAACATAATAAATTCGCTAGACCTTATCGATATTTGGCGGGTCTCCAATCCGGATACCAGAAGATTCACTTGGAGAAGAAGCAAGCCCGAAATTCACTGTCGCTTAGACTTTTTCCTGACGAGTAATAGTCTAAGTTCGGCAATTACAAAAGCTGATATTTTACCAGGGTACAAAACAGACCATTCTTTGATAACGCTCCACCTTGCTAACAATACTAATCCCAGGGGCCCGGGCTTCTGGAAGCTAAATATGTCTTTTCTATCAGACAGTGAATATATGAATTTGATAAAAATAACAATCACTGAAGTTGCAAATGAATACCAAAATAACACTGAGGTTGATGACGTCCTCCTCTGGGATACAATGAAGATGCAAATTCGTTCAAAATCAATACAATACGCAAAGCATAAGAGAAGCAAAATGAAGTTAACAGAAACAAATTTAGTCTACCATAACGTCTCTACAGAGGAAATTGGAAGAAAATGACCTATCTCAAATCAACAAGATCACTATATATAATGAATTAAAAGTTAAAAAATTACAGTTAGAAAACGTTGTCCAACATCAAACTCGAGGAGCCATGATAAGATCCAAAGCCCGCTGGTATAACGAAGGAGAAAAAAACACGAAATACTTCTTAAACTTGGAAAAAAGGCATTTTAATACCAAAACCATAAGGCAACTTCAGCTTGAGAATAATAGCGTCATCAAAACAGATGAGGAAATATTAACAGAAGCAAAATGTTTCTATCAAAACTTATACGCATCACACGCGCCTGATATCTCTGCTCATGATGCTTTTTTCTTCCCCGAAGAATCTACTGTAAAACTCGACCAACATGCGCAGGAAGAATGCGAAGGGCCCTTAACAAAAGAGGAATGCCTAAATAGTCTAAAAACTATGGCACCGGATAAAACTCCTGGGACAGATGGTCTTCCAGCCGAATTTTATAAGGTTTTCTGGGAAGATATTGAAAGCTATTTACTTAATGCACTAAATGGTGCATACGAAAAACGCTGTTTATCAATTTCTCAAAGAAGAGGTCTAATTACCCTCTTACCAAAAAAAACAAACCGGTTAACCTTTTAAAGAACTGGAGACCTATAACTCTTCTCAATTGCGACTATAAAATCGCAGCTAAATCCATAGCAAACTGCATAAAGAAATTTCTGCCGGACATAATAAATAATGATCAAACCGGTTTTTTGAAAAACAGATTCATAGGAGAAAATATCAGACTTATTGAGAGTATTATTAACCATACAGATATGGAACAAATCCTAGGCCTTTTGTTATTTGTAGATTTTGAAAAAGCCTTCGATAGTATAGAGTGGTCTTTTATAGAGAAAACACTAAGACACTAACTTTGGAACATCCTTGGTAAGCTGGGTTAAACTTTTTTATACGAACATAAGCAGTTGCGTCCTTAACAATGGATGGGCATCCAACTTCTTTTCTTTACATCGTGGAGTAAGACAGGGGTGCCCACTGTCTCCATATTTATTTATCTTAGGTGCTGAAATCTTGGGTAACGCAGTAAGAAAGGATAGAGAAATTCGCGGTATCAAATTGGGCAACTCAGATTGCAAATTGTCCCAATATGCAGATGACACAACAATGATCCTAGATGGCTCAGAGCGTTCTTTTTCGAGAATATTATACGTACTAGACATGCAAAGGTATCAGGTTTGAAAGCAAACTATGAGAAAACTGAAGCCCTCTGGATAGGTTCAAACAAGAATACTAATGCTGTTATTCCTTCGAGTAAACCGATCCTTTGGGCTAAGGGGAAGGTCTACGCCTAAGGAGTTTGGTTCTCGACTTCGGGGCCAGCCAATATTGACAATAATTTCACTGAGAAAATCGAAAAGATTAAAAAAATCCTCGGGAGCTGGTCGGCCAGAAGACTTAAACTTATGGGTAAGATCGACATTTTAAAAGCTCTAGCAGTATCTCAGATTGTCTATGTTTTGTCCTCCCTTCCGACACCAAAAGGGGTCATAAGGGAAATTAACACTCTATTATACGATTTTCTTTGGGACAATAAAGGGGACAAAATAAAAAGAACAGAAAAGATCGATGATTACAGTAAGGGGGGGCTAAAGATGCTTGATATTGCTAGTTTTAACCAGGCCTTAAAAATGAAATGGGTAAAAAGTTATTTAGATGATCAAGATACAGGCAAATGGAAGCTTTTCTTTAACCATCGACTAGCACGATTTGGAGGGAAATTATTTTTCTGGGGAAACTTAAGCCCTAAAGATGCTCGTTTACTTAATCTGCGAGATCCGTTTTTAGCTGAGGTAATGGAATACTGGACGACCCTAAATTATAAGGACAACAATTTAGATTTCACGTCAGCTCAGATCTGGCACAACTCCCTCATAAAAATAGAGAACAAACCAATTTTCTACAAATCTTGGTTCACCGCAGGTGTGAAAGATGTTAAAGATATTCTTGATACGGACGGAAATTCGATATTAAGCTATACTGCATTTACCTCTAAATATAAAATCAAGACTAACTTTCTAGAATTCTATAAGGTAGTATCCGCCCTTAAATTGTTCAGGCAAAAGTGCTCTCAACAACCTAACAGAGGACCCAAAACCAAGACCTTTGGTCAAACATTATTAGCCTCAAAAAAAGCCTGTAAAACTGCTTACAAATCAATCATCGAAAAAAAAGGCCACCACCCCTCTTAAAAGCCAGGGGAAATGGCTGTCTAAGGAAACTATAATAGGAAATGCGAACGTGAATTGGGAGAATACATATCGTCTCCCCTTTCTGCGTACAACAGAAACAAAGTTACGAGTGTTCCAATTTATGTTCCTCCACAGACGAATAGCAACAAATAACTTCCTCTTTAAAATTGGCCTAAAACAAGCAGACTCTTGTTCTTTTTGCGGCGAATCTATTGAAACCCTTGCCCACCTGTTCTGGTATTGCAGTTACACTCAAAAATTTTGGAAAGACATTTATCATTGGATAGTTCAAAACACCACCTTAAACAAATCTATTGTCTTCTCTCCTCTTATCTGTCTTGGACTAATTGACAATATCTCTGATTTACTATTACATCACCTTTTCCTTATCGCCAAACGATATATTTATACATGTAAGTTAAATAACTGCATCCCTGCGCTACAGGTTTATATACAAACCGTTATGAACTCTATAGAAATTGAAAAAGAGATTGCCGCTAATAACAACAATATGTCTTCCTTCAAAAACAAATGGGGCCCTCTTAAACTTTGCCCCTTGGACAAATAAACTTGCTGTTATTAAATACTTCCAAGAAGTTCTAAAAGTTAAAAGAGGTGCAGAAACAAATGCAAATGCAAAGCTCTTTTTAGTTGGTAGGACAGACTCCTTATGTTTTTGGTGTACCGTTTATTTTGCAACTTTGTAAATAGTAGTCTAACTTGCAAATGTTGTAACATTGTATTTTTTCTTTATCTCTCGTACGTTTTGTTTTTATTTACCCTCTATGTAAATGTAACTATTGTCAGTAGAAGTTTTGTAATTAAATAAATGTTAAAAAAAAAAAAAAAAAAAAACTTTTAGTTCGGCCCGGCAGTTAATGTAAGACGGACATGAAGTTAAGTCTCTCAGGGTGGGTAGTGCAAAGAAAAAGTCAAGCGAGCAAAACACATGAGCACGCGCGACAGTCGCTCAACGCGAGCACACGCCAACTCGGTCTCTGTTCATTCATTTTGAAAACGGCTCGCGCACAAGGTTGAGAAGGCCTTCACGTTTTGAACGCGACAAAAAAGTTTGAAATTAACGTCGAGACCTTGCGTGCATATCCCAAAGGCTATGTTGGGGTTTTGCTGATGTTGAGAGATTAGAATAAAATGCTTAGTTGCACGAAACAATTGGGCTAGCAACTAGCAACAATTTTCGGGAGTTTTGGTCGCTAGGGCTTCCCTGCGCGAACGGGCGTACGGGTAGGTGGGTATTGAAGGATAAGGGGCGTGCGAAGGAAAAATATTGCGAGTGATGACAGAAGGGGATGTGCGCGAAAGAAACTTAGGCGAGGTTACCTCACCCCCTCTCCCCAGTCTTCTTTCGTTTTTCCCGTTAGTTCACGTGCCGGTTTTCAGCTGCTCCCCAACCCCACAATCTTAACGCCTGGAACAGGTTACATTTCAAGTCGTGTTGTTACTACTAAGAAATATTGTTGCAAACGCAAATCTTTCCCAGTTTACTATATTCACTTAGCTTACGGGTTCAATTTGGCTATTGTTTGAGTTTAATGTAATCTATACCTTCTCTATCTTCTCTTCGCTATACAATTTGTATGTTTTGCACGAGACGAAGAAGCTTATCGATCATTTTACTCTTATGTTTACAAAGCTGTCTGTACCTCTTGCCGCAAGAAACATGCTGAGTGACTTGTGGCTTTAGGATGGCAAAGCACCGACAAAAGTACGAAAGACCAGGGAGCAGCCGCCCCTCCCACTTATTTAGAGAGGTTTGTTGGGAAATTCATTTTTTAATAACGCTTTGCTTTAGCTTGGTGAATGCATCCAGTTTTTTGGCTCTTGTTTCAACCGCGAGATAATAAAACATTAAAAATTACATGCGTTCGCAGGCTAGTATCTTTGTATTTCTGTTTGTTAAGTGCCATAAAAGCCACTTTCATTAGCCTATTCCACTCTCACCCCCATCTTCACTGGCGCCTAAAGGTCTAAACTGCCACTGTGCTTGCTTTCCTAAAATGTCAACTCCGTTTGCTTATACTGTGGGTTCTCTTAGTGAGTTTTTTCCTTTTTTTAGATCTGCCAAATATAATGCAAAGGTCGCTATTAACGCATACGCCACTCAGGAGCAAACTCCATTTCGACAGCTACCGACTCCTTATTCGCCTACCACCAGTCCAGGTTGGACTCCTGGAATTGTGCAAGCCACGCCTTATCAGAGTACCGACAGCAAAGAGTTTGTCGGTGCATACAA
The DNA here is from genome assembly GCA_022457155.1 of Cladopsammia gracilis. Classification (NCBI taxonomy): domain Eukaryota; kingdom Metazoa; phylum Cnidaria; class Anthozoa; order Scleractinia; family Dendrophylliidae; genus Cladopsammia; species Cladopsammia gracilis. The sequence goes on along the minus strand of JAJGOT010000169.1, from coordinate 279,544 downwards.
CACAGCGATGGACAAAATCGCCAGCAAGATATCTAGTGAACGAGAACCTCTGATTTCACAACTGGAGTCTTGGGATAAAAGCGATGCAACGCAACGGCAGCATTACATCCAGAAAGCAACTGAAGACTGCATGCTTGTGTGCGAAGTAATTGCCCCAAATGATGGTCAAAAGCTGTTTCAGGAAATGACGTGTGCTACTCCAGAAAACCTGAATGACGAAGCCAAAGTCGATGACGTGATGAAAGCCCTCATGAACGCTTATCAGAATGCTAACAACAGGAACACCAAAACACAAATCCTCAGTCTGTATGGTTACAAGTATTCGGTCAGTACTCTGAAGAAACTTCATTCGCCATATGGAAAATTATCTACGCACCAAATTCACCGAGCAAGATGCCATGCAAGAATGCTGGGTCCCGGTAGTGTTCCCGAGCAAAAGAAGCATCATCGCGTGCGCATTGACATGAGCAAAGTGGACCATTTCATCGAGTTTGTCAATCGTCCATATTTCTACCAAGACGTATCATACGGAAGTAAACTATTGAAGCTAGACAATGGCGAAACTATTGAAATGCCGATTGTCGTGCGCACGGTTACACGGTCGACAATGATCAGCCAGTATATGCAGTTCTGTCAGGAAGAAAAGTGCGAACCCCTCAGCCGTTCCACATTATTCAAGATTCTTGAAGTGCGGGAAGCCTCTCAGAGAAAGTCATTGCAAGGTCTTGACAACACTGCTGCCGATGGATCCGCTGGTATCCAGATGGTTGAAATGATAGTTGATAATCTCGAGAAAGGAGGATTGGAGAGACAATGGTGCACTGAAGTGAAACTAAAGCTAAAGGATGCAAAACGCTACTTGAAGACTGGTTATCGTGTCCACTGTAAGCCAGAGGAGGCCGCATGCCCCGACCACTGCCGCAAATTCGCCCTTAGTGACGAACAAGATCCTGATTTCCAGGAAAGCTGCTCCCACCAGCACTCAGAAACTTGTGATGACTGTCAGAATCTGCGAAATGTTCTTGATGAAGTAGAAGGCCAAATTAGAGGATCATCTTGGAACCCTTATGGCAGCGAACAACAAGATCTGATTTATAACTTCAAGCAGGCTCGCACAGACATCTTTAAATGGAAGGCTCACATCGTCCGGTCTGTCAACCAGGAAGCAGCCAAGCAGGATCAATTGAAGATGATAGCTAACAACCCGGAATCAGCACTTGTTGTAATGCACTGCGCTATGAAGTTCCTGCAACTCAGATATCGTGAGAAGCAATCGGATTGGTACGTAAAACGGGGATTGAGTTGGCACATCTCTACGGTCATCTCCAGTGATCCGGACAGGGCAGGTAGCCTAGAACTGCAGTCATATGCCCATCTGTTTGACACTTGTCAGCAGGATTGATTCGCCATCTGTTCAATTGTCGAAAACACCTTAGAGGAAATTAAGTCCCAGAAGCCGTATGTCACAAAGGTTTATCTGCGGTCGGACGAAGCAGGATGCTTCCCTAACAACTCGCTGATTGCTGCAGCAAAAGATCTCGGCCAGCGAGTAGGTATAGCTGTTTGTCGCTACGATTTTTCAGAGCCGCAATATGGCAAGGATGTAAGCGATCGAATATTATGCCCGATTCTGTAACGAAGGTCACGATATACTTACAGCAGCAGACATGAGAAAAGCACTTTCCGAACGACCAGTAAAAGGTACGTCCGCATGTGCTTGCGCAGTCGATGAGGCTAAAAAGACCTTAGAAGTGAACAAGATGGATTGCTTCAGCAAGCTACACAATATCCAATTTGAGCAGAAGGGTATTCGTGTTTGGAGATCATACGGAATTGGTCGTGGCAAAGAGATCCCTTTTGACAAGCTAGTTTCACAAGGCCAAGAGAGCACCGACCTCGTTATTACTTGTGATTTTTTTGCTCTTAAAGATACACGTGTATATAAATGCAAAGAGCCTCTGGCAGAGAGCTCAGCAGACAATACTGATTCTGAGCTGGATATTTTTGAGTGCTCGGAGCCTGGATGCGTGAAGAGTTTCCAAACATTTTCGGAGCTCGAATCACATTTGGACATTGGAGACCATGCAATAAGGAAGAACACGCTCTATGATCAACTTGCAGGGACTGGGTGGACAGGTTTACTACAGCAGGAAACATTACTGATACGCCATGCACGTCACACATCAGGCAGAATGAAAGTGATTCACCACCGTCAGACCAAGCTGTCGGGATGGGCTGGGTCCTAGCCAAACCACGAGCTGGATCCTCCAGATTTGCCAACAAAGTTGAGAGATAACCGCAAAGTTTGACCTTGGTGAGCAGACAGGGCACAAGGCAGACCCTCAGCAGGTTAAAGATATGCGGAAGGCAAGTGATGAGCAAAACAATCGGTTGTTTGCTAGAGAAGAATGGTTGACCAAGAGCCAGGTGCAGGGTTTCTTTTCTCGCCTCGCGGCGGCTAGAAGAAGACAACAAGGATCAGCAGAAGTTGACCTTAGCCCTAGAGATCTGTTGTTGGAAGACGAAGAATTGGAAAGGCAAAGGCTTATCGCGGAGGTTGCATACGAATTGAGACCGCAGCACCCGTTATCATATGATGCATTCAACTTGTGCGAGTGCGCTAGGAAAAACCAGCTAAATCAGTTCAACGTGGCAATGCTAAAACAGATCTTGGGACATTTTGAAATACCATTTAAATCCCGGGATAGAAAAAAGGATCTAATTGAACAACTGATGTCCTTCATAGAAGAGTGTATGTGCTTTTCTCCATAAGCTTAGTGCTGCATGAGCTAGATGTAACTTGATTAATTACTACGCGTTTAAAATAGTGGACATCAACTGAAAATCCTGGCTGGTTGACAGTAAAATAAATAACCCCATCTTGAAACTGTGCGCTTGTAATAGACGCTCGGGATCCAAGCTCGTCGCAGGTCCTTTTTCGCTTTCAAAATGACAGGCCAGGCGTAGAAACCCGTGGTCATGGTCAATACTTGGAGTATTTTGTCATGTATCACTAAATTACCAAAACCAAAAAGAGCATTCACTTTAACCAAACATAATTATATGGTATGTCAAAACAAAAGAGAAAATAAAAGAAAATATAAAAATCAAACTAATAGAAAAATGGTTAAATCATTACACACCATTCCTTGGAATGAATGCCAAGGACATCATTATTTAGCAAAAAATGTAATAAATATGAAACAGAAACTTACTGTGGGTTACACGTCAGCAAAAAAAACTAAATAACCCAACATTTACCATGAGAAAACAGATGTCGTTTGGAACATCACCACTGAGACCTGCAAACTGACATCTGAGTAATGAGTACCAAACTTGTAGACCTTACTAAGAATTTTCATGCATTCTTGAAAAACTACGATAAAAATTACATTTTAAAACGTGCATTTACTTTGTAAGAAACATTTCATTGATTGATTCTTTATGTTATCAATAATTTTTGTAAAATATTTAGAACACTCAGCCATATTCGATTAAACGACCCACCCTCACATAAGATCCGTTTCCTCTACTATAATGCCTTGCATCCAGGTTGTCTTGTACTGAAAGTCTTTAACATAAACTGTTTCACTTTCTTAATAAGACAAATCATTTTTCAAACCATGCTTTTATATCTCTTCTGGTTCAAAGCAAAGAATCCATTCACATACACTGCTAAACCTATTATTCTTTTTTTTTTTCCACTGGCAAATGTAAAGCATAAAACACACGACCTGCAACATCAGACTTTACAAGGTCTTTACTTGGTAGTATCATCATAACATGAACAGACGGTAAATAGCTTTGTTTTTCATCTGTCAAGAGCGTATGAAAACATGCTCTTCCCTCTTTTCATCTCTATCTTGATTATAATTAGGTATATTACTGTTATACATTCTTGTATACATTTACCTGGCTTAATTGTCACATAATTCCTCACTTTTGCTCTAAACCAACTCAATATTATCGTCGCTGATTTTAAAATGACTATAATGAAAATATTTTATTTCCTTTGCATTTCAAGTAATCAAAAACTTCCGTGTTCATCTCATATATTAATCTTATGGCCTATTAACTGAATTGCCTTGGTAATAGAGTTGTTGAAATAGGTAAAATTAATATGCTTCTAAAGCTATGGGAAACAAAACTTTGAAAAAGAAGTATTGATTATGAATTGGATAAATTAACTCCAATCATAGAAAATGTTGAATCTGAAGCATTTATTCTCATTATTACAATATTTAGATATAATACTATAATTGCAAAAAAAATAAAAAGAAACTTGAACTGTATAACAAAAAAGAAACAGGCATCTTCTTTTACAAACTTCATACAATAAATTGAAATATGCCCATATTTCATGAATTTATGTTATACCCTAGTAACCCGATGGGCTTTGAAACCGGTTCGTTTCGTCTCAGTTTCCACCCGGTTATTATTTTATACTTTTATACTAGTAGTAATCATAAATTATACTGCATCTCCTTATCTCGTGGCACCTCGTCTCTACCAACAATTAGTAACGGTCTATGTCGTGAGATGTTACGCTTTCTACCTTGTTTTATTAACAATATATATATGTTCTCCTTAATCCAATCTTTATTCTAACGAATTCAAAGATTTTTGACACTCAAACAGTGACATCCTTCTGTGCATGATTACAGCCTTTGCCAGAGTCCTGTAGAGTCCCGTATGTTCAACTGCTCTACAAGGAATTGTTCAATGGTGTTTGCCTAAATGCACGATTGTAATTGCCTTGAAACAACTCATGGCATATCTTCATCAGTCTTCTTGACTGACCATTATTGCGGCTGGGTCAAGAAATTGCTGGCTCTGTCACTCATTTGTCTACTTATGTTATCTGCCACCACTTCGACAACTTTCAGAAACTTGCAACTTACATTCGTTCACACCTAAATAAGTGCATGTTAACAGTAAGTTACGACATAAAACCCTTGCTTTGTTCATTTCTAACTCCAGTCTGACTTCTGACCAAAAATTGCGCCCAAATTCATAAGAGAAACTTCAAATTTAATACTTTATCTTGTTGCTTCCCAGTATCTCCCTGTGAATAATACATTAACTGCTTCTTCATTTTGTGTCAAAACTCTCAACAAGCACACATACAGTATTGTACTAATCTACCATAGACATTCTTCATACTTCCCACTAATACTTCTCAGTTTTCAGCCGTAGCAAAACAGTGTTTTTATATACTTTGAGAAATTAAACAAATTTGTGAAAAAATTTATATTTTTTATCAATATGTCAAAAATACTTCTTACATACGAAAAAAATTCATAAATATTTCATAAATTTCAAAACGTATATCTCATAATTAAAAAAATGTTTTATTACATAATAATATTTTTGGATTTCGAATTGTTAAAAATATTGGAATTGTTTATAAAATTTATTCATTTAATAGAGATAAATCTAATATGAAAAAATATTTAAATACACTTGAAGATTATATTAATTTTATTTAACATATTTCTACAAAAAATAAAGAAAGTTGAACTGAAATATAAATTTTTTCTCTCGTATTATAATTTGATATTTCATATTTTATTTAAAAATAAGATTTGGTAATTACATAATCGTTTCTTTATGAAAAGAATAAGTAGAAAATTATAACAAAGGTAAAAACAATTTTAATATTCTCTATTTGCATTGTAAGAAATTAATAAAATTCTAAATTAATGCAAAGGACTCTTTTAAAAAATATATTATTATACGAAAAAAGTGGCTCATATTTAAAACATGATACATGTTAATTTTAAACTCATATGTTAACCCTTCCAGAAACTCTTCATAAAAGTATTATTCTATCAAAAGCCAATCAGCGTATTTATAGCAATTACTGTTCTTTCACCCTACGATTCTTTTCAAAACACATTTAGATGCATAACATCCTATGCAACCACATTTTTCCATTCTTATCAAAGTATAGAGATTTTGCACGGCAACCATTTTATATGACAGGAGCAATAGATTCTTTTCGCTATGGTAAAGAATATTTTTTCTAATGCAAAACATTTTCATTGTTCTTGTCATACAACATGACTGCTGTGCAAAACCTCTATACACTAACATTGAATTCCTTCATTTTCCCCATATTCTCCAAAAGTTTCAATTTATCCAAGATATACAACCAATAAACAAACGAATACTTGAAAGAGGAATACTTAAAGAAGACTACAAGGTCTGGTACCTCTGCATTAGCTCGCACATCACAAAATTTCCATGTTAATTCATGTACTCATTTACTTCCTTCATAAAAGTATCTATATACACCATACCATAGCTTTTCAACAACTGGTCCAACATACCCAACGTGTACTCATTTGAATCCACTTTTAATTCCATTTCCCAAATGTTAGTTTGTTAAAAACAATTATGTAATAATCATCTATCTTTACCGCCATGATGAAACTAGATCTCCCTTGAAGGCAAATCCTTATACTCTGACTAAACAAGCAACGTCTCTCAGAATCCCAACACACACCCATACTACAATTCCCAACTTTTTACATTTACACTTTTACAAAAAAGAAGTCAAACAAATATTTGTTTGTTAAAAAGACTTCTCTAATAATCGTCTATCTTCACAGCCGTGGTGAAACCAGATCTCCCCGGAAGCCAGATCACCCTCATACTCTCACTAAACAAGAAACCTTTCTCAGTATCGCAACACATAACGATACTACAATTCTCAACTTTTGCGTTTACACCTTTATAAAAAAAAATGAAACAAACACCATGCTACCTAAACAGGTCAACAAAAGCAATGTTTATAGTCACAAAAGTAACTAAATTAAAACAACATCACAATTCATTTTGGGCATCCTTTATCCTTTAACCAAAGAAGCTTTATCCCCAATAACACTGGTGCACCTTCAAGAAACAAAATTAAAAAAGTTAAACCTACTGCTCTACTCACCAAATTTTAAAATCTGGCTATTAACTCTATACTTGACTTCTTGTACCTCTCTTTTTGCATCTTTTATTTCCTTATGTAGGAATTCTTTTTGTTCTTTACGTAATCAAAAGTAAAAGTCAATATAACTAGACTAAATCAATAGAAATCTAAATTGTTGTCTCTATGTATCACAAAGTCAAGAATGGAAGGGAAAGGAAAAAACTAAATAAAAAATGCTTCACTATAACCATTACACCAGACGAGCTTGTGTCATTTGAAGATGTGCAGCAGGAGCTGAAAAGCAACAGCGAAGAAATAAAAGAATGGAAGACAAAGGTTCAGAACCTTGAACAGAAGAAAAACGACCAAACGAAGGCGTTAAAAGATGCTATAGAAGCAGAGCAACATCAAACAGAAAGATGAGGAGATTAAAATCCTTCAAGAGCAAAATAAAGAACTCCTCAACCACATTAAAACTTCCGAAAAAAAAAAAAAAAGGACTGGGTGTAATAAGAAAAAATTGGATGAATTAGGCCCTAGACAGCGATCGTGCAAACTGAAGGAGCTAAAAAGCAAAACTCAATTGGCATTACGGTTTATGAAATCATCTGGACTTGAACTCACCAGCTTGAAAGCACAAGATAAAATGTCATCCCAACATTACAACATTGATTTGACAAATAATGACTCCAATAACTCCCAGTCTGGACATCCCAATCAAAATGACGATGAAACAATTGAACAAGTTCTCTATTTAATGGATAAATTTTCTGCAGGTGACGAATTCTATCACAAACTGACAATGCTTTGTGATGATTTGCCTAGATCATATCTTTATTACTTCCATCACCTATTTACAATGTACAATATAATTACAAAAATTTACCCCACTGAATGTAAATGTGAACTACACTGTTCATTCGAGCGCTAAAAAAAGTTCGTTGCTTAGTGTAAGTTTAAGCGTGATTTTATTGCTACTTTACATTACATTATTTCATTAAATCACACGTCATGAAATATAATATCAGTATCTTTTTTAATATTTTCCTTTATTAATTTAAGCAAAAAGAAAAAAGAAAAATACAAAAAAACAGTGAGAACAGTGATTCTGAGAACAGTGATTCCTCCGAGTCAACGTTAGAGGAGTTAAGGTAATTTTTTTTAAGTTTTCGTGATTGGTTTTTGACACGTAATAGTTCTGATCAGAGACCAAAATTAATAGCAACATGAATACAACAGAAACAACCCCAAAAAATGAAAAGAAAGTGTCAAGAGCAGTTTTCAATCAAGTGCCGTTAGACCAAAACAAGGTTATAACCAATCACAAAGGAAATAGAGCAATCCATTGTCCATGACGGAATTTAATTAAACATGAGAAAAATGCAGGAGGATGTCACGATTGGTTTAGTTTTACTTCCTATTGTTGAGAAACTAGTGTGTATTCCTTTAACCAATCACCAGGCATAAACAAAAACAGAGTTAATGGAAAAAACTTTCGACACTCAATGAAAACTGGTCTCACCCCATTCCAATCAAACCAGCAGTCTAATGAAAGCTAGTGGCAAGGAGACTTCCCAAAAGGGGTTACACTTACTGACTTAATTACCCCGGCTACGGAGCGCTATTTTTCCGTTAAGATTTTTCGCCTAATGCATTAAGTAATAAGTACAACATAATTCCTTGCTTTTTTTTCAGAGTCTCATCTAAAACAAGCCAATTATTAACTTTGAACATAGAAGACGTGAAGTACCTTCATGGGAAAATGTCTCTTCCATATGCGCCAATTAAAGACAATTTGGAGTCAGAAGAGGTGGTGAAATTTCTCATCAACCCTCCCAGCTACATAATCTGCAGGGATAAACCATCACTTAGTCAATCAGATGCCATTTTTGTTGTCGATAGAAACCAGCTTAAGCATGAATTGGACTTAAAATCGGATGAATTTTCATGGAGAAACAACGGAACAAAAACAACAACCATCAAGGTAAACGGCAAGAGATACACTTTATCGAAAACATATTTTCTTCATGCCAAGTATGGCAAGGGATTTAGGCGTCGTATGTACAGTGTAAAAGGGCGTGATGGCAAGCAGCATCGATACTCGCTCTTAACATACACTTTCAAAGACAAAGAACATTCAGTCACTCCCAGCAAGAAACAAAGAACACAGCCGTCAACCCTGCAAACAATAGTTGCCAAGCTCAAAGAAGGGAAAAGTACACGAGACGTGTACGGAGAAACACGCAGCGAGAGTGGTGGCGTTTTATCGGTACAAAGTGTATCATCTATTCCGAAATCCGTAAAACAAATTCAAAAAATTAAGGAACGTTCAAGAAAGAAGAGGGACCCTTTGGTAGCCACCAAAAGCACTCACAAAGACGAACTTCACGCGGTAATGCTGAAGTGTATAGAAAACAAGCTGGATGTCAAGGAACGAAGCAGGTTTGTTCGTTATGTTCAAGGGGCACCACAACCCCTCACGTTTTTGGCTGACGAGCGCCAACTTAACGAAGTAGCCTGTTTTTGTATAAATCTGTCAGACCCCGCAATTTTAAGTGTGGACACAACGTATAACTGTGGGCAGTTCTACGTTACACCAACAACCTATCGCCATAAACAAGTCATCACTAAGCGAACAGGGAAACACCCAGTGATGATCGGACCAACACTTATCCACAAGCACAGGGATGAAGAAGCGTTTGAGTACCTTGCCAGCTCCATGGTTAGAGCAAATCCAAAACTGGTATCACTTCTGGCCATAGGAAGTGACAGAGATAGAGCGATAAAGAAAGGATTAAGCTCTCAGTTTCCAAGTGCTGTGTTTGTAGCCTGCAAGAAACACTTTCAAGATGATTTACAGCGTAAGCTTTCCGAACTGGGTATCAATGACAGGGCGAGAAAGGAATTCATGGCCGACATTTGTGGTTCAGGGGTGACTCAACAAAGGGGTCTGTTAGATAGGGAAAGCGAGATGGAATTTGATAAAGACCTCGCAGAGTTCAAGCCTATCTGGGATACACGGGAGTGTGAAGCAAGGGACACGGATAATCCAAAGTTTCACGACTGGTTTTGTCGATACCAAGCACAGGATGCAAAAGAGATGCTGCTGTACCCTATTCGGCGTGACCTTGGATTAGGTCATGAACACTATTACAACAATGACCCGGAGTCCATGCATTGCAATCTCAAGATCCGACAAGAATACAAAGCTTCTGACATGCCAACCATTTTGGAGAATATTCGCAAGGAGAAGGATATCCAGGCAGCTTTTGTTGAAGACGCCATAATTGATGTTGGCCCATACGGATTGGCTTCTCCATTCAAGCAATTTCAGGTGGACACACACGAGTGGACCTACAAATGGTCACAAAGGCAGCGGGACCAGCATTTAAAAACTTTCCACCGGTCAATTGAGCCGAAAAGGGAGAAACACGTTATTGTGATCGATCCAGATGATGAGACAAGTCCAACTGTTAGTCAAAAGAACGACCCCCCGTGTGAACTTTCCATTCTTTCAGAAGTTGATTCTGAATTGCTCACGGATGGAAGATGTGATCATAGCGATCCCTCTCGTGCCTCTACAACTAATTGTGAACTGTCTGTGCCTTTTTCTGAAACCGGACTATCCCCAGTCTACAGGTTGGCATATGAAAAAGCGGTTCGACTTTCTGAAAGTAACAGTATTGTAAAAGCTCCAGGGAAGCACGAAGGATATCTCACGGAGAGCGAAGCTGGAACAGCACCAAACTTTGTACAACTAAAGAAGGATGGATGCTGTGAGTGTCAGTGCCAGGCCTTTAAAGTGTCGTCCGTATCTTCCCATGCGTTAGCTGTGGCGCACATTGCTGGATGTTTAGATAAGTACCTTGTTTGGTATCACACTAAGAGTGGAGGAGTTAACCTTACGGCAACTGTATCAATTACTGCACCAAAGAATTCGGGAATGAAGCCTGGGCAGAGAAAGCGGCAACGATCAAGGCAAAAGAGAAGTAGCGAACAACAGACGGAGGAGTATTCGGAAAGACGACCATATACTCAGTCTTCAAGCGATGCAGGCCAAGTGTACACGCTGAAGTGGCTCTCGACATCGACTGCACGTGTCTGCTATGGGTGTGGTGGGCAACTGAGAGAAAGTATGTCCAACGTACCAGTTGCCCCTTTCGATGTTGTTTTGACCACGAAGGAGTACAGATGCTGGTTCGACAAAAACTCCAAGAAGATGAAAATAACAATAAAGCCAGAATCCACGCACTATCATATTTACCCGGTTTGTGTTCGGAAGAAGAATCCTCATTTTGAGGCCACAAAGCATCTTCAAGTAACAGCCGAGGATCGTAACAAGCTCCTCTCCAGCCACAAGCAGCTTCTGCAACAAAGTTTAAACATCCTCATTCAATAAGGAACTGACAATCTCAGATGAGTTATAATGCAGCGGTAGTGAAGTGGTGTTAGAGGCCAGACCATTAGACTTCTGAGCTTAGAGGGGTAATTAAGCTTGCGAAAAATCCCTCTTCAAGCCTTTGTTCTTTTAATACCCTATTAAGTTTTTTCATCGAATTTTTCCTAATGCTTTGGTGTACAATATGTAGCACTGAAAACTCCATGGAACATTTTTTTTTTCGTTCCATGTATGTTTGCGAAATGTTTCTTTTCTAAACTCACCCAACCCTTCCCCTCTAACTTATAAGTCACATGGTTAGTCTTACAAAGAACGGCTGTGTATATCGACTTTTGTGTTCCTACAGATACTCTAGTTCCTTTTCTATCTGTTTTAGTAAAACGTTGTATGGGGTGCTACTTTTACTAGTAAAGTGCTGTTAAGGTTATTAAATTTATACTTTCCAGCAAGCTTCTTGTTAAATGTCACCAATCGCAATATCAGTGTTGCTAAAAATAGACAGTTGATAAATTTTTTTGCTTTAATTTTTAAAAAGAAAAAAAGAAAAGGAAAATCAATATATTTCCAAAGTAGCATCCAGTTATTGTCAATTTAACCTTTATTTTCAAATAATGTATTTTCGAGGGTACTTTGACATGTAAAAGTTAACTGCATGTTTATATTATTTCTAGTCATGTACTATGATGTTAGCTGTCAAAGTCCCCATTAGGGAAGGTGTACTAGACCAATTTAACACAAGTGTGCAAGACAAAGGATTTGGTTTAGGGCTTATGAATAGACATATCGTTGAGTTTTAATTCTTAGCACAAGAAAACACTTAAAACTCTCATAAAAACACAGTGAAAAGCTGAACGATTTTCAAAATCGGCACAAACAGTGTTAGTAGCATTTCGTAAAAACAGTATTGGTTACCTTAGGTTTGCAAGGGGTTATGGTTAAACCTACATCCGCCATGTTTTTTCAAACTATAGATTGCGGATAGGCACTATATTAAAAACCACAAGTGCGCCGAATTCAGACAATTGAAAAGGCGGTTCAAGTTTACAATGAAGTGATATGAAGACCGCCTCCAATCTAAAGAATCCGTATATAGGACAATGCGCACAGTCAAACAAAATCAGCTATATAGTGGTATCGTGCCTTACCTTGATTTACTCAGCGTTCCCAAGTCACAAGCCGAATGTCAATAAGGCTGAAGGTTAACCAAATCCTAACACAAAAACGTTTTAGTTCATATTTAGGAACAGACCATTTGAACATAGTGACTGTTGCTATTAAAGTTTACTCACAGTTGCTGAAAAACTTCGGCAATGCCATAATACAGTTTGTTTATTTTTATCGTTGGACTGTCTCTGCTGGACTACGATGCGCATAGGCTTTGAGATGCTTCAAAAACACCAGGAAAACAATCTGTTATAAAAAGACACAGGCCAAAACAGGTAATCTTCGCGGGAAGTTTGAGCGCACTATTTAAGCGATGAAGTGAAGTTTTCCGTTGTTGTCGAACCAGCCGTTTTTAGCCCGAGCAATGCTATAATCCAGTTCGTTAATTTTTATCGCTGGACTGTCTCCGCTGGACTACGATGTGACGATGTGAATACGCTCTGAAATGCTTCAAAAACACCAGGCGAGCAACAATAAAGAAGAAAGGTATCTTTTAATGGCAATTTATTTCTTGACTGTAGATTATTTCAATATCTGTTGCATTAAGATCAATGTTAGTTTTACGGGAGCAAAATATTTGTCATGTTCATCCACAACACTGCGCGCAAGCGGTTGAATTCACGTTTGTTATTAATTTGAAGCTTATACTGTTTCGTTTCGGTGGTTTTCAAGAAAACGTTTGGTTAAAACAAGTATCCGTTAAAACGTTGTGTGAACGACTATGTGTTTCTATCCGTTTAAACGTTTATACGTTCGAACGGTTTAGGAAACCGTTTTATAATTTGGTGAAACCGTTAAATTATTTTGCTTATCCGTTTTAACGGTTTGCGAAACCGTTAAAATGCTTTTGACGGCCGTTTTCGATCCGTTTTCTATCTGTTTTTTCAAGCCGTTAAACGGATATCCGTTAGTGTACGTTTTCCCAAATCAGGTCACAAATAAGCAATTTAAGGCCTTCAAAAGTTTGGAGGCGTACAACCAAATGGTTTCTGGTTTCGTTGCATCAGTTCATGGGAAAGAAATCGCGGGCAAGATTGTTGTTGTGGCCAAGGTGAGACATTCACAGCGAATGAACGATCCTCTTGTGAACATTTGGATGATTGTACAAAAGGACGGCACCATTATCTCTGCGCATTGCTTAGGCTGCAAGGCAGGACTGGCTGAATCCTGTTCTCATGTAGCGAGCGTGATGTTTTACATCGAAGCTGTGACATGGATTCATGGAAAGCTCGCCTGTACACAAACGAAATGCACATGGATTTTACCAACATATGTCAGGGAAGTACCGTATGCAAAGGTAAGGGACATAAACTTTTCATCAGCGAAAAAACTAAAAGCGCGCTGGAACAGAAAATCGAGACATTACATCAAAATACTGGGGAAGGAAGCAAAACAGAAGAACGGTGCGATCAAACATTTGCGTCCAATGCCATTCCATCATATGGAGAAATGCAGGAAGTCTATGCCAAACTTAACGCTTGTAAAATCAAAGCTGTAGGACTTAGCCTAATTGATCCCCATGCCAACCAATTTATTGATGATAGCCGCACACTGCCAGTTATTCCTGACTTGTTTGAAACGAAAAATCTTGAGCTGGACTACCCGGAATTAATCAAAATGTGTGTTGGAGTAACACTGGGTATTCCTGAAGAACGCATTAGCAAAGTAGAAATAAGCACACGAGCTCAAGCAAGTGGTTCTGGTTTTTATAGACATCGTGCTGGCAGAATTGGTGCATCTCAGTGCTTTTCAGCCTTTCACACAAACCTTGCCCAGCCCTCCCAGTCTTTGATTAACACAATTTGTTACCCATGCCTCTATAAAGTCAACACCAAAGCTACGAGGTATGGCCAAAAGCAGGGCCATAAAGGCATATGAAGCATTCATGAGCGCACGTCATGTGAATTTAGAAGTCAAGAAGTGTGGGTTATTCATCAACAAAGAGAATTCATTTCTTCATGCCACCCCTGATTTTCTCGTGTCCTGTGACTGCTGTGGAAGTGGAGGTGGAGAAGTTTAATGTCCAATAGTCATTGTTGATGGCAACTTTGAGGACTATGTTAAACATAAAAATTCCGGCCTGGAAAAAGTTAATGGGAATTTACAGCTGAAAAAAAGTGACAGGTAGTACTATCAAGTACAGCAGCAGCTTTTCTCAGTTCCAAATCTGCAATATGATGACTTTGTTGTGTGTGCCATTGATAAGGCAAAAAACATTCATTTATTTGTGCAGCGTATAAATCCAGATGCGCAGCACTGGAACTTTGTTTTGCCTAAACTAGAATTATTCTGGAGAATATGCATTCTCCCAGAGATTTTGGGACGCTGGTATACCCGAAGGTGCACAGTACCACCTACATTACAGAGCAAGGATGCTATTTGTTTTTGTCGCATAGAAAGAGATGAGGACAGCATTTTATGTTGTAACAAGGACTGCCCTTGTCAAAGGTTTCATCCTTCTTGTCTCTCTCTCACCTCCATTGCAATGCCAAAGACCTGGTACTGCCCTCACTGTTGCAGACTTCCTCAGTTCAAGAGGAAAAGGAATACCAGAAAATCCTCACAAACTACTGTTGTGTCAGATCATGCAGGGATGAAATGTGATAGTATTTGTATTTGCAAGGCAAAGCCTACCCCTACCGACAAGTTAGTTGAGTGCCATGGAGAAAGCTGCAAAAATGGAAAGTTCTTCCACCTTGCTTGTCTTGATTTGAAGCGAATGCCAAACAATCATAGAACTACCTGGAAATGCCCTGCATGCAAAAAAGTTGCCCCTGCCCAAGCTACAACCACCTCTACCACTTGTTCTTCTTGGTCAGATTCCTCCAGTAGTGAGGATGAAAGTGATGTTGTCATAACAAAAGTCACCCAGGGTGAAACTGATAAGACCAGTGCATTGGCAAATCTAACAGACGACCATTTTGAATTAATTATTAACCCTACTGGATGGCTAGACTGTGATGTCATCCAACGAGCTCATGTTTTATTACAGGCTGAGAATCCGGCAATCGCAGGTTTTCAGCGACCAACACTTGGCCCGGTTAGAAATTTTGATGTTGTTAGTGGTGAATTTGTTCAAATGTTGCACACTGGGAACGATCATTGGGTGTGTGTGAGCTCAATTGGGTGTGTGCCTGGATATGTAAATCTTTTTGATAGCCTCTATCATGACTCAGTCACAATTCAAGAAGTAGAGGAACAAACAAATGATTTGATAGGGGGACGTTTGATTGCCCTTGACCCAAAGCCAGTGCAGCAACAAAACAATGGGAGTGACTGTGGGGTTTTTGCAGTTGCATTTGCCACCTGTTTAGTGTTAGACCCCACATTTATAAACTTTGATGTGCAAGGTATGAGACCTCATTTAGCAACATGTCTAAGAAATGGCAGAATCAGCTTGTTTCCTTCATTTTAAAAACAGATGACTATTTTACAACAGTAAATGGAACATCATTTTCAGGCATTTCAATTTTTGATTCTGTGGCTTTGATTTAAAGCAATTCAGACAAAGCCTTCACATAAAATATTAGGCAGCCATTGTGTGGTTCCAGATAATATCCACACCTCCCCCATGGAAGGTTTTTTCTTTTAAGCCCTCCTTCCCCCCCCCCCCCTGGAATTTCCAATTAAAGTTCATACTTTCCCTTATAAATTTTGGCTGTTGAGACCCCCTTCCTCTTGGAATTTCCAACGACCTTCCATGGGGTGGCAATGAATATTTTCTGGAACCACACATTCCCACCACCCATGCACTGCATGTCAGTAAGTGTGGGACACCTGTATTTCTTTTGCCGAAGAACACAAAGTCATACCATTACAGATGTAACAATGTTTGCAAAAGCAAAATTCAAAGAAAATGTTACACCTAAATGTAAAAGGGGAATGGACATTTAACAGGGCAGAGGTCATTACATTTTTTTGCAGGGGAAGTGAACACTGTTGTAAACTTAGAATATCCAGTAGCCGGAGGCATGATATAAATGAGCTTACATATTTCCTTTACAAAATCATACCAATCCTCTAATTAAGCCACCCCTCTTTAGAAAAAGAAATTTATTAAGCCATCCCTCCCCTTTCAAAAAAAAATCTCTTACAAATTTTCGCTATTTTGAGATTTGCGTATAATTTTTCTTTAATGTCCCAACCCATGAAATAACACATGACAACGAATATGTGGGGAAAAGGGGTAGGGGATGAAGTACTCAAGTTGCCGATACACATCCATCTTTAGGGATCATACAGGTCAGGTCGCTTGGCAACAAGAGTGCTAAGCCTCACAAGGGGTCCAAATCCCCAGGCCCTGAGAGGTCCTAATCCTCTCGAAAAGACTGATCATCAACCAACTATGTACTCATTGTTACCATCTTAACACAGCTATCCTGGGGTCTGAGTCTATCAAGATAGCTGGAGCACTTCATCCCCTCCCAAATTTTATAACATTTGCAACAAAGTCTCAATGGGAACAAAGACCCTCTACCAGGGTCAACATCACATAACAAGTGAGCCAAAATAAATAATGGCACAAGTAATAATCACTTCTCATGACATTGATGGCACTATGTAGAAAGTCACAAGGTTGATTAATTACTTTGACTAAAATCTGTATACTGTACTATAATTATGTTGCAAATATGCAGACAAGACAATGTTTGGACCAATGTTTGGAAAGGTTAAGAGAATTATGAAGTGTACACCGGGAATGTGAATGAAGCCCACTGTTTTGATTGACGATGCATGCCTGCTGTATTGTGATTAGCCTAGAATGACACCGCATGTCATATGCACGAGGTTGAACTGACTTTTTGATGAAAACAAAGAGGCCATTGCATTACAGATCTGTTTTCTTAGAGGCCTAAGCTATTAACTATTGCAATTTCCCTTTCATGGTTGTCACATTAACTTAAAATCATATTATCTATCCCCTGAAATAAATTAAACACCCAGGTGGCTTAATCAGAAGACTTAAGGTATATAAATGTGAAGTTGATCTAATCAAATGGTACAATTGGAGGACAAAAATTAACAAGAGCTGCACAAACTCTTATCATATGATCCACCAATGCAGTACGCCTGTCGGAAATTTTATGATTACATATCAGAAAGTCAGTTGGCAAGGTGCCTTCCAGTATAGTGAACTTCCGTCGAAGCAGTCCAATAACACGTTCAACATGAATCCGGACATTCGCAATGCCTCTTGTCTGCTCCACGTCCACTGGGTTGAGCTGCGATTTGCCCTTTGTGAAAGCTGGTATAACTAATTTAGCATTTCTCAGTCCAACACTGTCAGTGATGGTGAATCCCCGAACGGCCATCACCATGTCTGCAGGAATCAGTTTGTCCAGGAAGCCACAGTTCTCAGTTAAAAATTTATCTGACACGACCTCCCCAGGCTTCAGACACAAATGAAACAGTTCCTTGTGGTGTTATGCCTACAAGAATTTTGATTGTGTTATGATGTTTGTAACTTGAAAATGTCTGTGCCCTGGCTAGCAAGTTTGAAGGTCTCTCAATAAACACTTCAAAGCAGTCGATCACAACAGTTGCTTTCTTTCCGAATGCGTACTGGAAGCACTGTGGCATTGTTCTCCACAGTTGGTCCCTGTCTGGCCAGTACACAAAGGGAAATAACCTTGTGTCCATCGAAACAATCCAGTGGGAAAATATTCTGGAAATTGTTGACACTGAAACAACAAACCAGTCACGGTGGGCACAAGTCCACTCAAAATCGCTCACATTCGCCATTCATTGTGTTCAGCGGTTTCCCGCGCTAATGGCACAGAATGAAAAACAATGGCGGCCAAAATGGCGGCTATGATAAGTGCTGAGGAAGCTCGTGAAAAAGTTCTGGAAGACGATGATGAGTTGGAGAATATTGAGAGCGTAGAAATAGAAGGAGAAGCATTCAAGAACAAAAATTTCCTAGCAGAAACGCTCAAGAAATCCCTGCAAAGTCTTGGAAATGACCTGGTAAATGGGGAATATTTTGTAAACACAAGTGTGGAAATGTTGGTTCCTCTGTACCACTTAATACGAAACCAAGTTCCAGGGACAACACAGGCCGCCAAAATTTTGAATAGCTACCCTGTATATGCTGAAAACATTTTTTATACTGAATCAAGGCTGTGGCTGGAGTCAATTTATCGACGCCTAGCAGGAAGACGCCGTGTCAGAAACCCTTTTTACGCCGAAATCACTCGTGACATTCCCTATGGGATTTTTAGCATCCTGCTGAGGATGATAAAAGGTATAGATGGATTTTGCGAACCGTTTGTAAACTTTGGGAGGAACAACCCTACGACCTGTCAAGCAGCTTTTGTCCATACTTTCCGGGATGAGCGAAGTAGAGGTAGTTTCTTATTTCAAACGAACCTTGACTGGGAAAAAGTGTGGTTGTAAAGTTGCAGTCCTCGCCTCTGAAGAAAAGGACACGGCCTTTATGTACAAGATTAGTAAAGGCCAATTTGTCATTTCGTATTACTTTGGGGAATGGAACAGTCATGGCTTCCCTCAGCACAATTAACACTGCAAAAGTTTGTTTGTTTTTAAATATCCAGCTTTGAGTATAGTTTGGGGATTTCACAAAACTTATCAGCCCATAGTGGAGACTTTTAACTGTTCGAACAATATTTTGCTTAAAAAGGTACTTACTGATCTGACCATTCACAAATGCCCTGGGGTGGAGGGCAACTGATTAATGACCCCCCCCCCACACACACACACACACACACACACACACACACACACACACACCCGTGCAATGCAGGTTAACAATGATGGGCACATGTATGGTATTTTAATGTCAATTGACAGATGCACTACAATAGTAATATGTGATGTTGTTATATTTTGTGAATTCATAGCATGTGTCATCAATCATCAAAACCCATATTTAGAGCATCTTACTAAAACAGCTCAAAGCTATTACTCAAAGGTAGCTGAGCACAGTTGTTTTAATAATACTACGAAGACATGTCAGTCAAAATCACTGATCTTTAATCTCGCTATTGTTCTTAATCAGCACAGACATTCTAACAGTGATGTCGTTTATAAATACTTTGTACGATGCAAGTTGAAAATCATTGATCCTTATTGTCGAGGCATTACATATACTGCATTAGAACATTAAATGTTATAGTGCTATTTGTTTACAAAGACTTCAACAATAAAGCACAAGTCAAAAAAGCCAGAGCTTTACGTAACATTCTGGTACAGAGAAAACTTCCTTTTCGGACTGTACTTGTATAATTATAAGAGAAGAAAGCACTTCACATGCAACATTAATTAATCCTTTCACTCCCACGATCTAAAATCCAATTCTCCTAACTGTTGACCATACAAAGTTTTGTTGGCTGTTCCTGAGAATTTGGTGTTACATAAAGACACTATCCCCTAGTTGATAATTTTCTAAATTCTCATCACATGTCTCCATGACAGAGTACTAAAATCATTAGGAGAATTTATTTGCTGGTCACTCATGGAGGTGAAAGGGTTAAACACTTAACGACTGGTCCCGAAAGCAACAGTTAATTTTGTTTCCTGAGAATGTTTCAGCAGGTGGAGTCGAGAAAAACTGTATGTATACTGAGTAATTATGTTGTGGTTCAGTTTTATCCCTGTTTCAAATTTTATTTTCCTTCGTTCTTGGGCATGTTAATGACAGTATGATGATGAGTTTGAAACAAAGGAAAATACAATTTGAACCAAGGATAAAACTGAACCACAACATAAACATACATTATTTCTTTAAAGTCTCAATATCCAGATGCAAATTCTCCTGACTAATCTGCATACATTTGCTCATAGCATTTGTTGGGAGAATTTGTTGAAATATCAAACAAATTTTCTTTGGTGTCTAATAATTTCATTATGAAATGCCAATGTGAGGAGAAATTTAATGTTGGTGACTCTTGGGACTCAACAGATTAAAAATGGCTGTAATTAAAATGAATATACTATTATGTGACATTAAAATGAGTCACAATGGGAGATAAACAGATAAAAATAGGAGCAATGCAAAAACTTTTAAAACTTCGTACAATTTAAAAGATACACTGCTGTTATTAAAATCTATAAATTAGTTACAGTCACTTCAAGCCTTATGAGTTGAATGATCAAAAAAGGAGCAATGCTAAACCTCTTAATTAATAATTTACAATTAAAAATATAATCACTTGTTACAAGATGAAATCATGCACAAATATAACTACTGTCCCTTATTTGCTCTTTGCAAGAGCTTGCATTTATGCACTATAATTTAACCTTTTGTAATAATCAAAAAAGGAGCAATGCTAAACTTCTTAATTAATAACTAACAATTAAAAATATGATCACTTGTTACAAGATGAAATCATGCAAAAATGTAACTACTGTCCCTTATTTGCTCTTTGCAAGAACTTGCATTTATGCACTATAATTTAACCTTTTGTAATGATAAAAAAGGAGCAATGCTAAACCTCTTAATTAATAATTTACAATTAAAAATATGATCACTTGTTACAAGATGAAATCATGCATAAATATAACTACTGTCCCTTATTAATTTTTGCTATTTGCAAGAGCTTGCTTTTATGCACAATAATTTAACCTTTTATAATGATCAAAAACGGATCAATGCTAAACCTCTTAATAATTTACAATTAAAAATATGATCACTTGTTACAAGATGAAATCATGCATAAATATAACTACTGTCCCTTATTTGCTATTTGCAAGAGATTGCATTTATGCATTTAACCTTTTGTACTAGTAGTACTCTATGCACTCTGGTTTATAGTTACATACA
The DNA here is from genome assembly GCA_022457155.1 of Cladopsammia gracilis. NCBI lineage: Eukaryota > Metazoa > Cnidaria > Anthozoa > Scleractinia > Dendrophylliidae > Cladopsammia > Cladopsammia gracilis. The sequence continues at coordinate 258,277 of JAJGOT010000169.1, read as the reverse complement.
ATAATTCACATAATATATGCATGTACTATAATATTATATGCTCTGTTATGTAAACATTAAAAACTGCTGTTATTAAAATCTATATACAATAATGGGACATTCAATTTAGGTCACAGTCCCTTCAACAGCTAAAAAAGGAGCAATGCTTCATAAGATTTTATAAATACTGTACATTTAAGATTGGCATTTCCTGCATGGTAAAAACATGCATAAGGCCACTCACCCTTTGCTCTTTCAGCAGCACCCACTATACCCTCTGGTATGTACATACACTAATATAGCAGGTGGAATTTGGGAAGGGACAAGTGAAAAGTCAAAGTTACTAGCCCATGGGGCAATTTTATTTCAGAAGTTTAGTCCTGCCCTGCTATACTATGTACAACATATCCAGTAAATGTGCTGGTGACATTTTTTGCCTATATCAGTCAGTTGACTGCTTAGAACCATAAGAATCTTTCACAGGATCCTCCTGCCAGGATTTTGTTTTTACTTTGTTATTGTGTTGCCAGTCACTGCAAACATTTTGAGGGGCTCAATGCCAATTCCACTATGTTTGCTATATAGCCTACAAGCTGTATTCCCTTCAACACTATGGCTGTCCGCATTGCAGTTTTCAAATGCCTCCCACAGGGACGATGAGAAAATCCACTGGCTTGAATGAAAATATTCTCACTGATCAGAAACTTAAGTTAATACAATGGTGCAAACAAAAGAGAGTAAGGGTTCATTTATTGTCTTATGATAGTCACTTTACAATTGACTGCGACATTAATTTTAACCACTTTCTGCTGGTCGTGTCACTCATCTGATTTGCCTGTTTCTAACAACAGATACTTTTTTCTAGGTAATAAAATTCACCTTCTCTTTGGAAACACTCATAAAGCCCCTGTTTTGAAAGAAAATTGTACAATCTATCAAAGCTTTTACTCATGCACATAACAAGTAGTGATTCCCAGACAAAAGAAGCCTGAAAGAAATAACACATCATTTAACAGGCAATCACACAAATTCAGGCTATGCAAGCAACCTGCAATGATTTGACAATCTGCAGTTTTCAAAGATCAGAACAATATACTGTAGCATAGTATCACGTCTACCTTGAAACTAAGTTTTTTCCCTTTTTAACACTTGCCTCTATTTTAGCCCGTAGACTGTTGGAACAGATCATTTATTGATTTTAGTACACAGAATGTCAAGGAGACAGGTGATGAGAATGTAGAAAATAATAAATTAAGGGATATTGTATTTGTTTAACAGGAAATTTTCAGCAATAGCCAACAAAGGTTTGTGTGGTCAAAAGTTAGGAGAATTGGATTTTAGATCTTGGGAGTGAAGGGTTTATATAATAATATGCCTATTAAACAGTCATATATTACTTTTGTTCCAGACGTTCCAACCTTTGCTTCTTAGTTCTCAGCTCTTTCTTCTTTTCTGCGATTTTAAGATTTGACAATAATTTTCTCCGACTGCCTAACTGCTTCTTCCCTTTTCTGCTTGTGCACGGTCATAAAGGCTCCCACTTGGAATCTCCTGAACTTCTTCTTACGTGGACCACCTTCAGCCATGATTCTCAGCCACTTACGAGGTCCTTTCAGCGAAGAAACTGTTGTTCTCGAATGGGTCTTCTACCATTTCCTCACACTTAATTTGTCTTCCAGAATTGAACTTTCCTGGCAACAACTTACATTTCAGTCCAGGCAGGGCTCGAAATTGCGACCAATACGGTCACATTTGCGACTTAATTTTTGTGTTTGCGACTAAAACTTCCAGAGGAGTCGCAAATTTGCGAGTAGTTTTAGCCTTAGCCAATAACGAAATGAAAAGCCTAGCAGTCGCTACTTTGCCACTATTTTTGCCGAAATAAATAAAGAACTGAAAAATATAGTTGTGTGCCTTGATTATCGTAGACATTTGAAGATATAGGGTAAAATTGTACGTAATTTACCCGCAATGTTACGACGCAACGCTATTCCCTCGATCGCGGCCGCCATTGCAGCGGTTTCTTATTCATAGGTATTGCAGGCTCATATTTTTGTTTGTTAAACCGCTGGATTAGAGCTGTCATCGCGGCCGATAGCGGCCAGGTGGAATCCGCCAAAGTATCATCAATTTCGCAAAGGTGACGGACGTTTAAGTAGATATATTCCAAGATTGTATCCTTTCTGGAAGCTAATTTCACCAAAAAATATAATTTTGAGTTGTACACTAGTTTTAAGATCGAGAAAAATGTCTTGATCGTTACGATTGTGGCGGCCAAGTTTATAGTATTGCATGTTTCGTTCTGTATTGCTACTTAATTTTGCGACTAATATTTGGGAACTTGCGACTTGATTTTCGTATCTAGTCGCAAAATGGCGACTGAACTTTTTTTTTAATTTCGAGCCCTGCCAGGAATTAACTGGGGAACTTAGATCAATTTCTGCTGTTTCTTGAGAATTGACTGTCCACTGACTCGGAGAATGCCTTTCTAAAAAATAAACAACAAACTTTATGGGATATTACTTGCCTAAGGTGGGGAAATTTTGACCAAAAATTCTTCTGAAAAGTCAAATGCCCCACATATGCCCGGGTTCCCTCCCTTCGGGCTTAACATTGATAGGTGCATAAAAATATACTAAAACATGTTATCTTTATAAGATATCAATTTATTCGCAAGATAGCTCACCCGGCATTGGTGTGTTTATATAATAAATTTATAAGCTTTTTAGATTCAGCTTGCCTGAGATAAAATCAAGTTTAATTGCAGAGACATAGTGGTTCAAACCGCTTTGCACACTTCTCGCGGCTGGCCAGTTGGTCTGTAGAACAGTTGCTCTCTGTTCGAAAGTAGTCACAAAATTACACCGTTAAACACGAGTAACCCTGAAGGCGCACGCTTCTTTCTTAAAAAACTAAAAACATACGATTGAAATTTGACCTACTGTGAATGCTGTGATGGCAAAATCAACAGATTTTAGCAGAAACAAAAGGAAATGAATGAAGACGAAAAAGGCCACTTTTTAATTTAAAAGGACTTGGACACAAAGCGCCTAAAATAACAAAGCTGTGATGTCTAGAACAACAGAGATACATACCTTTATTTGGTATCAAAATAAAGCTCTTTCCTCGAACTTCAAAGATGGCTTCCGAGAATTCGGCTTTCAACCTCGGAGGGCCCTCTGGGAAGGGCTAAAAACGTCATTTGACGAGCTATAAATTTGTACCCAGTCTTCTACAGAAACGGCCCGGTCCAACATGGCGACCAGTCACGCGGATGGTGAGCGATTTCGAGTCATTTTGTGTCCATCGTGAGTATGCAAGATCCTGCAACGGTACATTTAGTCTTAGTTTCATAAGTACAATGATGAACTCTTGAAATCTGTTGAGCGACTGTGTTTGTCGTGTAACATGTGGGGAGACGTGCTCGAAAACAACCATTAGTACTTCCATAGATGGTAGCCCAGTGTAAAAGCGAATTTTATCGTCAGTGTCAAAGAAATCCTTATTTGGGGCTTGATATTTGGTTGTTTGAAACATGTAGTCAAACTCGGTGGTTTGGCACTCGGCGTCGACTTTAACAGTTTCCAGTTCGATTTCTTCACCTTCGCTAACTGCTATAGCCGCCAGATCAGAAGAAAAGGCCTCCTCATTCCCTTCGTTTCGACTTCCCTCTTCTTCTGTCGAAGTACTTGGCTGACTAAAGTCGATCTGAGCAACAGGAATAGAAGGAAGGCTGCTTTCTAGGAGCTTTCGACATTTCTCTGCCACTTCGCGTTCTTGTCGTTCGACCGCAAGTTTCTCTCGTTTCTTTGCCCTTTTAGCTCTCTCTGCGTTCGCTTCATGGTCTAATTGAGGACGATACTTTTTCTTGCCCAGGTGCAATGTGGGCACCCAATCAACGTTGTGCTTATCCCAGGAAAGAGCTGGCTTCCCAGAAACAAAATGCTTGCCACATACCCGTTCGCTTTCGAGCACGTTTATCGATGCCGTGTCTCCTCGACTGATCGCTTTTATCCATTTTTCTCTCCGCTCTGTAGTCAGTTCTTCTCCAAATTCTCCTTTGTTGGTTGCCACTGAAGGTATTCGATAATATCCAATCCCTTTATCTCGGTCACTTTGACTTCCACAATCAAAAACAATGCAAAGCACCATTGCCACGCTTTCTTTCTCACTGTGATCTCTCTATTGAGCGTGTTTGTTTGGGCACCAACATGGCAGATAGCAACCGTCGTCAAGGCGGAGGTCACGTGGGTGAAAACCAAGAATATAACATTCTTTAAATTTCGTGCCAACAGAAGTCATAAATTTGTTCACATAGCACGGGCTGCAAATTAGCGCTTTGATTCTCGCATTGCGAACAAAATATAGTCCACGATATTTCTGCTGACAGGCAGCCGAAAAATAACACGGCTGTTACCAAAAGCACTTTGCTTTGTGTAACGAAAGTGATTTACAAAAAGAATGTTCTCGTTATTTCGTGTCGAAATAACTCATAAAAATAACGCGGCCAACAGAACTTCTATCTTTTGTTTACACAGCATGGCTGTAACCAAAAGCGCTTCGATGATCTCGCTTCGATTCTCGTAAAAGCGCTTTGATTCTCATAATAAAAGTTTTATACAAAAACATTCATTAACAACATCCCCAATATTTTTTATTTTAAAAATAAACTTCTAATGTACATTTGCCTACACAACACGGCCGTGACCGAAACCGCTTTGACTTGGCGGGATGAAAATAACATTTGCATTCTGTACCATACGTTTTGCAACTGTAAACCTTCATCTTACAAAAATTTGTTAATGTCCGTCAAATAATAATACTTTCTCTTTTACTCCATGAAAAAACATGAAAATTTTTCAAGGTTGTTACAAGTTGATTTCAAAGCTGGGTAATCAGGGAATTGATTTTACGCAATTGCGCTTCTTTCGAGATCATCCAATAACAAAGCTGTTCTGCTCAAATTCTTCGATTACATAATTATAACTTTATGCGTGTTACCGTGCCATATCGCACGATTTACCGAGTGATATCGCACGCTTAGCATGTTACTTTACACGGTACTTTAAACAAAAGCTTTAGCATGTCATGTTGTGCCAAACAAAAGCTACCGTGACAATCTTTGTTTTCTTATTAAATATGCGCAAATCACCGTGTCAGTTGTCACGCTGGTGTGCTTGTGTTAACGCAAACGTGCCCGTATCATCACCTTTTTGCTGGTTTTCCCGTGGAGGGTCACATATTGTGTTTTTGGGTAAGATGCTTTCCCCTCATAGTGCCTCTCTCCACCCAAATGTATAAATGGGTACCAGAAAAATAAATGCTGGGGGAGGGAACCCTGCAATGGACTAGCATCCCATTCAAGAATGGAGTAGAAATACTTCTAATTACTGAAGTCATGCTACAGAAACCATAAGAAGCCCCCTGTATGGGCCACTAGCCTCAAATCCACACTTTACCTTTCCTTACCTTGCCTTTCAAAAACAACAGTAGCCAGAACTTTTTCAGAGGTACACATAATCAATTCTTTCACTCTCCCCCTACCTCCTCGCCCCACCCTCAAGTCCCAAACTTTTCTTTTTTCCCACTTTTTCAGGTACGCACGTGTGTATGTACATACAGGTAACTCAAGGACCGCGGAGCAAGGTGAAAAGTGGAAGGGCTGACGATTGAAAATCGAAAACAAGTGGTGATGGGCGCGCAAAAAAGTGGTAGGGCTGCGCGGCCCTACCAGCCCCTCCCCCTCCGCAGTCCCTGTAGCTACGCCCCTGAAAGAAACATTTTAGAATACAAACTTACTTACTCATGCCACTGCACTTTGTCAAATTGTACTGTTGCATTTTGCCTGCATCCTACGGTCTAGTTAAGATTAGGAATGCAACCTTCTTGGAGCTCTGGAAGCTGATGCAGTTTAACTGTTTGAGTGCATGTGGAGCATGAAAAATCTAACTCTGAAATGATTGTCTGTAGAACAAAAGGCGCCGGTTCTATAAACTCTTCAGGGTTTTCAATGACACTTCGGCAAACCATCCATTGCAGACCACACATATTAAACGAAAACAATAGGCAACTAACACAAAAAGTGTGCGAAGTGTAGTATTTTCTCTGCACAGCCTGATCTAGGAATTCTTTGCAGATTGTAAAACTATATACATATTTGATGTTCTCAACAACCTGTTCCGGGTAAAGGGATTCTGTCAGACCTCGGTAGTTTTTCATACTCTTTATCTCATCAGAAAATAAAAATGTCATTTAGTCTGGTTAAAAGCTCAAAGTTCCAGACATTCCCTCTACCATTTCTGCTCCTTCCTTTCATCCAAGGTCATCTTTTTAGTTTCACTCCAACTGTAGCCGATTTTTTCCTTTTACCGGACTTTTCCTGATCCTTAAAGGAACTGCAGACCTTGCAATTCCCAGTATCCTTCATCATCATCATCATAGCTTTATTTAAAAACACGGTATCCCATCATTAATTACAAAATGCTCTTCCAGAGAGCCATGTATACTAAATATTCTCTATAAATACCTAAACATGTTAAAAATTTCTAATTAAAATTACAATACTAATGAATTTTTCTATGTTTACCTATAAAATTAAAATTACTATAAGGCAGCTTTAAAGGATGTGATAAATGGCTCAGTTTTCATTTCATTTGATAGGCCATTCCAAAGAACAGTGCCTCGATAGTTAAAGCTACACTTTCTCGCTTCCTTTCGGGGTCTATGAACAAACAAATTGTTCAAGTTGTTTCTCAATTTATAAGAATGAACATTCGTTATTGGTCGAAAAAGATTTTTTAGACCCTTAGAAGAAAGATTATTTTTAGCTTTATCGACACTAACCGCTAATTGCTTTGAGCGCCTACATTCAAGAGTGTCCCAGCCAAGGTCTTCCAAAATATCAGCAGACCGAATGTCATAATTAGAGTAGGTAATTATTCTTGCTGCCCTATTTTGCAATTTCTGGAGTCTCTCAGCCAGGCCTTTACCCATACAGCCCCACACCTCGCTGCAATAATCTAGATAAGGCAGTATAAGTGCTTCATACATCATTTGTAGTGTTGATGTCGGTACGACATCACGAATTCGTTTAAGTGCTCCAAGACCAGCGGAAACTTTCTTGATAATGGCATCAACTTGTACATGCCAACTTGAAGTCTCGTCAATTTCAACCCCAAGATATCTATGAGACTTCACTCTTTTTAGTGGTATTTCATTAATGTTGATCTCAAAATCATGTTCCATGTGATTTAAGTTGTAGTGACTAGCTATAATGAGATACTTAGTTTTTTTAATATTTAATGTAAGTTTGTTAGCATGTAGCCATGATAGAACTTTCTTTAAACCTTCATTTAGGTTACTCTGTGATATAGAAGGATCTTGTGCACTGACGAAAAGACATGTATCATCTGCGTACATTTTGGTAGCAGAAGAAGATGTACACATTTGAAAATCATTTATATAAATTAAGAATAATAAGGGTCCAAGAATGGATCCTTGAGGAACACCACAGGCGATAGGTAGAGAATTTGAGAAACTACTTTTTACATATGTCTTTTATTGGCGTCCCGAAAGATACGAAGTGAACCATTGGAAAGCATGAGGGTCTACTCCATAGAGTTCAAGCTTTTTTAGTAAAATGTTATGGTCCACTGTATCAAAAGCTTTTTTTAAGTCCAAAAAGAGGACTCCATTTAACAGGTCATTATCAATATTTAGATACCATTCATTTGTGGCTTCAAGAAGAGCTGTTAAGGTTGAATATTTTGGCCTAAATCCATGTTGAAAGTCTGCAAGTAAATCATTTTCAACCAGAAAGGAGTAGAGTTGGTTAAAAACGATCCTTTCTATTAGTTTACTTACAATCGGTAAAACAGATATTGGTCTGTAATTATTTGAATCGGACTTAATATCTTCCTTAAACACTGGCAATACCCTAGCGATTTTCCAATCATCAGGAAATATTCCACTCCTAATAGACAAATTTATTATATACGTTAGAGAAGTTGTTATAACTGGAGCTGCTTCTTTTAGTAGTCTACATGATATTCCATCAAGACCACTCGCTTTGTTCAATGGCATTGACTGAATTAACCTGTATACTATATCACTAGTAGTCTCCATAAGTCAGAAACAGTGTTGAGATGGCGTTATGCACTTATCAAAATTTATATTTGCCTCAGGGATGCTGTTTGCTAGATTTGGTCCCACTTGTACTATTTTGTCTTGCCGCTCCCTGTTCTTCGGTTTTGCTCACGCGTCATTATTTTGTCTCGCCGGTTTGGTCGCCTAGTTCGTAGCCAGTGCCGGTCAACCCTTAGGTTCGTTATTAGTTTTTTCCCCTAGTTGTCCATTTAGCACATTTTGTTTCTCCCATTTGCCGTCCATGTTGGTTGTTGCTAGCCTTTACCATTGGCGGTCTAACGCGCAGTCTGGCTGCTTCTTTTGCCTTTTTCTATTTTCGTTTTTAGTTTCATGCGCTTAGCTCTTGCGTTATAGTTGGCCTTTTTGTTAGCTGCCCATGTGCTTGGTGTTTTTAGCCGCTCGTGTTCATATCGAAGTTATAGCCATGCGTGGTGTGTTAGTTTTTGTTCCTGTGTCAAGCGTTAGTTGCTCGTGTTTCGAATGTGCATGTTCCCTTGTGCGTTTGGGTATAACAGCTACCCAGCTGTTGCGTTCAAGGATTTGTGCGTGTGTCGTGCATGTTTACTGCTCATGTGTCGAGCGTTTAAGTTTGCTCGTACGCCGAGCGTTTTAGCTCCTAGTGCGCCTAGCGTTAACATTTGTTCGTGTATCGAGCGAGAAAAGTTTGCTCTTGTGTCGAGCAAGAAAAGTTTGCTCGTGTGTCGAGCGAGGAAGTTTGCTCGTGGGTTGAGCGGGAAAAGCTTGCTCGTGTGTTGAGCAGGAAAAGCTTGCTCGTGTGTCGAGCGAGAAAAGTTTGCTCGTGTGTCGAGCGAGAAGAGTTTGCTCGTGTGTCAAGCGAGAAGAGTTTGCTCGTGTGTCAAGCGAGAAAAGTTGGCTCGTGCGTCGAGCGGGAAAATTTTGCTCGTGTGTCAAGCGAGGGATGTTTGCCCGTGTGTCGAGCGAGGAGTTTTTGCTCTTGTGTTGGGCGTGAACGTTCGCTTGTTTGTCGAGCGTAAGGGTTCCTCTTATGTCGAGGGTGAAAGTCCGCTCCTCTGTCGAACGTTACACTGCCTCGGGTGCCGAGCATTTGGGTTTGCTCGTGTGGCAAGCGTGCACATTTGTTCGTGTGTTGAGTGCGAAAGTTATTCGTGTTTGGAGCATTTGTTAGTTGCTCATGTGTGGAATGTAGGAGTCACTTGTGTGTCAAGCGCGAGTTGTTTGTTTGTCAAGTGTGGGGCTTCTTTGCGCCTGGCGGTCCTTTTTTTGCTCCTGCATGCGTTGCTCGTACGTCGACAGTAAGGTCTGCCCGCGTTACAAGGATAGTTTGCTTGCATGATGAGCATCCTTTGCTCGTGTATTTGTCATCGGTTGTTTGTGTTCCGAGTTGTTCAGGGTGTCGCGTCTGTCAGGCGTGGGAAGTCACTCATCAGTCAGCGTTTGGACGTGATTTGTTCGCACCCTAGGGTTCAGTCCCTGTCTGTTTGCGCTGTCCGGCTTACTCGCAGGTCGGCTTTTCATTTGCTCGTATGCCCAGCTTATGTTGTTAGCGTTCGAGCCTGGAGACGCTTGTGGGCCAAGCCTTACTGTGTCCTGGGTGTCTGTCGTAACATGTTTGCGTGTCGGCTGTTAGTGATGCTCGTGTGCTAACGTCGGCTTTATGCTTTTACGCTATGCAAGATGTTCCTCGGGTGCCTCGGGGGAATTTCTTCACGCCCCGTGTGTTTTGCGTGGGTTATTCTCTACTCTTGGTTTTTCATCGCGTTTTCGGGTCTGCGATCCGGCTTTTGCTCCATGTTTGTCTACTCGTGTGCAAGCATTTGTGCTGCTCTCCTGTGTTCGTATGGATGTTGTCTTTATATATCGCCTTTTTATGCACTTTAGCGTGTCTTTCCGGTTTGTTTATCGCCCTGTTTTTACCCCGGGTACACATTTCCCATCCCTGGCTGCTCCCTCCATCCCTCACCCTCCTCCTTGCCGCGACCAGAAGGGTAATCTTAATCACGCCCTATAACCAGTCTTAGGACGGTTTCCTGGTCCGGCTTGGCTGGCGGGTGATTTTCCCTCCCAGTTTGGGGTTCCTCTTTTTCTTATTGCCAGTTTTTTCTTTGTCTTTACCTCAGGATTGTTCCCCGGCCCCATTTACCTTGGCTCTTTAGCAAGCTAAAGCCCATCCTCGACCTATGCAATGGTGCAATTGGGAGGGAAATCCCGTTAGCTGGGCCGGACCACTGCCTCCTGTAATGTGTGCCCTTCCCCAGGATTTAGTTAGATGCTTAGAGTTTTTCTCTGGCTTCCTTACTTGGGTGTCTCTGAGTTTTGGAGGGGTGTTCATTAAAATCGCTTGTGTGGACTTTTCTGTGGTTTTCGTCTGCTGTTTTTCGACTTGATTATATACGATAGATATTCTAAGTACTATTTACAAATCTCTTATTCAGCCTGTATTCGACTACTGAAACGTTGTTTGGGACAATTTAGACCAAGGACTTGCCACTAGGATCCAGGTAGCTACAACAAATCACAGATACCGGTAAGTTGAATTAAATGTGATCCGAGCTTACATGCTTAAAGTAAATAAATAGAACCACGTGTGACATGACAAAACATTCACCTGAGTTCAGAATCCTATCTCAAACAATCGTTTTATTTCAGTTATTGTAATCGATCATCATGCCAAAAGCTCGTCGTTCGTCGTACAACTTAGCATTCAAACTAAAAGTCGTGGCTGAAGCAGAGGCCGTCAAGAACAACTCTGAGATTGCTAGAGATTACGGAATAAGCGAATCGATGGTTCGTCGCTGGCGAAAAGATCAAGCGAACCTCTTCAATGGTGAGCTTAAAATGTCAGCAAAACGAAAGAGGATGGGCTGTTATTCACCGAAGTATCCTGAATTGGATCAAACACTACTGGATTGGTTTTCAGAGCAGAGAAGTCAAGGTAAGTTTTCGGTTTTTTTAAACAATGAAATGCTTCGATCTGCTGATTTCTGTCAGATCGTGTTGCAATGTTTACACAAGCCGTCGGAATGACAGCTTCTGATTGGCCAGTTTCTCATGCTGTCAAAACAAGTCAATCAATTGATCTAAATGTGGCTTCTCTTATCTTTTACAGGAATTTCTGTTAGTGGATTAATTCTATGGCTAAAAGCGAAGGAGTTCTGTAGTGATCCAGACTTCAAAGCCTCACTGGGTTGGTACCAGAAATGGAAAAGGCGCCATTCCATCAGCCTTCGCACTAAGACAACCCTGGCCCAGCGACTTCCACAAGATCTGGAGGAGAAGACCGTCCAGTTCAATCAGTTAGTGATTGCAGTTCGGCAGCGGTATGGCCATTCCCTCTCCAGGCTGTTCAATATGGATGAAACCCCCATGAGATTCAAGCTTCCCTCGAGCAGAACCCTCGAATTCAGTGGCAGCAAAACAGTTCCAGTGAAGTCTTGCGGTGCCGAAAAGAGGAGCTTCACAGTCACACTCGCAGTCGCCGCCAATGGCAAAAAACTACCACCTTCAGTGATCTTCAAAGGTGTCGGCACTCCAAGAGACCTTGCTGTTCCAAACTCTGTTCAAGTATCATTCCACAAGAAGGGCTGGATGGATGAAAAAGGTAAGAATTTGTCGCATTTCAATTTCAAAGCTTACTGGTAATTGATGTTTAATGTTCTCAAATGATCGTCATGTTCTTTCAATTTATTCTATATTGGGTATTCTCTTATTTATTTCAGGAGTGAAGGAGAGGATTCGTACCTGTTTGCTGAGGAATCCTCACGGTGAACGGTCACTGCTTGTTTGGGATTCTTTTCGAGCCCATTTGACAGAGTCGGTGAAGGCAGACCTGCAACGGCGTAAGATCGATGTAGCTGTTATCCCAGGCGGGCTGACTCCAGTCCTACAGCCATTAGACAAGTGCCTCAACAAACCTTTCAAGGACAACATGCGGCAAAAGTACCTTAACTGGATGATGACAGGTTTCTTCGAGTTCACACCAGCGGGAAAGAAGAAGGCCCCGTCGAAAAACCTGGTCCTCCGTTGGGTGAAGTAGTCGTGGGAAGAGATTCCGGAAGAGATGGCGAGAAAATCGTTCAAAACGTGCGGGATCTCAAACGCTCTCAATGCATTAAAGACGACGACGAAATGCCTGAGGTAGCAGACGATGACATGGAGGACGAGTTCGAGACTGACAGCGAAGAAGACGACGATGACTAAAAACTTCAACCACATGAAGTTATCACAAACAAAACGGCTCCTTTAGGAGCCACCAATTAAATAAAAGTCAATTACCAACAATGATTTACATGCACGTACCGTTTGTGATCTCGGTAATATGATTGTTGATAATCGCTCGGCTTATAGTCGAATAAACATTGAATTTGAAATCTTGTTAAGCACCCGTAGATCCTAAGGGCTAGCTTTTCAGGCCCACCACTCCGCAGGGAGATGTGGTAGACAAGCCCCTCTCAGGTTCCACTGCTCAGCAACGGCTCAAGATGTATCTCCACGAAGCTCACCTTGACGAGGGAGAAACGCTGCATAGCTTACGTTCTGGTTGTGCTATCACCCTGGCATTGTCTGGGGCTCAGTTGGCCGACGTCATGTCCCATGTTGGCTGGAAAAGCAGTCAGACTGCACTCTATTACATGAAGTTGGGGGAAGTTCTCCGCCAAGGCTTTCCACTCCATTTGCTCTCTTCCGCATTTGAAGAAGCTTCTAGTGTGTCAAGCAAATATACTTCTCTGGACTCCCTCAGAAATTTCGTTTGTGCTTTCCCTTCTTGTCCCTCAGGCTTAAAGCGATCTTCTTCTGACCTCACAGATTTAAGTTTGGGTAGCGGGTTTTTCACTAAGTTTGGGTCCTTGTTTTAGACTGCAGAAGGTTTGGTTTTGAGTGTGGGTGCCTTGTTTTTGGGAACGGATGATTCCAACCCTATTTGCCTAGAACATTTTTCAACTGTCTTTCATGTCACCGATGCCATAAGCCAAAGGACGCCAGGGCTCCCATTCTCATTATAGAAGTACAGGTGAGACCGGTGAAAATAGTTCACTATTGTCAGCGGTCTCACCGTAGCATATATAAGGAGAAACCATTATAAATTCGCCCTCTTTTCTCGCACATCCGGGGTATGTTTCATCGCAGTTGGTAGTATCTGTACTTACTCGTCTTCATCTGGTCTCTTCTGTACTTATCCATCCTGCGGTCTCTCTCAGCAGTTCCCCTGCCCTTCCCTCCCCTTTACATCATTATCCCTTCTGCTGTTGAGAGCGTCCACCAGGGCTCCCATTCTCATTATAGAAGTACAGGTGACGGATGACTATTGCCGTTAAAACAGACTGGTGCTACCATTAAAACGGTTTGTTAAATTTATCAAACGGATTTAAAAAACGGATTAAATGCTTCTTTAAACCGTTTTAACGGATGCTAAACGGATAGCAAACGCTTTCAAGCCGTTAAACGGATATCCGTTAGTGTACGTTTTCCCAAATCAGGTCACATTTCAAATGATTTCTCAGAAGGAACTCCTGTGATAGCGAAAGAACTGGTCAATAGGGAAAGCAGATGGCTGAAGCCGCATTAAAACAAGCCAAGACAGATCGACGCACAGCCAAATCGGTCTCCACAAGACTAAAAAAGGTGTTGGTACATATAGTAGACAGTCATAGACCTCCAGATGAGGTAAGGCAATCTTTTGTTAAGTTCCATGGAGCGTATGAAAGTTTAGTGGAAAAACACGATGAGTACACAAAGCTTGTTGAGAATGATGAAGGGTACCAATCAGAACAGCAGTGGCTGGACAGATGCCAGCAAACCCTCATCAAAATAGAAGTAGATGCAAAAACGTTTATTGAAAGTGTAGAGCAAACAAAATTGACTGAAAGTCTTGAAGCTTTCCGTAAACTGATGTCCACTCATGTTTGCAAGAAATGTGCGGTGAAAATCAGAAATGCGGCAAACAACTTAAACTTTGAAGAATGGTCGGAGACAGTAAAGTTGATCATCCAGAATAGAATCAACAACCTACAGCGTCGTAATTTTAGACCCAGTCATAAACCCTTAGAAGACAAACATGTCATGGCACACTTAAAAGAACTACAAGAAAAGTACGTACTAGTGCCTGCGGACAAAGCTGGCAATAACATCATTTTTGTTTGCAAGTATTACTACATACATACCCTGATGGAAGAACTTGGCATTAACTCCGGCAGTACTATTAATTCTACATATGAAAAACAAGATGATACAGCTGATGAGATTATACGGACCCACAACACGACCTTAGAAAATGCATTCCACATCACCTTGCAACAGAAGGAGAAAAATTTGCCCAAAATATATTGGATACCAAAACTTCACAAGACACCATACAAAGCACGTTTTATTGCAGGTTCAAGTTCCTGCACTACTACTAAGATCTCTAAATTGATAACTGAGTGCCTTAAACTGGTCAAGAGTCACTGTACTTCATACTGCAAGACTATTTTAGAACGAACAGGAGTTAATTGCATGTGGGTCATCAACAATTCGTTGGATGTTATTCACACATTGCAGGACAAACAACTTTCGCTTAATCATGTGAGTACTTGGGACTTTTCCACTCTTTATACTAGCCTTCCACACGCTAAACTTAAACATCAACTCCATGATCTACTTGAAAGGGTTTTTAACACCAGAGGAAAAAATTTCATAGCAACCAATAATTTCCACACATTCTGGGCTAATGATAGGAAATCTACGAAGTACACTTACTTCTCCTGTAGGGAACTGTGCCTCACTATTGACTTTCTTATCGACAATATCTACGTCCGCTTCGGAAACACAGTTTTTCGGCAAATTATTGGCATACCTATGGGCACTAACAGTGCACCTTTGTTGGCTGATCTGTTCCTCCACACCTTCGAGTATGACTTCATGCTAAGAACAATGAAGCAAGATATGACCATAGCTGTCCAATTTAGCAACACCTTTCGTTATATCGACGATTTATTGAGCGTAAACAATGAAAATTTTGGAAATCACATCAGCGACATTTATCCGTCGGACCTGGAACTAAAGAACACTACCTTAACATCAAATGAGGTGTGTTATCTGGACACGAGAATCAAGAATGGTGACAACAACACACCTTTCCATCTCAGTGTCTACGACAAGAGGGATGACTTCTCATTTCGGATTGTCAATTTCCCTCATATGGACAGCAACATTCCAGCCAATCCGGCTTATGGTGTTTATATATCTCAATTGGTAAGATATGCTAGAATTTGCACGTCGAAGTTGGATTTCATGCATAGACTTCGCCGACTTTCATCACGTCTCCTTCACCAAGGGTTCAAATCTTCACTCCATAAATCATTTACTAAATTCTTCAAACGCCATAGTGCTATCATTGAGAAATATGGCACTACAGTACGAGAAATTAAACTAGCAATCCAAAATTGAGAAACACCGCCGTATCCTTTGTTATTTCAGATCCTTTATATTATTCTAGCGCCCCTATTTAATTTCTATATTGCTTCTATTCAGGTCAATGCTAGTGCGCGCGCGCGCAATTTTCCTTGAGTCGTGCGCGTGCTTAGCTTGTTTAGTTGACGTGTGTGCTTAGTTCGTTATTTAACGTACTACATTTATTTTGCGTTGTTTTCCTAACTGATATGTCTTGTCAGTAACTGTGCTCACACTGTGGGTGGCTCCTCCTAAAATGTTCTGCAATTGGTATAGGATTTAATGGAGCCGAAACCAATTGTGGAATTGCACGCATTTTGGGCATCCTACTGATGAACAGTTACGAAATTCAGATATATTTAGTAGCCACATTTATTTGCGGTCTGTCCCCTTTGAATTATGGAGAATTTCAATGTTCCCCAAGAGACTTTTGAAGTCTCCAGGTTCCAGGACAGATAAGAGGAGAAAAGCCGGAGGTGAAACAATGACAAAGCAGGGCTGCAAAGCGGCTGCTGTCATTTGGAAATTCTCCTGCATGTCAACAGTCGAGTCCAGTTGTGATTGAGGAAAAGAATTTGCCGAATCTGATAATCGATCCTAACCATTTGAAAAACAAGCTTCATCATTAGAAGTTGATGTCCATCTCCAATTTTCATCAGGCGACAGAGAACATGGCACAAGAAAATTGGAAGGCAGCAGTGAAAATTATGCTAAAAAATTCAGCGTGACAGGATTTCAAAAGAAATCCACTCGATCATCTGTTTCCAGGGAATTGAAAGAGTGTTGCGATTTGACGACATGCCTTAAAATACACAGCACCATCTGAATTATTATCTTTCTTGAATGAGCTAGTTAATGAGGTTGCTTCTATGTGTCGCTTGTGGTACAGTGCCTTGGTGGGAGCAATGGGGCCTTGTAAAAGTGAAGACAAATCAGCTGAAGCGACAAATGTTTTTGCTCTCTGCTCTGCAGCTGCAGCAGAGTTCCAAAATCAGAAGATGTCAGCATATGCGCACAGAATTTCCGTGATCTTGATCCACAATGGCCAAGACTTTTTACATTTAAATTGATTAGGCTTCTGCTTGTCTCATGAAGAAATGATTATGAAACAAAAACAAATGGCAAGAGCCCACAACACCGTCTTAATTTTGAAAAAGGAGGTAGAATTAAGCAAGAAATGCAACCTCTTGTGCAAAATCAAGGCAAAGCAGGTACCTGTGCTTGAGGAATACGACATGGAAGTAGAAGTCGTATTAGATCTGTCAGTACCAACAATTTCTGGCTACGAACAGTACTCGGAAGAGGTGTTAACCAAATGCATAGATCTGATTAACCAAGAGCTTGCAACAATGGGCAACAGTGTGGCAATGGAAATACTTTGGAGCAGGTTATTAAGAGAATGTTGGGGGAATATGTCTGTTTCCAAAGTATAGGTATGAATCATTATTTAAAAAAATTGTTAAGATTTCAACTCAATATTACTTGCCGTGTCAACACAATTATTAATAAATTAATCCTTTTATATTCCAGAATTGTCGCAGATAACTTTGATTTGAGTATCAAGTTCAGGATACAGACCAAACAATCTTCCAACAAGTCTATGCACTGGACGAACCAATACGCCATTAAAGATCGTGTTGTTTGTGAGCCCAGTTTGGCAGAAAAGGGCCCACAATGCAATTTGGATGACCTGCCACTTGAAAACCTGCTGACAACCGCATCCGTGCAGAAGGATTTTAAGTCTGATTGTGCTGTGCTAGTTGGTAGTCTTCACAAGGTACTTACTTGCCTTTTAACCGCTAAGGATGTGTCAGTACCTCATATACCACATCCTCACACTGCCGAGATGTCAGACATCAGAGACTGTAAGTGTAACACCCTTTCTTCCATTCATAATTTTATGTGTATGAATCTACCAGTTTGGTGTTTGCATTATGCATCCAAGAAATGACACTTAAAAAAGAAATAACAACAACATAAAAACCAACTTTGAATGGCTCATACTTTTTAAGTATGCAACAGAATATTTTGAAAGTTTGCTCTGCTACATAAGGTTTCCATTGCATCCACTTACAGAGGTATTTACCATTTTTAGGGTCAATGTATCAGATATTTCAATATGAATGTCTTTCAATTTCTCTCTTTTTTTGCATTTCAGTACACCTTAGGCCTCTCTTTACTAAATTATAATGTATTGTCTCAAATGGCCCAACTTATTGCTAACAATCAAGAGAAGTATGTGTCACATGAGAAGAAAGAGAATGGCGACCTCTCATTCCTGTTCTTATTTGTGACAACCCGCCTTGATTAGCTATGCTAACTGCAGGTTGTCAATGTTGAAAATATTGTTATATTAATAATGAAATAAAATTGTTGTTGTTGTTATTCTTTAGGAAGTATGTCAAAAGGGCATCACCTGGGATGAACCTCTGCCAGAAGAACTTTGGCTAAGGTGGGAGTGATGGAAGCTAGACCTTCTGCATCTCAAAGAGTTAAAAGTACCAAGATGAAGGGAAAAGGAAAGACTTAAAGGTTACACAATTTTGCAGATGAGTCAAAGATGAAAACAAAAAGGTCAAATGTTGCCCCGGTAATGGCAAAGTCCTGTGTCACTCCATCAAAGATAACCACCATACCATGCAGCAGTTGTTGCAGTGAAAGTTGACGTCATGCTCCAAGTAGAATTGAATTATGCCAACCTTAAGCAGCATTTCTGGACAGACTCCAAGGTAATACTTGGTTACATAAACAATGATGCCAAGAGGTTCCATACCTTTGTTGCAAACAGAGTTCAGGTGATCAGATCCAATACTGACACCAAGGAATGGCGATACATCTACACCAAGAACAATCCAGATGATCATGCAACCAGAGGTCTAAGCAATGAGGAGTTAATAAAGTCCAACTGGTTCAGTGGACCCACATTTCTTCGGGAGAAAGAAACATCGTCTGGTGAAGAGATTCCCAGCATTCAGATTGGAGATCCGGAGGTTAAAGCAACCATATGCACGACTACAGTCAAGCAATCCTTTAATCTCATCGACTGAGTGACAAGATTCTCTGAATGGACAACAGCAGTTGGAGTGGTTTCATACTTAAAGAAACCTTTCAAGAGGAACAAGCCAAAATCAGCTGTCACAACTGTAGCTGAACGACAAGATGTTGAGATGCTTATTTTCAAGGAGTTAAACCTACAGCCTTCCAAAATGTAATGACAAGACTTCGTTGTCAAGAGAACAGCAAGCTTACGAAGAATAGTGCTCTCCTGAACCTGGATCCCTTCCTTGATGATCAGTGACTATTGAGAGTTGGAGAAAGGCTGGAAAAATCTTCTCTACCATTTAAAATAAAGCACCCGATCATCTTATCAAGACGTTCTCGGGATACAAACTTGATCATCGGTCACTTCCACAAGAAGGTGAAGCACCAAGGAAAAGGAATTACCATGAATGAAATCTGTTCTAATGGACTATAGATCATAGGACTGTCTGCTGCAGTATCCTTGCATATCCATAAATGTGTGTGCTGCAGGTGTCAAAGTTGGTCAACAGAAGGTCAAAAGATGGCTATTCTCCCCCGATTATCGCGCGTACGTTTTAAGTACACTTCAAAAACTCAAATACTTCATGAGCATATCAGCCAATCACACGACGCAAATCGATCACGTGTATGACCCTTTATACCTGGTAATCTACGGTCATTATGAAAAGCCTGGTGGCGGCTTTGATTTCAGTCACAGGGGAGTTCGGGGCTGAATGGTCAAACAATACAAATATCGCTGAATTTTTAATGAGAATGATTTTAAAATGACTGTGATATTTATATTAAGATCACACGTAATCTTTATATAAAGATTACTGATATGCGTAGCAATTGTTCAGGATTCTTAGTGCAACAAATGGTGACTTTAATATTTTTGTGCAGTACTGTTTTACGAAATCTGGTCTTTCACCATTCTATTTGGAATCTTCTCAACAAAATAAACAACCAACAGTTTAACAAGTGAGCCGTTATTTGAACGACTCGTGTAAATTGCCAGGTAAGCGACTGGTTCGCAGATGCAAGCTGTTTATTTCTACTCGTTCTCTACCTCTGAAAAACAATGGTCAGCCGTTTTATCTACCGTACCTGACAACTTTAGTATAGCATTTTTTAGTAGATGTTTTCCCTCAAAACTATAAAATCCCAAAACTTTCGACAGGAGCCGGGAAGCAATGATCACTTCGTCGAAGACGTGGCACATGTGTTGTATGCTAATCAGTCTAGTCTACTTGTTTTTCTCGTATGCTAATTTCCTCTTCGCACAAAAGCACAAATGTTTTAATTCCGAAGGGGCACGCTTTTGAAATAATGTTTTTGAAGCCGTTCAAAAAACTCGCAGCACATGTATTATCAGGTGTAAAAACTTTCGGCTTCGCCTCGAGTTTTTAAACCTGATAACACACTACTGCTCATTTTTTAAACTATACAATGTCACAAGCAAAGTTACAAGCAAAAGTTATAAGTAAAAAGTATGGCAGAACCAAGTTCTCATGGTGTTTGTATGACAAGGTATCTAAGAAGAAAATTAAGAGTGTAATATGATTGCAGTACCCCATGTCAAGAACTTAGTTAAGAACAATATGCGCATGGACATTATAAACTGTTAGATTACGTCGTTAGTTTTGGGTTGCCTGTGCTTTACAAGTCCGCGATTTCTGTCAGTGGTTCGTTACACTTGGCCACCATGCTTCTTTTGTTATATGTGTAGTACGATATTAGAGAGCTTAAGCAATGACAATGGCAATACCAAGGAAAACGGCAATTGAAAAAATGATCCACGCTATTTTAAACTACTTTGCAGTTGTTCCAATTTGTTTAGTTTTGTCTAATGTGACTGGATTGTTCAGGAGCTGAATTTAAAGGGATGACTTTCCCATTCAAACGGAAAGGACAATTAACCGTCGTGTGATCACGTTCTTCACAAAACCTATAATTTGATCATTTGATGTCGTTTTGCAGGAACGGCAAAGAAATGTAACAAAATGTAAAATACATGTGCAGAGGCATTGTTTTCGCTCATTAAACCTTTTGTTTTGTACCATTCTTGCTGCCGTCACCATCATGGTTGCTTAAGCTCCCTATTAACTGATTAAAGCCTTGAACTTAACAGGCAATCGACTCCTTTGCATCGCAACAATTTAATCAGCTGGCTGCGATAGAGGGAATGACTTGCATCCTGCAATTGGCTTGATTCAATCCAAGAATTCGGGGATCCATCGTGAGTAGTACGAAAATAGTCCCAGGCATCTACTCAGGGACTTCAAATCGTTTTCTTCCGTTGTATGTGTAGTACGAGATTAGGTGATTAAAGCCTTGAGTTTAACAGGCAATGGACTCTTCTGCATCACAACAAAGAGAACTTGTTTTTAATACGCGCAAACATAATGGACGGGTTATTGGTAATGGTGGCTAATTCACTCACTCACTCGCTCACTTGCTCCTTCCATCAGCTGTAAACTTAGTGATGTAATGCTTCATTACGAATGCATTTCATTACAAGAATAACGTGAATCCAGCGATAACTAATTTGTTGTAAACGAATATAAACAATCAGATTACAGATGTTTTGCATTTGGACTCTAATGCAACATTAAAATCGATCTAAAAGGATTTTCCAATCGACACGCATTTTGATGCGTATTTATCCTGAAATAATAAAAATTTAGTCTTCATTGAGCATGTGTTCCTCAATGGTCAAGTGGTCTATTGCCGGGCGTCGAAGTCTGGAGGCACGAATTCAATTCACACTCAAGACCCCCCCCACCCCCCTTTTTTCTTCGGACTGACTGGACATTATGAACGTGATTTCCTGGGTTTTTTGCGTTCGTCAAAAATCCTTACGTTAAATTTAAAACAATATATATAGAACTGTGTCAGTGTGAAAACATGATTACCGCAATATTGTGTTTGCTCTTTGGAGCCTTTGATTAATTCACTGGAGCAATTGGAGCAAATTGCGATCTCATGCGCGAAAACGTACACTAACGGCTTTCTTTCCGAACAGAATTTCATTCACTAGCCATTTATAATCCGTTCAGAAAACACTTGCACCCATTCGAATAGCATGGGTCATCCTTTCAGAAAAACTCTCAATCTGTTGGAACCTTGTGCTATCAGTTCAGAAAAAGTTTGCATGCATTGAACAGCTTAGGTCACCTGTTCAGAAAAAATCACCTTCCATTCAAACCACTTTAGCATAACCCATTCGGAAAAATCTTCACCAGTTCGAACGGCTACAGTCATCCGTTCCAATGGCCAGAGTTGTCCGTTTAGGATCCGATGAGGTTTTGTTTTTCTCATCAGTGACGAAGAATCTACAAAGACAACCTTGTGTAAACAAAATAATGTCACACAACAAAAATATAGTTAATGTTATATTTTCGAGCTGTTCAAGCCATTCACTTGCCGTTTATCAGCCGTAATTTGGTAAGCAAAGCTACAAGGATAACAGAGAATTCTTGGAAGCACATGGTCTGTATTCAGGTTTCAAATTACCCTTTTGACACATGCAAATTTGGTGCACTTTTTACTGACAACTACATAAAACAAACTTAAAAGGGCTAAATTTCTTTTCTGCTTCATAACTTTCCCTGCTGTCTTTAACTTCGTTTATTACATTTAGTTTCATTGAACATTTATTTAGCATTTATTGCTCTTGTGTTAAATGCTGTTTGAAGTTGTTTTAAAGAATTAGTGTTAAAAGGTTTAACCCTTTGGCGATGGCCCCTTTAAATATCGTTCCATATGGAACGATGACGTTTTTGCAAATTTAATGATTGTTTTCTGACATTAAGCTTGCCAATATAATTCTAATATCGGTGCCTGGTCATATCCAACCAATTTCAAACCCTTCTGGAGCCGTAGCTATCATTGGCGAGATGTTATTCGGTATAAAACCAAGTTATGCAATTCTGAAGGCATATTTCAAAATGGCGTCGTCGAGTAAGAGGCCGCGTGATGGCATGACCATGGAAGAAATACAAGATTTTTGTGCCATCGACCCAGATGAACCAGAAAGTGACATCGACAGTTCCACAGGAGGAGTTTCTAGCGGAGAGGAGTTTGGTTTAGACTGTGAACTCGAAGGAAACAGTGATTCAGAAAGAGAGTCGAGGTAAGCCATTGTGTAAACACAGTGATGTGAAAATTTGATGTGTCGGAATTTAGCTTACATGTTCCTTTGTTTTTCACTTTTCTTTGCATTTGTTTCCCCGAATTGAAATTATAAATGTTAAGAAAACTTAGGCATTCAAGTGAATGCTGCAAAGGCATAATTTTTGCGTTTTTAGGAGCAAATTTGAGTTGTTGTTGCATCATGAGATTTTCGCGGAATGCGAAATCTGACACGCAAAACACATGTTTGCGGGAAGATACACCGAATGGAAATGTCTGTCTGTTTGGTTAGATTTCATTGTTTTTACTCATCCAAATGTTCTAAATTGTATTTCTTGTACCTATTTTTACATTTTAGGATTAATATCTGTACAATTCGGGCTAAAATCGCTTTGCATTACAGTGTCATACTTTGACTTCAAAACAATAGGAAATTTTATTTCCCAAAATTATTCATCTGTCGTTCAGCTTGTCTTTTATTCTAGAAAATAGTTAGCTTATTACTACATGTCTTCATTTCTAATTTTCTTGTCCATAACCTTTGATCGGATTACAACATAGCAGGATTGTAATTATAAATTTCCCTCGACTCATTCCATGCTTTGTTCCTCCTGGAATTTGCGCACCAACCAATTTGAAATGTTATTTTGCGTTTTATTGTGTCATATGACTTATTTTTGTTTTGACTAAATAAATTTTCTTTGTGTTGGAAACTTGAAAAAACCTTGTTGATATTTTTGTTATTTTGCAGTGATACAGAATTCGTTGACAATGCTGGAGGTGATTCTAGCAAAGATAATGATGGTGCAATGGAGTGCCACCCTGATTTTCAAGCACAAGGGCCAGCAAGGCCTGCTGCAAGAGTAAGAGTAAGGGGAGTTGGTAGGCCAGTAAGGGGGGGAGGTAGGGGAAGGGGAAGGGGAAGGGGAAGGGGTAGGGGAAGGGGTAGGGGAAGGGGTAGGGGTGGTCCTCCTGCAGTCCCTCCAGGTGCACCAGCACCTGGAACTCCAGTGAAAAGTTACTATGATCCTGATACCCCAAATCAGATCCCACCTTTTAGTCCTATACGACAACCAGGATTGCATCTCAATATACCATGGGTGAGAGGTGCAATGACAAGGGCAGTGGATTTCTTCAGGCTTTATTTCACAATGGAGCTTGTAAAAGAAATCTGCACAAACACAAATTACTATGCCTGGGGAGTTATTGGGGAAAAATCTTCCTATGGTGACAGCCATGGTGCCTGGGTGGAAACAACACCAGAAGAAATTGAAAAACTGATTGCTCTGATTTTGTACTGCGGTCTCGTCAATGTAAGCTCATTTAATCGATACTGGAGCACTAAGACATTGTACCATGGGCTATGGGCAAGGAGTATTATGTCTCGAGACCGATTCAAGGCATTGATGGCAATGCTTCATATCGTTGATCCCAGTGATGAGGATGACGAAGACAAGCTGAGAAAGGTAAGCAGTTTCTTGGATTTTTTTAAGGAAAGATGTAGAAATCTCTATCAGCCTTTTCAACGGGTTGCTGTTGATGAGAGGATGGTGAAATCTAAACATCGATCTGGAATTCATCAGTACATAAAAAACAAACCAACAAAATGGGGCATAAAGCTGTGGGTTTTGGCGGATAGTTCGAATGGTTACACTTGTGACTTTGATGTTTACATAGGGAGACATGCAGGACAGGAGGTAAGTGCAAATGGATTGGCATATGATGTGGTCATGAAACTAGTTACCCCTTTGATGAATCAGGGATATCATTTGTACTTTGATAACTTTTATACTTCTGTAAAGCTTGTAAAAGATTTGTTTCAAGTTTTGATTCCAGCCACAGGTACAGCTGCTGAAAACAGAAAGGGATTTCCTGAGTCCATGAAGAAGGCTCAAGTATGGGCACAGCGGAAAGAGAGGGGAAGCATGAGGTGGGAGAGAGATGGTATCTGCCTTGCTCGACAGTGGAAGGACAACAGACCAGTTACTATACTGACTTCACTTGAAAGTGCAAATGAATTTGTAATGGTAGCAAGGAAACAAAAAGTTGGTGATGCATGGAGAAACACTGATATCAAACAGCCTAGGGCAATTGACCAATACAATAAATATATGAATGCCATTGATCGGTCAGATCAACTCTTGGGAAAGAACTGTGCTCTGCGAAAGTGTATGCGGTGGTGGAAGACATTATTTTTTCATATGATTGATATTGCTATTGTCAACAGTTACATTTTGTTTCAACTGCATCGTGCAGAGCACCGTGGTGATGAAGCGTTGAAGCATCCACAAAAGTATTCAATTCTTGAATACAGGGAAGAACTTGTGAGACAGTTAGCATGTCTGGATGAATATGGACAGCCTCCAGTGTTCAAACTTCCAACAAAGCAACCTGAAGAATTTGAAACTGTTCACATTCCACAGTTAACTGAGACCAAAAGGAACTGCAAAGTCTGTTATGCAGATACAAAGAAAGAACTGAAAGTGAGATCTTTTTGCACTGCTCCTCAGTGTCAGGTGTATTTACACTGCACACAGGACAAAAACTGTTTTGCGATATGGCACAGCAAGGAATATCAACAGACTCACTGATTTATAAACATTTATTCATTTATTTTCTTTCAATTAAGACCACCTTGAAACCCCAAAGGTAGCATCATAGCACTGGTTGGGGGTACACGAGCCTCGTTTTCCCCACCTACTGGTTTTTAGGGGTTTGCGTGTCCGGCTGTGGTGCATCCAGATTTTTTTTTTAACGAAATTGTATGTAATCCATTTGTAAAATACGTGAGGAAGTGTCAAATCTTGTTTATTATTGGGCCTAGCTGCCCATAGCAACCTGCTATCAGCTTTGTCCCCCATGTTGTGTAGCGAAGGTAAAATATGCTGCTTGAAGACATCCGGTGTTTATAGCCATAACTTTTTTAATTTGCGAGATAATTCACTCAAATTTTCAGAAAAGGTGCAATATAAAATAATCTACAAATAATCTATGAACAGTTTTGTAAAGAGGGACAGTTATAGACATTTTACTCCAAAAAAGTATGTCTTGCGTGACACTTTAATAAGCATTAATTAGCATTAATTAATTAATTAAAACAAATGAAGGAAACCAAACAACATATTATTGATGTCTATTTACTAAGCTTTAAAATGAGATATTGTAGACCAAAATCAGTTGAAAAACAAAGTAGCCCCCTTTCAAGCAAAACATGTCAAAAACAGCCTTTTTTAGGGCAATCACCAAAGGGTTAAATTATCATGACGTGGATTTTGCAGCAAAATTTCAAATAATACGTTTTTCGCTAGATTAATTGGGGAGACCAAGATTTATATTTTGTCAAAAAAATGGTTGGGGGAAAGCCTTTTTACTTTTAAAGATAAATGGATAAAACTATTTTTGAATTTTAATAATGCTAATTACGCGTCGAAAAGTTTCTGTTACTGCTAATTAAAATTAAAAATGCAGTGAAAGCTGTCACGATATGATCATGGCTATAAAAACTCCAAAGAAACTCGGATGAATATATTGAAGTTAAAACTTCAGTCAATGCAAGTTGCGCAAAATTGTCAGGAAACGGCAATTTCACACCACAAACACCCCTCTGTAACAAACCTGGTGGATTCTATATCCTCACCAGGTTTTCGAAAAAACGCCACCAGGCCGGCTAATTTTTTCACCAGGTCGGCTAATCTTCCACCGTTTTTTTTTAAATTGTCTACCAGGTTTATTCAATAATTAATCTACCGTGATACAAGTACTATATTAAGTCCTCCCTCCAAAGGTAAGAAATAAACAGTTATCTAAATCTTAATGCAGTTTAATGAAAGATACCCACCGCCTTAGCAGGCTCATGGGTGGGGTGTCAGAAGGGGTGTTCATATTCATCTAAAGTTTTTTCTAATGGGGGTGAATGAAGCGAGCGCCGGAGGCATGAGCTTCTAGGGGGGACTGGGGGCATGCCCCCTCTCCGAACGTTTTGAAATCTAGAGGCTCGGAAATGCTATTTTCAGTATTCTCGACGAGATATTTCGTCAAAAAATCAAATCTCGATCAAGTTTAAAATTACAGGTATTTTTAGTGCTTACAGATAAATTTTGTTAGCTTGATACATCTAATTCTTGATACATATATCCTGGCCTAACTTAACTGGCCCAGTTACGCCGTCCCTGTACTGAAAGTAGCTTTAAGGTCAATACACATGGAACACGTATCAGCTAATAAATGATAATAAAAGTAAACTGCAGAAGACCGCAAACGATAATGCTGCTAATGATACGTAGGATCTATGAGAGACCTAACCAGCCAAAAAATGAATGCACAAAAACAATGAACTGCAAGGCTGATCTGACCATGTAAAAAAGTAAAATTTGCGAGACATCATCACGACAGAAGCCAATAAAGTAGGATCGTAACCGTGGACAATTATTTCGTTGTTATTGCAACTCAACATTATTTTCTACAAACACTGCTGAACGAAAACACAAAACGCGAATGATTCTCATGCACTAGTTTCCTCTCAATGTGATAAGTTAGAAATATATCTTTGTCACATCATTCAAAAGAACTTCAAACAAGTCTTCATTTCTGTGCATGTACGGTCATGCATCTCCAAATGAACTCCGCCAAATACGTAGAGAACAGCAGTTGGAGTGGTTTCATACTTAAAGAAACCTTTCAAGAGGAACAAGCCAAAATCAGCTGTCACAACTGAGCTGAACGACAAGATGTTGAGATGCTTATTTTCAAGGAGTTAAACCTACAGCCTTCCAAAATGAAATGACAAGACTTCGTTGTGAAGAAGAGAACAGCAAGCTTACGAAGAATAGTGCTCTCCTGAACCTGGATCCCTTTCTTGATGATCAGTGACTATGGAGAGTTGGAGAAAGGCTGGAAAAATCTTCTCTACTATTTAAAATAAAGCACCCGATCATCTTATCAAGACGTTCTCAGGATAGTGGAAAAGTGTGCCTTTGAACTTTCTAGATGTTCATGGCTCAAACTTTGCCCTTTTCATATTAATTTAAATAAATGCAACAAGGAAGAATAGTTCTTTGCATCTGCATTAGCTATGATCAAGTTATTTCAATGACAGGCTTAGCATTGCAGTCTCAAGAACACCTTTGATCTATCAATATGGTGGCCCATCGAGGCCACCTCAAAACGGCCTTGTTGATATTTTCCAAAGTAAAAAGAATTAAAACCTAAAATTATCCATTCATATTCAGAACCCTATACCAAGCTTACATGCTAAATCATGAAAATTCCAACTAAATAGCCATCAATAAATAAGTAGAGCCTTTTTTCTAAATTTGCAGTGTTCTCTAAAAATATAAGCATGCTAAACTTTTCATTTGGTATGACGCACCACATGCTTTTGGCAACAATGTCGCCAGATCCCAGTTGGCGAAAACCAGGCCGTTATTTTGGAGTTTGTCCATGGCAGAAAGAAGCAAGATTTTCAAGAAGCACTATCAAATATCGCTTGATGGTTATGTGCAGCCTATTGGGCAATGAATGTTGGGTCAAATGTGAATTGAATCAGTATTGCTGTCAATGCGAATGCATTCATCAAGTCAGACTGGGAATGT
>JAJGOT010000169.1:207500-225000 GCA_022457155.1 Cladopsammia gracilis | reverse complement strand
ATGTTTTCCAGTGTTTAGGCAGCTTTGATTTTGATTTTCTTCGATTTCCTTCGGTGAAATCCTCCTAAAATTTTGCATAATGTAGAGCCTGTCCAGGGGCGTTTTCCATTTAGCCAAAATTTCCGAAATTCTTGGTCGGAAATAAAATGGAATAGAAAAATTTCGGGAGAAAATTCCGAAATTTTCGGAATACCTTTTGAGGTTGTCCTCTTTGATGGCAATTTAAACAAAACTTTTGTGTTCCATTCGTAATTTGTCTTGGCTCAAGTAGGCTGAAAACTTGGGAAAGATGGCGGCCGAACAGTCTTTCATCGTGTGGGTATTCCTGTACCGATCGCCAATTACTACTGCATCACTCGTGCTTTAGAGCTGCAACTGGCAACAGTAAGATCAACTGTGTTTATTTTTGTCTGGTTTACATTCAGTAAAAGTCTGTTTTACTCGTCGGCTTTGTCCCTGCCTTTTTAAAGGATACTCGAGGCAGAGAGTTTATGTTCAAAATATTGATATTCTCCAGACTTGACTATAGCAACGACTAGTATAGAAGCAGAATTGCCGCTTATACAAGCAATGTTTTGGAATCATCTTGTTCTAAAGCTGCGAAACATTTAAAACGTTTGCCATTTAGATTTGTCTCGCAATGTTCTAAACCCATTCCATTTGACCACCGAAAATTGCAAAATCTCAAACCAGAAATTTTTGCCAAATGGAAAGCGCCCCAGATGAAACTTTCCCTGACCAAGAAAAGTAGGGATTACAAAGGCAGTTTCTTCAGTACTTGCCAATTTGTGTATTTTATCCGTTTAAAAATTGGCCTAATAAAATTTTACGATAAATGGGCACTAAAGAAAACAAGAACGACTCTTTGAGTAGTGAAGTCGGGATTTAAGGGTCTTGTAAGTGCCCTAATATACAAGAATTAATCCAAAATTGTTGTTTTACAGTCGTTTTTCCGGTAACACAAGGTGATGTCATACACGTTACTTCGTCATTTGAAAATTTTAATCAGTCTTTCACAATAAATTGTGCATGCAAGGTCAACTTCAAGTTCAACTTTATTACTTCCATTCATCTGTTGCTCGAAAAGAAAGAAAAAGAATCGTTATAGAATGGAACTCTCACCATTTCTGGCAATAATGTAAGTTTCATTTCGTCATTCATGAATTATTCCACTGCGTGTTTCTTTTTTCGTTGAGCAGACATGTATAAGGTTAAATCACAATTAACACATTGCCATTTGGCCTGTCAACTTCCCTATATATATTCACCAAGCTTCTTAAACCTGTAGTAAGTCACTGGAGAAGTTCAGGAAAGAATGTTTGCATGTTTTTGGATGACTGTCTAGGTAGTAATTTACCCATCGAGTCTGCATCCACAGACACCAAAACAGTTAAGGCAGATCTCTGTAAATTAGGTTTTGTTCTTAGTGACAGCAACAGACTTAGTTGGGTCATGTTTTGAACATCACATAACTGGTTATACATAACAGAAACCAGGGTTACAAATCTTAAAGTATCCCTTTCAGTTATATTGGTAAGAACCTAACTCTGTTAGTGGCTGAGCTGACTGCCATCAAGTGAAAAAAAAAAACAAGAGGACGCCAACAAAGTACACCTGGGTCGCTGTTGACCAAGCTACTGCCCGCCAATTGCAGCACCACTTCTTGACATTCCATTGCCTGGTCTTCAGCCACCCTCAATCATCCCAATACTCAATCCCTTCAGACAACAGCTCCAACAGTTTGCCAGGCAACTATCCCTCTTGCCCCCATTGGCGGTGATCAAACAGAACAGCCACATGAACAGTGCTATGCTACTCATGGCCCCACAGACAAGCAGCATCATAAAGTTGAGTCATTGCTCTTTATAGGAAGGCGTATATCTACCATTGCTTTGGCATGTGTCTAGGTCTTTTTCACAGAAGCCAAGTTGGCTAACGAAAACATTACAGGCACATTTGGCAACAGCAAATCAGGCGAACATAAACTGAGTAAACTATTGCACTCCACCAAAATTTCAATTTGCCATTGTTTCAAATGCAATGGGAAAACGTGTGGTCAAAAATAAACTTAAAGTGCAGGGGTAAAAGGAGAACTTTAGTAACGAGACTAAAACAACAAGCAGATTCGTACGGGCAATAGTTATTGTCATTATCGCGTCCAGATAACCTTTCTTTTTACATTCAGGAATGCAGCAGCTCATAGGCATTATTCTTCCAATCAGTGATTGTTTAGCGATAAATTTCCCTTGCAGATAGTGAAGGTTTACCGAATTTCTACTTCTCTACACCAAAGAAACTAAAACAAGCTAAATAAATTTGGAAGGCATTTGCATGTTTTTCCACATGACCGCTTTCGGAGATAAATATAGTGGCCTTACTTGCCTTGCTCTGATGTGGTTTGTTCCCACTCCACCCAAGCGGTCCGCCATTATGAAAGTCGTGTATGTGTTTGAAAGGAAAACAAAAGCATCTCCAAGAAATGTGTAGATGTGGAAAAATTGTAGGTGTGATATGTTCGAGTGGAATTGCCTGCCAAGTTTACGATCGTGGCAAAACAACTGTTCACTCATTTTATGGTCTCTCAACTGCTGAGTTACCCTGGCCTCAACTCGCAGACAGATCACTTGGAAACTAATTAATTCGAGACAGGGTAAAGGCTCTTGATCTGATTATTCAGGTTGAAGCCAGTATGTCAAGCAAAAGAATGTTTTAACTTGTGAACTTTCTTCATCATGAGCTAGCAACTGATGAGTTAAGCAAGAGCCTGCCTTTTTCAAATAATTCTCGTTGGTGAATTCTTGCAATTGAAACCCACTCCAAACCTCTGCGATGAAGGCGACTTCATGTTCTATTCTCCCTTGTTCGACTTCAGTATTTCTCATCATTTCGGCTAAACCAAGCCGATGCGTCAATCGCAAGATGACAAGCAATTTTTATTGGCTCTTGCAGACGTAAGGGTCATGCCCAATTTCATCAGAACAATATCTCTTATCCTTTGATAGAGTTTTACCACAGGCCTTACAGCAAGTTGTCATGCACATTTTTTTTCAAAAAGTGCCTGTGCAGTTGTGAAACAGACAAGAGCTCAATGCATTACCTGGTGAGTTGTTAACCTTCTGGCATCATTAAAAAATAACAGTTCTAGGAGCTGGCCTGGAGCACCAGTCCTGCAACAAAACCATGGTTGTAATGTAATACTTGTGTGGAACAAGACTGACGATTTAAAGAATGGTTCCCTTGGTATCTTTACCGGGGTACGAGGTGATGTCCTTTTGGTTGCCTTTGAAGGGGTTGGGATTGTTGAGATTAGAAGGGAAATGTGGATGAAGAGAAATAACAATGGGCATAAATCTGAAGCATGTACCAATTTCCTCTTGTTTTGGCCCATGCAATCACATGACACAAGTTGCAAGGTTTGACACTTGCATCAGCTGTTGTACATTGTTTGTGAGAATATGTACCTGGACTCATTTATGTCGCACTTTCGACAGTCAAGTCCTCTGAAAATATCCAGATTTTGAATTTTACTCCACAACAGTTGTTGAAGCCACAGCAAAAAGCGTTCGAAATGTGCTCTTCCCACCACTTTTGTGCACCTGTTGCAGATCTGACGTACTGCCGCAAAAAGAGCTGAAACCATGATAACCTGCTATCAGTCTCAGATTGCTTTGATGAGTGTGAGGAAGATGACAAGCCTTTTACATTTCCTAGCGAGTTACTGGATGATGAGGATGTTGATGTTCCACTGGAGTTGCTGGATCTTTACCACCAGCTCACAAGGCATAAAGCAAGTCTCTCAAGTCCCCCAGATGAATGTTTCAACAAATGCCGAGACCACTTGCTGTTGATGAAGACCTCTCCATGTTCAGTTGTCACTTCCTTTATGGAACATAAAAACACAGCAATTGATTTCCTGTTAACTGACACCTGTTGGGCAAGGTACAACCATTCATAGAGTTGATGTGGTTTCAGTTATTTCTAATAATTGAAAACCACATTGTAAAAAATCCTGACGAGACTGTCATTAACACTGCAAGGCAAGGATTTACTGAGGCAAAATCGGGACTACACTGAATTTTCACAGTATGTTTGTGTTCTTTGGTGTAAACAAAACGACATATCCCCAGTGGACTGTCACTGTTGAGATGCGAAATACTCGACAGGTACCTAAGGTCATTGAGAAGAACGACCTGAAAGCCATGGCGGCTACAAAAGGGTCTGGAAGAACAGATCGACAGTGTTCATGAACAGAAGGTTGAGATACAAGCAACGCAAATCAAAAATAGAGATGAACTGGACAATGTGAGAAAATGGACACGTGAGATTGAGAGGCAAATTACGGAATTTGAAGGACACGCCAAACATGCAGACGTCGGTGAAAAACCTTCATGATAAAGTGCTGTGAGAAGAGGAAAAGAAAGAGCAAAAATGGAAGAGAGAAGAAAACGACGCTATGAGGAAGAAATTAAACTCGAAAAGGCCAAAATTGAGATGAAGTGCAAGTTGGAGAAGAAATCTGAAGAGTCTAAAACCAAGTCCCTGAAAGATAGTGGCGCCAAATTACTCACGTTGGTCATCACAAAGTTTCGGGGAACACATCTTGACTGGCAATGATTTTGGAACCAATTCGAGACAGAAATTGATAAGACTCAAATCATGCAAGTAGCACTCAAAGAGCTTCTCATCCCTAAGGTGCTGGCATCAGTTGATGGCCTGCCATACAACTGGGAGGGCTACGGGAAGCAAAGAGCATCCCGAAAACAAAGTAAAGACAAGACGCACTAATTCCACGAAAAATTGGCCACCAATATTCAAGCGCTTGAGATCAAGGGGAAGATAAGGGAAATCAATGGTTACGTTTGGGTGGCCCTAGATAAATTGTTAGGAATCAGAGCAGATCTAGTGCGACTGGATGATGACTGGCAGGAGTGGTAAATGGTGCTTCCAACCGACCCAGCAAGTTATGAATGAACTGCGCCTAAGCCCCCGAAATGAGACAGATTCTTTCACTCGAGGCAGGCAAGTGGACACCAAGGCCATGTGTTTACTGTGAATCCTGCAATCACAAGTCTTGACTGCATCAAGGTTGTGGGTGTGGCACAGAGGAGGCAGTATCTGAGCGAGAAAAGGTTGTGCTTCAACTGCACTGGCACAAGGCATCGGGCTTCAGATTGCCGATGTAAGGGTTGCCTGAAGTGTAACAGAAGACACCCACGTCAATCTGACAGAGACTTACAACAAATGTTGCTGAGAATGCCGGTCTATCTTCTTCTTTGTGTTGACAGTGATGGCTTAAGCGAGATTGTCGGTATGTTTATACATGCCAAGGAAACTAAGGTGGTTATTGAAGCAATTGTTAGTGTTTTTAAGAAATTCAATCCTATTTGGAACGACACAAAAGTTCTGATGTCTCTAAGGATTTTACAGAATGGGACACATTTACCAACTGCTTTCCTTAATATCTGCATGTAACATCATTGCAGTCATTTCAACAAGAAATATCCTGTGACAAATGGGTACAAGGAGTACATTGAACTAGTTGAACTCCCCTAAGAAAACTGAGAAGTAGGAGGAAAATGTAACGTAAAAATGTAAACGACTCTTTATGCCTTTCACCAACATTGACCAGTTTTATCTCCCCTTAGCTAAGTCCCGATATTCAGCATGCTCCTGATTTAACCATTACTGACCATTATTGTGAAAGTAAATGACTACAGTAGTCCATCTACCAGTAATACCATTCCAGGCTGTGTACCCATATGCCCAATCACAGCAGCCTCTAACATTATTAGATTCTGTTCATAAAAGACAACAGCTTCCTCTGAAACTTGCTTGGGCAATGAAAATACATATACATGTATGTAAAAGTCAAGGATCAACCACACCGAAAGCATGGATTGACAATGGTAAATTCCGGAGAACTGTTGGCATTTCTTATCTAGCTACAACTGAGAAAGAACACTTACATGTAAATCTTGTGTCATCAAACCAATGACCTTTAAAAGATAAACAAGTCTAAAAAGAAAGTAGGTCTCATGCATGGGCTTCAAGAAGAAAGCCAACTTGATAAACTTGCTAAAATGCTTGATAAAAATTTATTTCCTTTTCTCTTGTCATATTATAATTCATTATTAATCCGTTATCATTGTCAACAATTGGAATTTTCTTGGCTAGATCAATATGTACTGTTGCTTTTTATCCATTATACTCTTTTATTTTCCCTTTCATAATTTCCTACATGTAGGTACATGTAAGTATGCCCTAGCAACTATTTACATACTAAATAATAATTCTAGGCAATAATAATCTCGTAGTCAGCTATCCTTACCCAGAGAAAATTATTCAACATGTTAGTCTTACAACAAGGAAAGATTATTTGAGATGTTTTTTTTTTAAAAAAATACCATAAGAATTTGTTCTCTTAATATTCTGTTAACTAATAATTATTATTCTTTACCTATTCTCACCAGACTAAAAAAGAAACACAATGGAATAAATGAAAGGTAAGTTAACAAACATTGAAACAGATTTTTTTTTGGGGGGGGGGATGGCAGAGGGTAACTAACATTTAAAAGGCTTTAAGGCATGGACACATACAATATCACAGAAAGATGGCTCATAATATATAAAACAATCCAAAATCCACCACATCCAGGCACAAAGTTCCAAAAACCAACAAGTTACAAAAATTGGCCTTTTCTACCCCTAGCCTGTGCTTATCATACAACCTTTAGCATTTTAAAGCTGTGTCAGAAAACAAGATCTTTCTGCTACCACCACCTCTGACTCTTCAAAAGAATTTCACTGCAATTCTTTAATTCCATGAATTTTAATTTAGAATTTTGAATTGATAATTTTTAATTCTATGCAGTTGACCAGTGAAGAAAGCAACTGCATTCTGGACCATCCAGAATTTGACGCGCTGAAAAACGGGACTGTGCTGGAGCAAGTTTGCCCACTAATGAAAGACAGGAGGGTTTAAGGTACAAGTTTCCAAGCAGAGGAATGCAAAGTGCAAACAACGAGTGCGTAATGTTGTTTGTGTCCAAACAAAAAGAACTTTAGTTGCATTCCTGTCTTGTATGAGCCCATTTTATAGCGAAACAAATGTTCACCTGTACTGGATAGACAAAGCCCTTTCACAGTTTTTTGAAATCTTGGGTTTCCAGCAACACTGGTTATACCATCAAAAGAATTTTAATGCTGTATGTGGTCTTGAGGCATGATTACTGGTTCAATAAAAGCTTGAAAAATACAGACGTTTGTGTGGTCCATGGAGAACTTTGCCCCCCACACCAACTCGTGTCAACTCAAACTTCAACAAACACAAATGAGTGTATTGCCCGTATTGCTGGTTTATAAAAATATTCTCCCCTTGTTTTGGCAGTCTTGAAGCAGTCTTCTGTGAAAAACAATATTATTTTATTATAAAAGTACACCCAGTTGCTCATCACATAGTATTGGTGTCATGAGATCTTATGACACCTAGCAAATAGATATGATGCAATTGCATAGTTTATATGAAGTACATTGCCTATAATATGTCTAAGGAATTTTGTTTCCTTTCTAGGAACCATTGTGCTACTGCATACCACTTCCTAGTGCAATGGATATTTGGACCAATAGGGTGGAACAACACCAGACCACTTCCAGCTTGTGTTTACCAAAAAAATCGGGCAAAAGTTTCAGACTGCCTCTACCAGAGGCTGTAGCTCTGCTGAGGCAAGGCGAGATAGCTAAAACTCAAATGCAAGCAACCAAACACAAGAGCTCATTTAGGAGCCACCATATTTATAAAAGAGAATGACCACAATGCTTCAAAATTCATGATCTCCATTTACAAATATTTATTATGCAATGAACATCCAACTGAAGCCTAGGACTCTTTGTTTACCATTTCCTGAAATAATTACCCCCCTCTCACTTTATCTGAAGAAAAAAAAACAGAAGACCCAAAGAGCAAAAAACAAAATCAGTCTACCTGTTAGTGCAATTGATTCAGTATATTCAATATAACAGGATGCAACAATTTCTCCCAGTCCTTTTCCTGTTTAACACCTAAGGCCACAATAGTGACTTCAAAAAATAAATGGCTTTCTTGCCGGCTGAGCGTGCAAAAGAGGCGAGAAATGAGGTTCTCACACACTGAAGGGGGGCTGGACCCGAGTTAGGATGTCACGTGCCCTACTAGTCCCGTGACTCAGTTTTTGTTTCTTGCAATACGAGCAACAGCTTTCCAGCCCACCCAGCCCTCTGCCAGTCCATATGCATCTTGCAAGCCCCTGTAGCCTTTTTTTTTTTACAACCTTTATTTTATTAATTATACAGCAAATAAAGGAAAACAGCAAATAAAGGAATACAGCAAATAAAGGAACAACAAATGCAACAACTAATAACAAAAAAAAATAATAAATACATACATACAGCCCCTGTAGCCTTGATGCTCAGTCTTAATCTACAGGCTAGGTCGTGTATTTACTGGTAGTGTCACATTTATTATCATCATATAAGTCAGTTTTTTGGTTGGTAATAAAGTGCTGTTGCCTTGTGTGGCGGACGAATGGCATTCAGTGGGTGAGAAATTATGGTTCATTTTCATGCTCTAGTTGAATAATAATATATATAGATAGGCAGAGCCTAACAGCGAAGCACTATGAACAAGCTTAATTAAGGTGAAACACAACTAAGGTGAAAGGTCGGAAGCACAAGAATTAAGATTGACGACCAGGCTATTTTTCAATTTTAGCAATTCCCAAAAAACAGTAAGCTTATTACCCGACCGTCTGCACAGTACATTGAGACCGTAGAAAAGTTCACAAAAACAACTTTTCTCCGTCTAGAATTACAGGTACGACTTCTTTCCAAATAAAATACAGTTTTTGTTTGCCAAAAATTTCCCAAGAAACTGATTTGGAAATCAAAATTGCAAAAATACACAAACATATTTGCATAAGGCGATGCGAGTGAAGATAGAACTGTACTATAAAATCAAAGTCTTGTTTTGTTTATAAAATTGCTTTTCAATCTATCTAATGAATGAACAAACACATAAAAATGGACAACACAATCTTCTTTCGAAAAATTTTATTCAAATCTTCATTAGTTTATGTATAAAAGTAAAACACATATGATTTACAGCGCATCAAAGCAAAGCTGTCCTCGATGAAAATTATTCAAGATAACAGCACGACTTAATTTGAGCACGTTTCATAAACATGTCTCCAAAACACAAAGGAAAAGTCAATCAAAAATTGACATCAACATAAATTCCCATCGAAAAATGTGATTTATTTTACCTTTAAGTCACTGGACTGCTTCGAAATTCATTAAAACTCCGCTTCTTCGGTTCTGAAATCCGTAATAAAAACAAGGCATCCCCCGCATTGCTCCTGCATTGATAAAAACGTATGAGGGTTCCTCGAAGCAAGATTTTATCTCCGAAAGCTCTTCTTTTCCACTAAAGCGGCTTCTGAGTATCCCTTAATTAGTATTCCTGTCTTGAGTAGCAAACCGCGAAAAAAGGCAGGGAAGTAACGACTTTACTGCTCCACTAAACACTGCGAAAGATCCAACTTTTTTAATGTTTACAGAGCTGACGACTGTGTAGCCGCGCCACACTTGCGCGACTGACACATGTCACAGAGGCGTGCCCGCGAAACATTCCACTAACCATGACCATGAAAAATGATGGACACAGGTTCTATAAATATGGTGCTGCGCAGCCAGGCCTTCGGCCTGGCAAGTGCTCCACTAATAATGAATTTTTATTGCACCATTAGTAGGTTCAATAATAATCCAATAATTCAAAATAGCATAAATTACTGGAAATTTTGTAAAATTTTGCGAGGCTCTTTTTGAAGTGGTACATAGGAAAAAGATCACAATTCACAATATGAGAGACACTTGAAAAACTGAGCCAGCTAAAGTGATTCCCTTCAGGGTGACTGGATTTTGTTTCTGTGTTCTTGTAGTAGAGTCGACTGAACTAAGATCTTTTTAAACATCACACTGGTATTTTTATTGTTTAAATTTCCAAGATATAATTATTATCAAAAACACTGCTGCCTTTTACATTTCATATTGGTATTTGACAAGCAGAAATTGGCATTACTGCATTAAGCATTGCTGCATGATGCCTGAAGTGAATCTTGAACTTCAGCTGCAAGCAAAAACAGTTAAACTAAATTCAAAGTGTATTAACTCCAATTTCTTGATGCAACTGTTTTTCTGCGGGTGGGGATTAGTAAGTTACATGTACTATACATCAATTTTGTAGAGGTAAAAAAGCAGCTACATGTAGCTTTACTTATAAACTTGATTTAATCAAGTGACATGAATGGAAACTGCTGGCAGCAGCATGAATGATGGACAAAATGTGAACAGTGGCCTTTGTTTGAATTAATTGACCTCATAGTACTAGTGTATCCAAAGATAGTAATTGCTGCGGTATATTTGTTGTAATAATGCTGTTTTATTGTCTCGCTGGTATTACAGAACTTTGTCTTTCGTTTTTTGATGGGGAGCAAAGCAAATGTAAACGGGATGAATCAACGAAAACTCCAGCTGATATTAAGACTAATTTTATTTTGCAATTCACGAATCAAGTTCTTGCAATGTCTGTAGAATATTGTTAAGCTAAGGACGCGTTCACCGCGAGGTAGGTGTGAAAATTTAGGTTAATTATTAACAGTGAGTATGTTGCATTACTAGCTAGCCATATCACTCAGCTCAGGTTTCGCTCACTCACACACTCAGCTCAGTTAGTCTCATCGACCGCTGTCGAAGTGACTTCAAAATAAATGTCTTTTATTCCGCACAATCTTCGAAAATCTTTGCTATCCATCGACCCTATTGCCATGCCTCACAGTCCTCGCTCAACTCGCGGTAGTCTTGGACACTTGAGTTCCAATTTTGACTGGGACATGTTGGACCAAAATATTACAAATCTTGCAGCTAACAGCTTGAAGCTATTGTTCGCGGCGTAGTGCATTCTAGCCCAAAATGTGTTCGTGGCGCAGTGAATTCTGGTAAAAAGCAATGAATTCAAGATTTTTTGTAGCTAACATTTTTTCTCATATATTTCTCTTAAATTCTGATTATGTTGCTGCTCACTCGCTGCACTCGTTCCGCAGCAAATAAATGTAGTCAGGAAAAACAATTAATTCTATAAATGACCTGACCTGAAGGGTATGGAGCTGTTTCTTTCTGCTTTCTCATATTTTAATTCTGCCCTGCTTCTATCTGGGAACTGCATGTTCAAAGGAGCTGGTGTTTTATCTTTGTACTTGGTAAGGATAGCACTTCTCTCCATCATTGACATGCTGAACACTAGTTCCCTTATTTCTTCCACATAATTATTATGAAACATAAAAACCATAAAGATAAATTTCTGAACATGAAAGCATCTAAAATGGTTCAAAAGCCTCGTTTGTTGATAATTTCAATGATAATAATAATAACAATTCTGATTTTTCTCTCTTGCCTTCTCTTAATAACAAGCAATGAAATGTTAGGACTAATGATGAATTGAGTACAGGGCTCAAAATAACGGCCGGTCAACGGACAATGTCCTGTCAGAACGGCAACTTGACCAGACAAAACCTTCCATTGCCGGTCATGTTGACTGGTCATATACATTCTTATACCGTCTTGAATAAACAGTCAAATCATCAACTGAATAATTATCTCAGTCACGTTCCAAAAGAATAAGAATTTTGAAACTTGTTAATGAGACATTCAGAAATAGAAAATTTTGCAAGTAGCTTGCGGCTACAGATTACCAGAATAAAGATGATCTGATGCTTGATAAACGGCTTTGTGATTCAATGCGATTGTTTCTTTTCCATCCATTCTACGTTAAACTTCCGGGAGACCTAAATACTGTGGCACTGATTTACAGTATTTAGGGTTAACCGCTTATTCGAATTGGTTAGCTTTTAGTTACTGTTGTGGGTGAGAACAATGTTTGGCATTCGGCAAATTACCCCCACCATTGTGTGTTGATAAAGAATAATGTTATGAAAAACTAGAAGAACTTAAACAATCAAAAAAGGAGACAGTAAATTTACTGTATTTATTGATAATGACCTTTATAAGAATGCCAAGAAATGGCTTCAAAATTCAAAGAAAAATCATTAAGAAAATGGTTTAACAAAGTTGGAAGTGAAAGCAACTGAAAGAAAGCAATGGACATTTCAGAACAAAAATATCCTGTCAAAAGATATGAAGATTGTAGTTCCAAGACAAGATCTACACAAAGCCTTAACTGATGTGCATTCTGAAACAGCTCATTGTGGAAGAGATAACACAAAAGAGTACCTGAAAAAGATGCATGCTGAGATATCACAGCACGTCATACATCTGTTTGTTGGACTGTGTCAGCTACATAACCAGCAAGCTAATGTGACACATTCAACAAAGACACCAACAACAAATCCTATCCAGGCTATCAGTTACCTATGTCACATACAACTGGATTTATCGGACTTTAGAAATTTGGAGGTTTCCTGTGGACAAAAACACAAGTGGATTTTACATGTCACAGATCAGCAAATTCTCCTGGCTGCGTGCTCTCACTCAAAAAACAGCAGAAGAAGTGTTACACTGCAGTCAATTAAAAAGTTATTCTGGCTATTTGGTTTCCCAACCATGTTACATACTGACAATGGGGAAGAATTTAAAAATAAAGAAATGAAAGCATTTTGTGAATCACACAAAATCAAGCTTGTTCATGGTGCTCCTCAAACACTGCAAACACAGGGTTTGGTGGAAAGAAATAGCCAAACTGTGAAACAAAATCTCTCCAATATCAACAAAGACAAAAAGCCGATAAAACTGAATGGTGCAATTTCATTGGGGAAGCAGCCTACAAAAAGAATATAACTGTGCACCGAGCCACATCAAAGAGCCCATATGAACTACATGTGTAGTATTTGGCATACAGTGTACTACCCCAACACCAAACTATCAGCCACACAGCAACAGCTACAGCAACTACAGCTACTTCAACAGCTTCATGTACAGCAACAGCAGTAGCAGATCACATAAATCTGGAAGATGTCACTGTAGAAGATGACAAGGAAGAAACAAGTTCTGACAAGGAAGCCAGCTCATCCACACACACAAAAAATGCCCCTAAAGATGATTTGGTACAACAAAAAGCAAGGATTGCAACAAATGCGAAACGAAAAGAATACAATGAAAAAATGAAGCTGTCCAGAACAAAAGCAAGTATGTTCGACATTGATGATTATGTTTCTGTGAAGATTGATCCAGTTGACAAATATCACAAACCCAGCATGCAGTTTAACACTACAAAGGGTATAACATTTACAAAAGCTTGCAAAATGGCTCACAATCAATAGATCATACTGAACATGATTGAACAGATTTCCAGTTTAATGCATGTCACAGAAGGACTGATATTTATTAAAGGATTACTGTATTTAACTGAAACAATGTATTCCAAACAATATATATTTGACATGGAGAGTTGCCCTGACCCTAACCTAAACCTAACCCTAAAACTATAACACTCAGGCCTAATCACAAACCCTGGCTACAAAATGATTTGTTGTAGGGTAAGTCACCCTGACCCCAACTCAACTCATACAATAAAAACAAACTAGTTAGAAAAAATTACCTACAGTAGTTAAAAAAATTACCTAGTTAAAAATAAAATTAACTAAAAACAAAAATTACCAGCAACAAATACACTCAAGAGACTCGATTAACAGAACAACTTGATTTCTGAAATTGCTTTTAAAGCAGTGTAGGAACTCGTGAAATCAACATCTCTAGCCTTTTGATTTATTGCCTTCTTGAAAAATATCACTGATATAAAGTTAAACAATAACATAAATTAGCTACTATTGTTTCATTACCAAGGCATTACCGCATCCCCATTCTGTTTGGTTCCTTTCATCCTTTCGACGGTTGTGGTTTTGTCCCATTGCGAAATTAGCAGAAAAGAAAATGGCAAAAGACAAGGTTTCACCGCATTCCTATGCTCTAATACTTCCGATTGGTACTGTAGAACAGGATCGAAATTACATGTAACACTCACAAACTTGCAAAATGCAAGTGGTGTTTGGAAGTTGCGAATCTGAAAAATATTATCTAGCAAACTTTTGCGAGTAACAATTTTCCAATAAAAGTTGGAGTGAAAAATTGAATGTTCTTGGAGATAAAAACATTCAGACATGTCATCTTTGGGAAAAAATAAGCGTGGTTTTACACAGAACCAGAGCATACTTTATCCATGCATTCACATTTTGTTGGAATCATCAATGTGACCGCAGAGAATGAACTTCACGCTTTGTGAGCCACTTCTGTTGTAGAGGTCTATAACCGCTTTTTTCAAGAGGCCCTCAACTTATAAGACTACCGATAACATGACAACGATGACCAACAACCCCAAGAAACAACAAAACAATGGCAAAGAATACCTCAAAATTAACTTTATTCTATTTAGGTATCTTTACCTTATTTTCAGAGTCATCAAAGAAAAAATGACTGCAAAAAAATAGCTAGTGACCTTACTAGTTTTGCTTATAGAAAAAAATCTTACTTGCAAAACTTTGCTAGTGGACTAAAAAATTAAGTTTGACCCCTGTAGAATAGAAAAATAGTTTGTATTTCATTGTTTAATCATAGATGTTCAAAGGAGTTGTATTAGAACTTCCACCACCTTGCCAAAGCCGCTTAAATTGTTAATGTGCACTGATAAATTTTATTCATGGCAGCTGTAGTAATTTGTTTTAGTGGTATTTTGATAGCAGGACTTGTCTTTTGTTCTGGAAAACTTAGGAAAACAATGCTACATAAAGCAAAATTAAGGCAATGAATAACAAAAGCGAAAGCACGCTTTATAAATGCGCTTTCAAATGCGCTTAGTGTAATGCATCAATACGAAAAAGTGCATGTGTTTTGCATGTGCGATGGTCATTTATTTTTTGAATGAATAACTTTGTGTCAATAATTAATTAATATCTATTAATGAAGCATGATGGCCTAAAAAAATAATAAATAATAATAAATCAAATCAAAAATCAAAAAACCCAAAAAAAATCCATATATCATATTTAAGTATGGGTGATAATACAATAAAAAAAGTAACTAATACTACATGTAGTATTAACAAAGGTAACGCTCGTCGTCAATGGCCTGTTTGGCCACAATGGCTTGATTCGTAAAGGCGAGAAAAAATAAATACTGACGAGTAAAAATGCCCAGCCGTATTGCACAACTTCATGCTGAATAACCTCTATGTATTCAGTTTAAAAAGATCAGATACAATGTATATACAAAGGTGTCACGTTATTTTTCACTTTATACATAACCCTGGCCATTTCTTGAAGTCGACGATTTAGGAGTGGGTAAGTTAGCTTGACATAATAGTTCTTTATAAGTGGTTAAGCAGCACTGTACTTGAAGGTTTGCATTTGTTCACTTGCCAAATCGACCACATTTTACATTGTCTGCAATCTTATTGCTCACAGAAATAAAAACTTACCACTGAAACCACTCACCGTTCCACTTGAGTTTTGAAAATGTTAAGGCACCATTTCCAAGATCAATAAGGGTTCAGATGGTGGAAAAATGAGTTCGATTTGTGTAAAAATACAATTTTTAGCTCGGGATACCTGTGGTAAATGTTGCCTAGTGTTCTCACCAAGCCCTGGCCTTGCGGGATTCCCGCAAAAAAAAATTGAGATGGCGCACCAAAAGCCAAGAAGATGTGCCCATTAGGATGCAGGAGCAAGCTTCAAGTCAAACGGACTTTTCAATGTTTATGAGTATTTTAATGGTCATTCGAACACCCCAGCATTTTGCTTGTTCAAATGAATAAAAAGATTAATCAAAAAATTTAAAGCCTTTAATTTTATTGCCTTTACCCTCGTTGGTCACACGTACGAGGTGAA
The DNA here is from genome assembly GCA_022457155.1 of Cladopsammia gracilis. Taxonomy (NCBI): domain Eukaryota; kingdom Metazoa; phylum Cnidaria; class Anthozoa; order Scleractinia; family Dendrophylliidae; genus Cladopsammia; species Cladopsammia gracilis. The sequence goes on along the minus strand of JAJGOT010000169.1, from coordinate 209,077 downwards.
GGTTTGCGTATAAAGCATCGCTATCAAATCGTAAACATCTTGTCCGCCATGTTGGATCAGGTAGGTACTTCATGTAACACACCTTTTGGATTGACTTTGTCCCTCTGATATTCTTACAGGGCCCCTATTTTTCAGCAGACGGGGCCCTGCGACTCCCCAAGGCAAAATCCTGGTGAGAACACTGGTTGCCTGATAGAGTTTTATGTGCTGAAGAATACTGGGAAGAAACTATTTGCTGCGAAGCACCAGCTTCGCAGCAGACTATTTCGAAAGGACATGATAACATCGCGAACACATGATTGCTGGATACCAGACCCATCCTGAGGAAAAAAAATTATGTTTGGTACGATCGACAGAATTTTGTCGTACAAAATGCCTCGATTTCGTGCATTTCTGATGCTTTCAGAATGGCCTGGAACGGGTTTGGAGAGAACGGCCTTGCGGCCATGATGGATTCCACAATACAAACTAATTTGGTAAGTGAAAATATATCACAACCGCTTAAGATGTTGCCAAAACTATTCGGCTAATATTTATCAGAACTTTTATACAAACTGTCGGGAAACTCTGTACTTCTTGTCATGGAAAGATAAGGAACTTGTTCGAGTAAAAGCCAGCAAAACTGCATCTTGCGATCATGTAGTGAAGCAGTGAGCACAGAAACTACAAGTAATGACACTAATCACAACAATCTAACTTATCGACCTTTTTGACCAGCAACTAAGAGGCTCTACGCCCAGCAACTGAGAGGTCAGTGTGCCAAATAATCCAGTGCGATCATATAAAACTAAAGAAAGTGACAATATGTACATTTGGTCGACTGAAAACAACCGATACTGAAAGTACATTGTCTCAAACTGGTTACCGCTACCAGAAGCAAGCTAAACCAGATGAATTACACGATTTTTCCGATGCTTTGCGAAAAAGTTCAGAAAATTGAGCTGAGGTCACAGGGTTCAAGTGTTCTGAAATACAAAAGGCCAGGGAAGCTTTCTTAATCTCACCTTCGCAGCAGTTCACTTTCTATAAGAAACTACTAGTTAATAAGCACATTTGTGAATCACAGCTTGCCAAAACACGTTCAGACCTCAAATGATTAATGACAAGACATATCCTGAGTTTATGGATGCTTGCTTTCAACAGAACCTACCGGCTACAGCATCTCTTTCCACTAGCTGTCTTCCTTGCACAAGTCGACTTCATGAAATGAAAATAAAGCTGCATACGCATACAGTAAGTTTATCAGCTGGGCAGTCCACAAACTGAAATTCAACACAAGCATCACATAAGCTTAAGTTGGGAAAAAGTGGAATATTTGTCGAAGCTAATTTCGCTAATTACATCTGGCATGGCCTAATAGCAAAGCTAAAAGCTACCAAAAGCGCAGTTAACGAAAGGAACAAATAAAAATGCACTTTAACGTAACAACAAAAAGCAAACATTTAACAAACAACACCTTACCTGCAACGTTTATCCAATTTAATTGTGTTTTGAGACGGCATTTCTTCGGAGCATCGAGCTGTCTGGTGCCTTTGGCTGTCGCTTGCGCTGAACTTCGGTTTTTAAAACACACAGCT
>JAJGOT010000169.1:185000-202500 GCA_022457155.1 Cladopsammia gracilis | reverse complement strand
TTATCTATATCCTTGGTGCACTGTATTAAATTTTTCTTAATAGGTTTTTAGAAGACTTACCTTCTACTTGCAGCTGAAAAAGCTAGGCTTCAACGTAACAGTCGCTAGACTGTCAAAAATGCCAACGAAGGTTTTAGCGAGCTCCACGCAGCTATAAAGCGTAGCGAATACAAGCTAAAATTACAGCCTTTACTGAGACACTTACGATACGACCAAAAACAGATCGCTGCATTCACCCCTCTCATAAAATAAAAGTCTGTTTACAGGTGAACATTTCAAGTTCGTTTACCAACAGGTTGCAACTGAACTGACTGAAAATTCTAAAAACTGACAGGAATCTTCTGCGACACCTCCTTTCAACAACCTTGACGGGCTTTTTTAATTTCGTTCCTATTACAAATTAAGTTATCGTCTCTTTCGTAGAAAAATACGTAAACATTGGGAACATCAAACTTTAAGAGGGTATAAAGGAAAAGTAACACACATCTGAACAGCGCCACCATTTTGGACGGCAATCTATCCGTTCCGATGTTAATCGCGTAACTCTTTCCTCCTTTCCGGTTCTAGATTTCTGTTCGTGAAATGACCAGATTTTTTCCGGATATATAATTGATACTATCCATTAGATTATTACAATGGAACTCAATTCATTCTATAGGTGTCAGAACATTCACTGAAGCGTGATGCTTGAAGTTGTTTCTCGCGGTGAATTTGCCTGTAAAGAGCTGTAAACCCGGCGCAGCTTTTTCTCGACAGCTACAGTGAGCTTACTTTACCATTTTGTAAACAAGGCCAAACACACGACAAATTTATCTAGCACTGCTAAATGGGGGTGCTAATGGGTGTACCCAATTGTCAGTTAACTACTATTTTTTCGGCCAATTGTCAGTTAACAAGAGGCTACACTGGTAGCCTATACACATGCGCTTGTATAAGAAAGTTTTATGTTTTTCTTTTTTAACTGGGTCACGCTGTCGGAAATCGGTTCATTTCAATATTTTCATTCATTGATCTTATCAAGTGATTTAGCTTGACAAGTAGGAAATTACGTATATCAGTAAGGCTTTTAAATTTGCCAAGTTAAGATAAGGTTACTTTAAAAGCCATGAGAATGACCAGAGTGAATGCGTTTTCGGGATTGGACTTAGAACAGCCGCTTTACGAAAATTATTCGACATTAGATTCTCATACAAAAACCATAATTTCTCACCTGTCAAGATAGCTTCCGAAACCGTAATAAGGATCGTCAGTATTAAAGATGTCTGTTTGATACAGGATCGTACACAGAGAGTATGGGAAGGAAAAAAATCGAAACTCACTGATGCTTGTGTCCAATAAAATACGGTGTGTCCACTTACTTTGGAGTCTGCTTAATACAGGTTTTAGTGTAATCAGAAATCTTACTCATTTAATCTAACACTGAAAAGGGCTCGTGTGGTCAACCCCTGGGTCAACGGTCAACCCGCGTTCGCGTGCTAGGACAAAATGACGAAACAAAATACACACCTTGTATCTCACTTGTCGCACTTCCCATTAGAAAAGGTAGCTCCATTTCCAACTGAGCCTTTGTAACAGCTTTCCCGTCGATCTTCTCTAATCGGAACAACTTTAAATCAAACTCACCGAGTCCAAACTTTCCGCTTATTGTTTGATTATATGTCCATTGAATTGTGCTTTGTCATGTCAAACGGTATGCGACTTATGTGTCATTCGAATGCCGATCCTTTGTTATCATCTCGGTAAAAACTCAGTCAGAATAACTTTGACCACGTCACTCGACGCCATCACGGAGATCAAGGTCAACGCTCTACGACCCTGGTACCTTTCGCATGTAATATCGGTTAATATGTCACCTGGTCACGCAGCGAGGCAGGTAAAAGTCACAAAATAGCTTTGCTGTTAGGAAAAAACTATGTTGCTTTTATTAACAACAACAATCGTTAATTTAGTATAATTAATAGAATGTCACTTAACTGTTACCATATTTTCTCGATTAAACGCCGGGCCCCGAATAAACGCCGGGTATAATTGAGGAAGTTGTAAGTAAGCTCCTCAAACGTTTGTTTGTGGTATAATTAACTTAAGATTTAACGGCAAGGTACAAGGCTGCCAAGAAAAACGAATAATAACCCTTTCTTAAAAAATGGCGGGCGAGAAAAAACTGCTGATACAAAGAAACGCCGGGTCCACAAGGCCAAACGCCGTGGGCATTTAATAGAGAAAATACGGTAACTTTTCATTTATCAGTTAACTACTATATTTTTGGGCAATTATCAGTTAACTGTTAACCCCATCAGCACCCTCCTAAATGCACTGGTATTCTGAATTTCACTTTTGCCGGAACGCAATTGGCATGAAAACAAAACGAAAAAAAATTCGCGAGATAATAACGCCTTTTGTCACAACATTTCACCCACGACTGAAAAACCTTAAACAAATACTGATGAAAAATGGAGTTTCGTTCAAAACCAACCATTCCTGAAAACTATTTACAAAACGCCGCCTAACACATCATACAAGACTTAAATCACTTAACGACACGACTCATAACAGCCAAACTTTGAAAGCTAATATAAATGCATCGCAACCGCAAAACCACATAGCGGAGTCGGTGCAGGCCTGTCATGAACCTCATTTCGATCTAAGGGAAACTAAAAAAGTGACCGCCAGGAGTGGTGCCCTGTTTATCCGCTCCAGACCCAATATTTTCTATATAAGTGCGTCCATAGCAGACGTGACCGAAAAATGACCACGTGATCACCATTTTCCCCCCATTTTTCACGTCAAAATATATAAAACAGCAGACTTGATACTTTAGCTAACTACAAAACTTTCCGTTTCATTATGCAAGAGTAGGAACAGCAAAATACCATAAATTTTGCCTTTCGTTCTATTTTCGAATACTGCTGGAGAGTTGAAAAAGAAATGGCTGATGGCGCGATGTCTGCTAAACATAGCTCAAATTGTCCTGGCATGGGGAAAGGCAGCTCTTGAGAAATGACATGTTGTTACGGCCTCCTTCCATTAGATTCGGCAAATGTGAAGTTCAATGTTTGAATCGGGCCTTACTTTAAAGAATATTAAAGATTCAGTCACCATTTGTTGTGTCAATTGATATTTTGATAATTAATATTAACGTCTCATCTGATCAGATATAAAGTCATTGCACGTGACGTATTATCGATGTGGGCTTTTAATTGTTTTGAGATTGCGGCAATCTATTGTATTTGATTTAGAAAGTCTTTTCCATTGTCAAATATCCCAACAAAAAATAGACAATGAATAACTGAAAATGCACTGTGTAAATTGAACCAACAACACATTTTCATCGTCAATTAGCTAGCAAGGCGGGAAAAGTCTTTCACTTCACTAACATCAAAATTATTTACATTCACACTCGTGATTCTTTGTTACTCGTAACTTTTTTTGACTTGCACCAACACGAATTTTCAAACCAAGTTCTCTCAATCTTCTCTATCCTGCCAAGAACCATATCCAGTTGACTACTGCGCCTCGCATTTTCTACATAATGTCTGATTCTACAACACCATCTTTACCATATTTATTTTATAGTTATTTTAGATTCTTCTTTTTTTAACCTCATGTTTCAACGCATTAACGAGATGGCTTTAAGAGCCCTTTGATTGTTTGTTGGTTCCGTTCCTTTTAACTACATTAAGCTTTTGGATGGGATCCGGTCACTTGGCTATGTGCTTAAAAAAAGCATTGATTGAGATTCCAGAACACGGAATGACATTATTTAGACGTTTGTAAAGCTCAGCTACTCTCACGGATTCAGAACTTACGAATGGTGAGAAACGCAATGGCGTGCATCCCTGTCAGTGTCAAAAAAATCCACCATTGTGCAATAGTGTTAATAGTTAATGATTACATTTGTTGATTAGCCGCAGGTAGCCCTCGGAGCCCGGGAGGTAGCCCCCGGGACCCGGGAGGTCGCCTGTACGAGAATCTCTTCTATTTCCTTTGCTTCTCCTCCTGAAGCCAGGGGCATAGCCAGGAGTTTTTCAGAGGTACGCATAATCACTGTTTTCAAACACCGCCCCCACCGCCTCCCCCCACCCTCAAGTCCCAAATATTTCTTTTTTTTTCGACTTTTTCAGGTACGCACGTGCGTACGTGCGTACAGATAGCTACGCCCCTGGAAGCAAAAGAAATTGGAGATGTCTGTGCTAGGCTACCAACAGTAACTAATTCCCACCGGAACCCTTACTCACAATCACCCGGATATAGTTAAGTTATGGGAACGAGGCGACTCCGGAGATGAGAGGGAGCAAGAGCTCCCAGAAAGCAGGCGTGAAGGTCATTGCTGCGGGGAGGAGGGAGGGTCGCTGATACAAGAGTCCTCCTGTAATTCACGAAAGAACAGAGTGCACCCGCGCTGAGAGGGTTAACATATATACGCACAAGGTCAGCGGCATAACATGTGATCGCCAAAAATAACTGGGCCCGTGGAATAGAAATTTAGGGTAATTGTTAGCGCGGGCCCCGGTGAGAATAGGACTGAGGCGAACGCCGTTCGCTCAAAACACACGCACTATAAGATACAGCTTTAAGAGAAATAAAATCATACAAAACTTTAAACAAGGACAAAAAGACAAACAAACAAAATTAAAGGCTCCTGTGAGCCAACCTATGAATAAGAAATGCTAACGCGTAACGCAATATGTTTTTATAATGACACGGTTCGATATATTTTTAAACTTTTAAAACTTAAGGTGGTCAGACACGAGAGGTCATGTAGCAGGGACATGTCGCAGCGACATGTAGCAGCGACAAAACGTTGTGTAGTACACACTGAGGAACATGTAGCAGGGAGTGTAGCGGGGACATGTAGCAGGGAAACAATCATAGCGCTTGCACACCACATGAAAGTGTCGCGGGGACTTATCTCAGGGACATGTTGCAGCGATACGTACGTCCCCTCGTGTGAACTGATACTATCATAATTGTGCAACACCAATTTTGGGGACATTTTGTCTCCGGGACGTGTCCCGTGAGGTTCAACATGTTGAACTCCGTGGGACATCTCCTTCAGTGTACTACACAAATTTTTGTCGCTGCTACATGACCCCTCGTGTCTGACCACCTTTAAGGACTTTTGTCGAACGCAAATCACTTTCGTAATGTCCAGTCCGTTAAAAAAAGGGTCCTGTGCAAGATTCGATCTTCCGTAACCCGACTGCTGATACATGCACTACGCCATTAGGCCATGCAGATATTCGGTATTTAGGGGAGGAAAATTTTATTATTTTAACGTAAATATGCGGCAAAACGCGTATTAAATTGTGTGTCTATTGAAAAATCCATTTCAAGTCTGCAGATCGGTTTTAATGTTTCATTAAAGGTGGTCAGACACGAGGGGTCATGTAGCAAGCACATGTCGCAGCGACATGTAGCAGCGACAAAAATTTGTGTAGTAGACACTGAGGGACATGTAGCAGGGAGTGTAGCGGGGACATGTAGCAGGGACAAAATCATAGCGCTTGCACACCACATGAAAATGTCGCGGGGACTTGTCTCAGAGACATGTTGCAGCGACACGTTCCCTCGTGTGAACGGATACTATCATAATTGTGCAACACCAATTATCTTGGGGACATTTTGTCCCCGCGACGTGTCCCATGAAGTTCAACAAGTTGAACTCCGTGAGACATGTCGCGGGGACAAAATGTCCCCAAGATAATTGGTGTTGTGCAATTATGTTAGTATCAGTTCACACGAGGGGACATGTCGCTGCAACATGTCCCCGAGACATTTTCATGTGGTGTGCAAGCGCTATGATTTTTTCCCTGCTACATGTCCCCGCTACACTCCCTGTTACATGTCCTTCAGTGTGTAAAACACACATTTTTGTCGCTGCTACATGTCGCCGCCACATGTCCCTGCTACATGACCCCACGTGTCTGACAACCTTAAAGGACTCCAAATACAAAACATCAGGGCAGGACTTTCAAAACGTCCCCTTTTTCAGCGATAGACTATTCCTTTGCAAAGAACTTCTTTCGCACTGATCAGCGGAATTACCGAGGAAAGTTTACGTCTGAGTGAGGGATGGATCGAACGAGCGAGTGAGTGAGTGAATTTGCCGTAGTTTCCCATGACCCATTCATAACGCTTCACGTATTGACGGGTAAAAAAAACAAGATTTTTAACTAATCTTCCAAATAAGCGATCGAACGATGGCAGAGATGTGGATTCCGCTGTTCTTTTCTTGTGGCTGGAACGCCCATATCTGTTTACAATTGTTTATATCACAGGAAAGACATACGAAAAAGTAAATTGTCGGTCGAAAGTTTTGGTTTATATTCAAAATAGTGTTTGAGAAGGAAATTATATGCATTTCTATGTGCACACTGGTTTTTTTTACATGTATCTTGTTTTTTTAAAAGTACAATAAAATATGTTGCCTTACTTTCATCTCGAGTTATACATTTTTAATTAAATAAGAGGCGTAAAGAATTCTCACGAATGGCCAGGCACATGTCAGTTATTACTTTGTAACCAGTAAGAAATAACACCGTGATTATATCACAGTTGGGTAATGTGTCTCTTCACATCACAGTATCACTATTCTTCAGATCGCAGCTGCCCTGTCAGCTGTGTTAGCTACTCAAAACAGGCGACGGAGTACCCTGCCAAGTGATTTCATAAGAAATGAAGCTGTTACCGTTATTTGCTTTCATCATATTTACATATCTACATAACTCAGGTAAGATATCTTACAAAATCACGCCAATATGTATTTAAGTTGTGGCCTTTTACTGTACCGATCAACGGAGTCATCCGGCAGAGCCTCCGTTTCGGGCGTGTATAGTTTGTCTATACACCGATTGTAATACCTTGGTATTCTCCACAAAGATTTTTCCACGAACTAGGGAATTTGACAAAATAGTTCAGCAGAACGCTGGGCTTTTGACTACCTTCAAAACCCGCTTTTCGGTAGTTGTAAGCTGAAGACGGTTTCTGATAACTCTGTTACACAAGCTCTACAAACGATCTCGGCCATAAACGCGTGAAGTTTTATAAATCTACTCTTGAAATAAAACGTTCAAAAATGTTTAATGGAAAGTAGGTCAGGAATCTGCCCATATGGTGGGGAAGGTTATCAAACGTTTTCAAAACATCAAATGCCCCGTTAACTGCGACTAGCGAGTATCTTTTTCAGTTTCATTAACCTGGTACATAGGATATACCTCGGCCAATCCAAATGCCAGCTGATAAAATAGGTGATTACAGAAAATAACAATTGTAAAACAATGAAACATTTTGATTCATCCGCGATTTATTTTAATAATAAATATGTGCTTTCCGCAAGTTGGGATTCTTTACCTGTTATGGTGAATTGTATATGTTTTTTCTATTTGAGTGGCGTGCCTGTAAAATAGCAGGATAGCTTTTATTATGAGTGTTCGTTCACTATAACGACATGTTCATCTTCCTACTTTCCTTTTTGATTGGTGTGGTTCAAAATGGATTTATCGAGGAATTTGATAATAATTTTGCTCGTTGAGATAACTTGCTACCTTTGCAGGTATTCTTCGGAAAACAAATTGCGTGCGCGTATCGATTCAACCAAGGTCATAATTTCAGCGGTTTTTTTGCACGAAATACCTGAAGACAAGCAACTGAAGGTGATCAGATAGAATTTATCGGCCGATGAAGTAAAATAGCTGTATATGTTAATCACAGGGCATCAATAAACTAAACTGTATCAGGCTTTTCGGTTATTTTGATTGGTTATTTGCGCATTCACGTGCAAAGTATGAGCATTAATTATCCGTGGATTACTCTTATTTGAGTGTTGTCCAGTACACACAAACGCGTATGATTTGTCAATGTAGCATTATGATCCGTACGATTGGTACGAATGGTGAATGCCGTAGACGATCCGTTGATATATAGTTTTATTTTAAATTCTTAAATATTTTTAGGTAGTATTTAGTGTCCCCAGTTAGTGGTTGTATAACTGCTATTTTAGATTTGACACATGAATAAAGGTTGTTGTTGTTGTTGTTGTAAGCTAAAACAATATTACTTTGATAGTCCCCCCAGCCAACCATCAGCCGCAGCTTTTCAGGTAAAAGTGTCCAGTCTAGGTCGCGTTCATAACACTTTTGTAAATGGACGTCTAGTCTGTGTACACGGTTCGCCATGGTTCTTCGGCCACGCTATCATTCGTCTTGGCGTGGGTTCGGCCAAGCTAATTTAAGTTATATGTTTTGCGTGTAATAGGGCTTTCCGATTTAACGGAAAATGAGACCCATTTTCCGCACTCTTAAGTGAGAATGCGTTTACCCTCGAGTTAACACCGCATTAGGTGGCACTTTATTTTGAAAGTTACATTAAGCCCGCTCGATTATGTATGAAAAGTCTCTTACGCAGCAACCTGCGACCTTCTACAGTGTCACAGTGAATCTTCGATAGTGTAGTCGGTTACACAACTAGCTTTGCTTCGAATTCTTATAATTAATTTTCTTATGTACGCTTAAAGCCCGATTTCACTACTCATGAAGTTCTTGTTTTCAAACAAATCAGTGTTCCCGTTGCTAGCTGTTTGGAATGAAAACTCAAATATTTAAGTGAATGGTTCCATCGATCATTCCAAAGACTTTGGAAAATTCTGTTAAGTATGCAAGAACTCCCGCCACTTTTGCAAGCTTTGCTACGCGATGTAATGTCTGTGATTTCGGAGTAAGATTGGGACTATGTGGTAAATTTCTTCGGCAACGGTACTTTTCGAAATTTGAAATATGTAGGCAAGGACATGTTATTTTGAAGTATTGTCGCAACCAAATTATAACCATAATTACACGATTCCGAACGTCCAGGATACAACGGCGCCTCCTGTTTGTCCGTCCTTAACATGCGGAGTAGATGCATTGGAGCAGTGACCTCTAAATAGATTTTGTCCACTATGGCTTCCAGTGTCTTGGGAGTCTCACTTGTCATGTACCAGAATATGACAGGATTCGCCTCCGTTCCGTCTTCCTCTGAAGGCGGGAAAAAAGATGGTGTATCAGGGTTCCCGTTCCATTATGATCAGTAGTGGCGAGTATTGTCAAAATTAGTAAAAGATAGTTCATGCTGAGAGTCAAAAAGATTGGCGGAGGTAAGAGTTGCTGAGGAGCTTGATTCAAAACGCGTAACTCTTTTAGAAATTAACAGCAAATGAGTATATACCAGAAAGGTTGGCGGGGGTGACGGATAGTCAGGCATTTCTTCATACGAGATTATATGAAAGTGGGAAGAAAAAGATTGTCCTTTCTAATATTCCTTCAACAATGCAGGTGTAAACTGCACAAGAATGGATATGAAGTATGAAAATTACCAGGTACGGGATACACCAAATTGAAGAAACGTTGTCGGGTGAAAAGCATAAACCATGAACGATGCGACCCAAAGGTTTACTGGGAAGTTGGAAAATTTAATCTTCGTCTGTGACAGAATATACATTATATTAACACAGGATGCATAAATCATGCTCTTAAATGTCTCAAACAAAGAAAACATCTTGATTATCAGGAAATAGAATATTACTGTACTAGCTTGCTAATGCTGCCTACCCAAAATCCCATTCGGTCTCATCGTTCATGGTTTATGCTTTTCACGAGTCAACGTTTCTTCGATTTGGTGTATAAGGGCCTGGTCGCACTACAGTCAAAAACAAAAATTAGCTCGTGCAAAATGACATATAAACAAAAACATTCCACAAAAAGCGTGTCCCACCGGTTTCTTTTGTTTTCCTCGATTTTTGCACGGGCTAATTTTTGTTTTTGGCTGTGGTGCGACCAGGCCCTGAAGTTTTTAGCAAGTTCATTGATCTTTTACACAATTGTGGTAAAAACAGGGCAAAAATTTCCACCATAATTAAAACAAAAATCCGGCACAACAATAAGGTTGTGAAGCATTGTTCTTTTCGTATGTACCGATAAATAAATTCTAACTTTTTATGCTTCTGCCGCACATACCACCGAAAAACGTTTGAAAATTTGTCACTGGCCTTCAACACTATTGCTATAACAAATAATCAGGTTTTACAATCTCTAACAAAACAGTGTGACACAAATTAATAAAAGACTTCTAATTTTTCGTGCTTTTGCCACCAATACAATTAATATTAATAAATTTAATATTCAGCCTATGAAATGTCTTGAGTGGCTATATCACAAAACCAGGACAAAACAATTAAGCGATTCCACTTCCGCGGATTTTCCGCTAAATCGGAAAGCTCTACTTTAACGTAACAACAAAAAGCAAACAGTTAATAAACAAAACCTTACCTGCAACGTTTATCCAATTTAATAGTCTACAATGTGAAGTCCCTTGTGAACCGGTACACGAGGACAGAACCAAACCGAGTGTATCTTTTAAATGAATTCAAATAGAACTCAGAAAGTCCTGCCAAACAACGCGGTCTTTCAATCTGAGACTACCTCTACGCACTGCGCAACCCTCTGCGCATCACGCCCAGGGGTCCCGGCTATAAATTTTCTGTCTGCAAAATAAACTGTTCACATTAAGGATACATATTTGTTGGTTTTAAAGACTAAGCAATAAAATTCTAAGGTAACGAAACAATTCCGGCTAGTTTGGGGGTTCATAAACCCTATAGATTCTGATTTTAAAATTTAGCTCCGGTCCCGGAAAGTTATCGGGACTTCGAGAAACGGGCCCCCGGAGCTTTATGTGACAAGCGGCTCCAAGTAGCATAAATGCTCATGCGCACGCGTAACAAACCTTTGAGGTATATTTTCAGTAAAAATACAACAGAAATTCCCAAGAACCCCCTTCTATCGCAGAGACAATGTCAGAAGCCCATATGCCAATGTTAATTATGTCAATTTTCACCATGAGCTTACAACTTCTACAAAACGTTCTAAAAATCTAAACGATTGGCCGAAATTGATCGAAATTCCTCAAAAGGCGAGTTTTCATTTGATTTCTTGTCTAGCCAACTCGTGTTTGCGACTCAAATACTGCATTTTTCCATCGCTGTCAAATTTGCAAAGGTCTGTGTTTTTCACCTTTGTAATAATGGCTTTACATCAGAAATACCGTCAGATAAGAAAAAAAAATTAAGTGAAAAAGTTGGAGGTGCGTGCCTTTTCAGTAAAAAGTAAAATAATTGCCTTTCTTCTTTGTTGGTCCCGTTCCTTTCAACTACATGCTTTTGGATGGGATCCGGTCGCTATGCGCTAGAAAAAAGCATTGATTGAGATTCCAGAACACGGAATGACATTATTTAGACGTTTGTAAAGCTCAGCTACTCTCACGGATTCAGAACTTACGAATGGTGAGAAACGCAATGACGTGCATCCCTGTCAGTGTCAAAAAAATCCACCATTGTGCAATAGTGTTAATAGTTAATGATTATATTTGTTGATTAGCCGCAGGTAGCCACCGGGGCACGGGAGGTAGCCTGTACGCGAATCTCTTCCATTTCCTTTGCTTTTCCTCGCAAAGCAAAAGAAATTGGAGATGTCTGTGCTAGGCTACCAATAGTAACTAATTCCCACCGGAACCCTTACTCACAATCACCCCGGATATAGTTAAGTTGTGGGAACGAGACGACTCCGGAGGTGAGAGGGAGCAAGAGCTCCAAGAAAGCAGGCGTGAAGGTCATTGCTGTGGGGAGGAGGGAGGGTCGCTGATACGAGAGTCCTCCAGCAATTCGCGAAAGAACAGAGTCCACGCGCGCTGAGAGGGTTAATATATATACGCACAAGGTCAGCGGCATTACATGCGATCGCCAAAAATAACTGGACCCGTGGAATAGAAAATTAGGATGATTGTTAGCGCGGGCCCCGGTGACAATAGGACTGAGGCGAACGCCGTTCGCTCAAAACACACGTGCTATAAGATACAGCTTTTGAGAAATAAAATCATACAAAATTTTAAACAAGGACAAAAAGACAAATAAACAAAATTAAAGGCTCTTGTGAGCCAACCTAAATGCTAACGCGTAACGCAACATGTTTTTATAATGACACGGTTCGTTGTATTTTTAAACTTTTAAAACTTAAGGACTTTTGTCCAACGCAAATCACTTTCATAATGTCCAGTCCGTTAAAAAAAGGGTCCTGTGCAAGATTCGATCTTGCGTATCCCGACTGCTGTTACATGCACTACGCCATTAGGCCATGAAGATATTCGGTATTTAGGGGAGGAAAATTTTATTATTTTAACGTAGATATGCGGCAAAACGCGTATTAATTTGTGTGTCTATTGAAAAATCCATTTCAAGTCTGCAGATCGGTTTTAATGTTTCATTAAAGGACTCCAAATACAAAACATCAGGGCAGGACTTTCAAAACGTCCCCTTTTTCAGCGATAGACTATTCCTTTGCAAAGAACGTCTTACGCACTGATCAGCGGAATTACCGAGGAAAGTTTACGTCTCAGTGAGTGATGGATCGAACGAGCGAGTGAGTGAGTGAATTTGTCGAACTTTCCCATGACCCATTCATAACGCTTCACGTATTGACAGGTAAAAAAACACGATTTTTAACTAATCTTCCAAATAAGCGATCGAACGATGGCAGAGATGTGGACTCCGCTCCTCTTTTCTTGTGGCTGGAACGCCCATATCTGTTTACAATTGTTTATATCACAGGAAACATGCGAAAAAGTGAATTGTCGGTCGAAAGTTTTGGTTTATATTCAAAATAGTGTTTGAGAAGGAAATTATATGCATTTCTATGTGCACACTGTTTTTTTTTACATGTATTTTTTTTGTTTTAAAGTACAATAAAATATGTTGCCTTACTTTCATCTTGAGTTATACATTTTTAATTAAATAAGAGGCGTAAAGAATTCTCACGAATGGCCAGGCACATGTCAGTTATTACTTTGTAACCAGTAAGAAATAACACCGTGATTATATCACAGTTGGGTAATGTGTCTCTTCACATCACAGTATCACTATTCTTTAGATCGCAGCTGCCCTGTCAGCTGTCTTAGCTACTCAAAACAGACGGAGCAACGACGACGGAGCACCCTGCCAAGTGATTTCATAAGAAATGAAGCTGTTACTGTTATTTGCTTTCATCATATTTACTTATCTACATAACTCAGGTAAGATATCTTACAAAATCACGCCAATATGTAGGTTGTGGCCTTTTACTGTACCAATCAACGGAGTCATTCGACAGAGCCTCCGTTTCGGGCGTTTATAGTTTGTCTATACACCGAGTGTAATACCTTCGTATTCTCCACAAAGATTTTTCCACGAACTAGGGAATTTGACAAAATAGTTCAGCGAAACGCTGGGCTTTTGACTACCTTCAAAACCCGCTTTTCGGTAGTCTTAAGCTGTAGACGGTTTCTGATAACTGTGTTTCACAAGCCCTACAAACGATCTCGGCCATAAACGCGTGAAGTCTTATAAATCTACTATTGAAATAAAAACGTTCAAAAATGTTTATATGGAAAGTAGGTCAGGAATCTGCCCATATGGTGGGTTATCAAACGTTTTCAAGACATCAAATGCCCCGTTAACTGCGACTACTGAGAGAGTATTTTTTTCAGTTTCATTTACCTAGTACATAGGATATACCTGGTTAGATGGCCAATCCAAATGCCAGCTGATAAAATAGGTGACTACAGAAAAAAAAATTGTCAAACAATGAAACATTTTGATTTATCCGCGATTTATTTTAATAATAAATATGTGCTTTCCGCAAGTTGGGATTCTTTACCTGTTATGGTGAATTGTATATGTTTTTTTTTATTTGAGTGGCGTGTCTGTAAAATAGCAGGATAGCTTTTATTATGAGTGTTCGTTCACTATAATGACATGTTCATCTTCCTACTTTCCTGTTTGATTGGTGTGGTTCAAAACGGATTAATCGAGGAATTTGATAATAATGTTACTCGTTGAGGTAACTTGCTACCTTTGCAGGTATTCTTCGAAAAACAAATTGCGTGCGCGTATCGATTTAACCAAGGTCATAATTTCAGTGTTTTCTTTTGTACGAAATACCTGAACCGACAAGCGACTGAAGGTGATCAGATAGAATTTATCGGCCGCTGAAGGTCCTGAAGTAAGATAGCTGTATATACCTAATTCAATAAAGGTTGCTTTGGTCATTGGTAATTGGGAGTTGGGAAGCTATTGTTTGGCGGTCACTCAAGCGAAGCATTGCATTGTGTTCCGTGTGCCAAATGCCAAATCCCAATTACCAATGACCAACTGCCAAAGCAACCTTTATTGAATTAGGTGTATGTTCATCACGGGGCATCAATAAACAAAACTGTGTCAGGCTTTTCGGTCATTTTGATTGGTTATTTGCGCATTCACGTGCAAAGTATGAGTAGAATATTCCAAGCATCAAATTTCCCGCCACTATTTTGTTTATCATTAATTATCCGTGGATTATTTTGGCCAAATTTTAGACAAAACACCTTCAAATCGATAACTAAATACCGTATTAAGGTGGTTCGATACAGTTTTCTGGAGAGCATGCCAGCAGTTTTCAATCGGCTTTTAAGCGACCTTCTCCAAGTCAGATCAACGTGAAATTTTCACCACTAACTGGTTTTGAATTGAAGTTTGCCAAAATATATTTTCTGGTAAAATCGATATCACCATGACGACGATAAACAAGAAACTTAGAAATCAGTAAAAGTGAAATTTAGCCCGTTTAAGATTTCGCATTGAAAATCCCACACAGGTATCTTAAAATATGGCATATGGCATATATATTTTGCAAGAATAAAAAAATTCTGTATGTTTGAATTAAAATAAATCGCAATAACATTTCAAACCTTACTATTTGTGCACTGGTATTAAATTGATAGAGAGATTAACACTGGTTTTGTGAAATTACTTAATGATAATGTCAAAAACTAGCTTGATGTTATGTTTGTAAACTTTGAAAGTTTTGTTTACTTTCTCTTTTGGGATCTTGAGAACTACCTTTTTTCCTAACATCGCTTCATGTGCAATTTTTGGGTAATTGTTTCGCGGGTTGGAAATGTATTTCTTCCACTGCTTAGGAACTGGGGTCGATGGTCTCTCACTTTTTTTATTTCGTCCTGCACCACAACTATTTGATGGACACTTGCCAATACTGGAGAGAGGACAATCTCAAAGGACATTAAGAAAAGTGCAGCATATGTTGCTTCTCTGCAAAATTTTGCTGCTTGAATTAGTGCCATACCGTCGCTTAAATGTGCGACTGGTCATTTCCTGGCTGTATCGGAAGCCTTGGTTCCATGACTTCGTCGGCTTCTAAAATCGAAAGGTGGACACTTTTAAAAGGCTCACGTAAAGTGCCATCAGGGTGCGCAAGGGAGATAGGGACGGCACTT
Organism: Cladopsammia gracilis; assembly: GCA_022457155.1. NCBI lineage: Eukaryota > Metazoa > Cnidaria > Anthozoa > Scleractinia > Dendrophylliidae > Cladopsammia > Cladopsammia gracilis. The sequence goes on along the minus strand of JAJGOT010000169.1, from coordinate 187,167 downwards.
AAGCTACGAACAAAATATGTAAAAACAAGTCTGTCTCAGCCAATCGTGAACATTTTCTCACCTGCTGCTATAACGTTGACTTTCTTCATCGATAGTCAAATTTTTTAATCTCGAAGGTTAGAATTGGTTTTTAGAAATTAATCCAATTTCGATTTAAACGCTTATGGACGAATTTATTCATGCGCGCACGATCCGATGTTGTGCGTTTCACTAAACACTGAGCGATGTCAATAGGCCATTTCCGAGTTGCTTTTTGTCTCGTTATCAAAGCGAGGCTTGGTGCACAACTTTTCATGTGAAAATTAGTTTTCTTTACATGTGAATGAAAACTAATTTTCATATGAAAGGTTGTGCACCAAGCCTCGCTTTTGCAATGTTGAAAATTTTGTCGAAAATGGATTTGTTATCAATCTATAATGAAAATAGGGGAGTAGCAATATTCCTAGTTGCTTCATGCTACGGAAACCGGGTTAAGCTCCGGCCGTGTGGGCCATCGTGGCCCGAGTGCGACTTTACCTTTTTTTTTTTATAAATCCGATGCACGTTTGCAAACACCATTCCATCACTCCACTCGTACAGACCTGGAGATTCAAGCCCGAGTTCTGATATGTCTTTTCAAGAAGGGTTAAAACAAATTCAAAGCAATATGGAATCCCACAATCGAATCAAAATATCCTTTAACTCATCATGTAAAGATAATTGAATTTGCTTTGCTTTGATACATGGCCAAATCAAACGACGGCTGTGCCTTTCAGGCGAATGATTTCAAACATTTTCTGAACTTTTTGCGACACGGTGTAAATGGTGCTGAATGTTAGGGCCTGGTCGCACTACAGTCAAAAACAAAAGTTAGCCCGTGCAAAAATCGAGAAAAACAAAAGAAATCACTTCGGTGGGACACGCTTTTTGTGGAATGTTTTTGTCCTTATGTCATTTTGCACGGGCTAATTTTTGTTTTTGACTGTAGTGCGACCAGGCCCTAAGCCAGGTTGGCCATTTAACATTTCGCAGTAACCCATATAAACGGAGGAGCACGAGGCTTCAGGAAATTCTGATGCATTGAAATCACTCCACCTTGGAAAAGAGTGCTATTTTTAACAGCTTCCTCAGGCTCAGCTCTCACAGTAAGAATCGTGCGTATTCAAGTAAAAAAAACAACACTGAAACGAGAAAACCCTTTATAGAAAGAAGACTACAAAAAAAGCTAACTAATGAAAACAGCAAACTAAGTCAGTTAATTTATCAATGTTTGCAAACACGTTCTTGTCCGATCTCAGTGTTTTTTCTATACACATAATACTATTGATTATGTCACAATTGTCGAAAAATCTGTGCTCGGTTGGTGTGAAAATTAGCTATTGAGACTATTGCTAGACGAAATAATAAAAGCAACAACACAGTAAGACATTAATAGTGCCACAATAGTGTTTTTCTAGTCTCTTATCGTTGACAGTTTTGCAAACATTATTGGCTCCATTCGTCTCAGGAGCAGTCCATCAACGACTGTTTTGTTAAGCATGAAAGCGAGGCTTCATAAAAATACATGATTGACAGCTTTTCCTGAAGCTTTTAACTCAGAAATGTGATCAATTGGAAAAATTCACATTTTTTTTTAAATCTGGAAAGAGAAGTCTTAACATAAAATCGCTTCATATGTTCGTCAGCAAAAACTTTTAGTTCCTATTCGACGATCAACAAATGCGCTGTGACACGCCACTTATGAGGAGGGTATTATCACGTGACTTCCTAAAAAATGGTATTGCCTTTGTTTAAAATTTGCTTTCGTAGAGTCTATATCCGGGCAATTCTGTTTTCTTATTGATGAAAGTTCTCCGAATATATTGAGGCGCAATTTTCAGCCTCGTTCTGATCTTGAACTTAGTTTGACTCTTGCCGACTAGCAAAAAAATATTTACAACTTAAAACGCATGCACAATTTGAAACCACGAACTACCTAGCGAAAAAGAGGAGGTTTCAATCTATTGAAATCCGGACAAATATATGGCTTTCAGCCTTGAAATACTCTTCGTGCGTTGACTTGAGAAGCAAAAGAAAGAACTGCAGCGTACAATTGCAAATTTCCAAGACAATGCAAGGCGTTCATGGATGGATAGGACCATTTGATATTGTGTTCGCCGCTTATTCCTGTGAGATTCTTGTTCCGGCA
>JAJGOT010000169.1:142500-180000 GCA_022457155.1 Cladopsammia gracilis | reverse complement strand
ATGGCTTAAAAGGAAGCACGAGAATTTTTATCATCGAATGCAAAACACACATTTAGTAAAAATAGATCAACAACAATATAGTGCCTTGACCAGGATTCGAACCTGGGTTACTACGGCCACAACGCAGTGTCTTAACCACTAGAAAATCAAAGCGGTAGATACTATAAGTGGATAAAACTAATAAGAGGGTTTCGAAGCATTCAAGTTCATAATCAACCGCTAAATCTCAATAAAATTGTGCACTATAATAAACGCTTTTTACTTTACTAAAATCCACAATATTCTTGTACCCGCTACATCTCTAGACGCTATGTATTTTGAGTTTCCCAGCCAACTCTCCGATAGATGAAAACAAACTGAACGAAAAAAAAAAGAACGAAACGTTCCGTTACTTCAGGCGTTATATTAATTTCTTTCTCTCACACTGAGCTAAATTTGCATGAGAAATTAACACCTCGGTCAAAAACAAAAACAACCATGCTTTGACAACAAAGCCACAAGTTTAATAACAACAAAACTCATCAAAGTTATATCAAATCGTTATGTCGACAAAAGCGGTTTTTATTTACAACCATTCAAATCAATGCACAGCACAGTCAAATGATAAGGAAATCAACGATCGTCTTCTTCCTTGAAATACTTTTAACGCTTGGTTATATCAATAAAAAAAACGGATTCGCACTTTTACAGTTATCATCCAATAAATTAACTTGTTGGATTCGAGGCTGTTTTCGGAAATCCTTGATCACATTTATTTTTAATAAAGTAACCAGATAACCAAAGCAAAGTTGCATGTCCAAACGAATAACAACAAACAATATACGTACCGCTTTATATTAAATTTAACAACTTTACTCGAAAGAAAAGTAACTGGGCTGCGATTGTTTAAAGCGTGACGAATGAACGTTCAATTAGTGATAACAGTTTAGGAACGAATTAACAATGCTTTTCTTAAAGTCAAGGATTGTTTGAATGCGCAGCGCTATTCGCGTACCAACGGCGAACCTTTTCTGCCAGTTGAATTTAAGCGGCTATTTATAAAAACATAATGAGCTAAAACAACTTCTGTTTAAACAACGTGTAAACGTAAGCGTTGCTTCAAACATATCGAAAGCATGTTCTCATGGAATGGAAAAATATAAGCTACATGAAGTTATATTACACGTAGCGAAACCTAGCGAGCGTTCCGCTGTTTATTTGTGGAACTTCTTTAGACAAGTTAAACAATAAACTTGAAAGCCATTGTTATCAATTGCCAACTTTGAGCGTAATTGACATGCAGAGGAAACGTTTAGGAAACGCGAGGCTTATTATTGGGAAAGCAGGGTCTGAGTTACTCTGAGTTACTCTGAGTTGCTCTGAGTTTCTCTGAGTTACTCTGAGTTACTCTGAGTTACTCTGAGTTACTCTGAGTTACTCTGAGTCACTCTGAGTTACTCTGAGTCGCTCTGAGTTACTCTGACTCTGAGTTGCTCTGAGTTACTCAGAGTAACTCAGAGTAACTCAGAGTAACTCAGAGTAACTCAGAGAAACTCAGAGCAACTCAGAGTAACTCAGAGTAACTCAGACCCTGCTTTCCCAATAATAAGCCTCGCGTTTCCTAAACGTTTCCTCTGCATGTCAATTACGCTCAAAGTTGGCAATTGATAACAATGGCTTTCAAGTTTATTGTTTAACTTGTCTAAAGAAGTTCCACAAATAAACAGCGGAACGCTCGCTAGGTTTCGCTACGTGTAATATAACTTCATGTAGCTTATATTTTTCCATTCCATGAGAACATGCTTTCGATATGTTTGAAGCAACGCTTACGTTTACACGTTGTTTAAACAGAAGTTGTTTTAGCTCATTATGTTTTTATAAATAGCCGCTTAAATTCAACTGGCAGAAAAGGTTCGCCGTTGGTACGCGAATAGCGCTGCGCATTCAAACAATCCTTGACTTTAAGAAAAGCATTGTTAATTCGTTCCTAAACTGTTATCACTAATTGAACGTTCATTCGTCACGCTTTAAACAATCGCAGCCCAGTTACTTTTCTTTCGAGTAAAGTTGTTAAATTTAATATAAAGCGGTACGTATATTGTTTGTTGTTATTCGTTTGGACATGCAACTTTGCTTTGGTTATCTGGTTACTTTATTAAAAATAAATGTGATCAAGGATTTCCGAAAACAGCCTCGAATCCAACAAGTTAATTTATTGGATGATAACTGTAAAAGTGCGAATCCGTTTTTTTTATTGATATAACCAAGCGTTAAAAGTATTTCAAGGAAGAAGACGATCGTTGATTTCCTTATCATTTGACTGTGCTGTGCATTGATTTGAATGGTTGTAAATAAAAACCGCTTTTGTCGACATAACGATTTGATATAACTTTGATGAGTTTTGTTATTATTAAACTTGTGGCTTTGTTGTCAAAGCATGGTTGTTTTTGTTTTTGACCGAGGTGTTAATTTCTCATGCAAATTTAGCTCAGTGTGAGAGAAAGAAATTAATATAACGCCTGAAGTAACGGAACGTTTCGTTCTTTTTTTTTTCGTTCAGTTTGTTTTCATCTATCGGAGAGTTGGCTGGGAAACTCAAAATACATAGCGTCTAGAGATGTAGCGGGTACAAGAATATTGTGGATTTTAGTAAAGTAAAAAGCGTTTATTATAGTGCACAATTTTATTGAGATTTAGCGGTTGATTATGAACTTGAATGCTTCGAAACCCTCTTATTAGTTTTATCCACTTATAGTATCTACCGCTTTGATTTTCTAGTGGTTAAGACACTGCGTTGTGGCCGTAGTAACCCAGGTTCGAATCCTGGTCAAGGCACTATATTGTTGTTGATCTATTTTTACTAAATGTGTGTTTTGCATTCGATGATAAAAATTCTCGTGCTTCCTTTTAAGCCATGCTTGCATTGAGTTTATATTTTGTTTACAATAAGCTTCTTTAGTTCAAATCATTGGCAAAGTAAATGCACTCACAAATTGAATTTTGTTTAACTCTTTAAAAGAACCGTGTCTCATACGTTAACTCTTACGTCATGCTTTACTGACTCGGGTAAGCTGTCTAACACCTATTGTCTACCGCAATGTCGTCACTTTTAAATATTACATCTCTTATTATGCAGATCCACATGAATCCACATGATCCACATGATCCACCCGACGTAAAACCCCCATTATATATACTACTGCTCTGTGTATTGTGGAACTTCTTTCTTAAACACAAGAAAGACAAGTTAGGCCTAGGGCAAACGTCGAACTTAACATGTGCCGAATCTAATTCAAATGAGCAAGAACAATAGATTTTGCTCATTTGCATTAGATTCGGCACATGTGAAGTTCGACGTTTGCCGTAGGCCTAAACCAATGAAGTTGGTTGAGAGCCTTTGTTACCAATTACCAATTTCGATCGTGACTTAGATGCAGAGGAAACTTTTTAGGAAACGCCAGGAAAGCACAACAATTTTTTGTTTGGTTTCACAGTGAGACATTTTCTTAAGAAACTGATTGATCATAACAACATCAACATTAGTAATTGAGCGAACGCGAAAATGTTCTTTTATTAACAAGTTTTAATATGCACTGAAATAAAGTTAGCGGATATCTCGATTTGACAACGACCAATACGGCGATTTTCATCATAAGAAAAGTCTACTTTCGAACTAAAAACCTTTTCTGCGGTATGATTATTAGAAAATCGAAAAAAAAAAAAATTGCATGTCAAAACGAATAAGAACAAACAGTGTACTTGCTTTATAATTTACCAACATACACATCACAAGTTTACTTTACGAGAAAGAAAAGTAACTGGGCTGCGATTCTTTTAAACGGTATAACGAATTAAGGGTCAATTAATGATAACAGTTTAGGAACGAATTAACAATACTTTTCTAAAAGTCAAGGATTGTTTGGATGCGCAGCGCTATTCGCATACTAGTAGCCGCTACATCTCTAGACACTATGTATTTTGAGTTTCCCAAACAACTCCCCGATAGATGAAAACAAACTGAACGAAAAAAAAAAAGAACAAAACGTTCCGTTACTTCAGTCGTTAAATTAATTTCTTTCTCTTACACTGAACTAAATTTGCATGAGAAATTAACACCTCGGCCAAAAACAAAACAGCCATGCTTAGACAACAAAGCCACACGTTTAATAATAACAAAACTCATCAAAGTTATATCAAATCGTTATGTCGACAAAAGCGGTTTTTATTTACAACCATTCAAATCCATGCACAGCACAGTCAAATGATAAGGAAATCAAACTTAACGATGGAACCGATCGTCTTCTTCCTTGAAATACTTTTAACGCTTGGTTATATCAATCAATAAAGCCGAGTTCGCACTTTTACATTTATCATCCAATAAATTAACTTGTTGGATTCGAGGCTGTTTTCGGAAATCCTTGATCACATTTATTTTTAATAAAGTAACCAGATAACCAAAGCACAGTTGCATGTCCAAACGAATAACAACAAACAATATACGTACCCGCTTTATATTAAATTTAACAACTTTACTCGAAAGAAAAGTAACTGGGCTGCGATTGTTTAAAGCGCAGCGAATGAACGTTCAATTAGTGATAACAGTTTAGGAACGAATTAACAATGCTTTTCTTGAAGTCAAGGATTGTTTGAATGCGCAGCGCTATTCGCGTACCAACGGCGAACCTTTTCTGTCAGTTGAATTTAAGCGGCCATTTATAAAAACATAATGAACTAAAACAACTTCTGTTTAAACAACGTGTAAACGTAAGCGTTGCTTCAAACATAGCGAAAGCATGTTCGCATGGAATGGAAAAATATAAGCTACATGAAGTTATATTATACGTAGCGAAACCTAGCGAGCGTTCCGCTGTTTATTTGTGGAACTTCTTTAGACAAGTTAAACAATAAACTTGAAAGCCATTGTTATCAATTGCCAACTTTACTGTGAATACTATTTACAACAACCGAAACGGCCATTCATCATTCGAAAAGTCTACTTTCCAACTAAAAGCCTTTTTCTGCGGTACGATTAGAGAATCAAAAAACGCAAGGCAAAGTTACATGTTCAAACGAATAAAAGCAAATAATGTACCCGCTTTGTAATTTACCAACATACACATCACAAGTTTACTTTACGCGACAGAAAAGTAACTGGGCTGTGATTCTTTTAAGCGGTAACGAATTAAGGGTGAATTAATGATAACAGTTTAGGGACGAATTAGCAATGCTTTTCTTAAAGTCGAGTATTGTTTGGATGCGCAGCGCTATTCGCGTGCTAAAGAGAAACGACACGAGTTCAAAATACTCTTTTTAACTACAATTAAGCTGTCTCAAGGGTAATTGAACTATTCATTTGTATTTGCATACTGTTGAAAGCACGAGATTATAATAAGACATTACGTAATGTTTGTGTAAAAATATGTGATTTTGTTGGTCCGTATTACCGTTCGCACTAAATTTTTGCGGGTTCTAATTTTTCTAATTTATATTCCCGCAAACATTTTCTCCTTAAAAAATAACGGCCCCGCTGTCGAAACTATATACAAACTGATCATTATTTAGTAATAAACGTAATGTAAAATCGTGTTGGTGCCCATTTACTAAATAAACGTCTCTTTCGTTAAGAAAAACACCAAAATTTAAAAGTTACTGAAACGACAAACAATAGATTGGAGTCATTCAGCGCGAATTCAAGAGCAACTTAGACCGACCCCCTGGAGTAGCTCATTGTAACTCAGAGCAACTCAGAACATTTGAGTGAGAAACTCAGAGTACTTGAGCGAGCAATTAAGACCATTCGATTGAGCAACTCAGAGCGGTTGAGTGCGCAACCAAATTAGAGCAACTCGGAGCAACTCAGAGTAACTCAGAGCAACTCAGAGTCAGAGTAACTCAGAGCGACTCAGAGTAACTCAGAGCGACTCAGAGCAACTCAGAGTAACTCAGAGTAACTCAGAGCAACTCAGAGTAACTCAGAGCAACTTAGAGTAACTCAGAGTAACTCAGAGCAACTCAGAGCAATTCAAACGATGATACAGGGTCGATAACAGATGAGACTTACTGTTTTAAGAGTAATCTAAAAACACTCTTGCTGCTTGACCTCCTTGTCGATCTGTGTTTAGTCAGTTTGACATAAGACCAGTCACAGCAGAGGTCAAAGACTACAATACTCAATATTTCAAGAATGACATTTATTAAAGACAATTGCAAAACAATGCATTACAGAAAATCCCCTCTCCGTCTAATTCATTTTTAATGGAATTGATCTGACGTTTAAAAACTATCGTAATATTTTCTCTTTCTTGCTGTGTAAGTCAAGTCTTCATCTTCATTCGACGTTTCTTTAGGTACTCTGTCCTCCTGGTCAAACAGTCTGTTCAATATATATTTTCGTGTATTGACTGCTGCCTCAGCGGCCTCCGAATAATCCATATCATCATCTTGCATAAAGCTATGCAATGTTTTCATGATCTTTTTATGCAGTGGGTCAGTTCTAAGATCACGATACCACTTTAGATAGTGCAGATACAACCTTCGTAGCCTCTTTCTGTAAACAGGGAGTAAAAGATTAGATGCTTGCACCTGACGTACAATACCTGCATCTCATTACCTCAAAACCGGTTTGTCCAGTTTTCTTGTTCAAACAGGTCCTACCTCATTAATTCATGGCTGCTGCATATATGAATAAAATTCGCCTAGGCATCCGTCACATACTACTAATGATACAAAGCGGATGTAAAGCAATCAAAATCCCCACCCAACCTCCACTCCAAAAGAAAAAACAACAAGATTAAGTCGCACTTAAATTTTCAGACTTGACGTGTAACACTGGACCCTGTGTAAAAGGGTACGACGGGGAAAATGGACAGGGACGCGGTGGAGGGGGCGGCGAAGAAGGCGGATATGAGGGAAGCATCAGCTGTGGTGTTGGGAAGCAGTCGCGCATTATTGGTGGCACGCGCGCAAAGCCAGAGGAGTTACCCTGGCAGGTGGGCTTCAAAATACAGACGCAATGGTCTGCAAGCAACATCTTCTGCGGTGGATGTTTAATCGATAAGAACTGGGTGGTGTCAGCTGCTCATTGTTTTTCAAAACCGAGAGAAGGTCTCAAGGTTCAGCTTGGAGAATTCGACATCTGGAACGAAGAAGGGAATGAAGTATTAATTGCTGTAAGAAGGGTAAGGGTGAAGAAAGCTAACAACATTGCGTCTTGTCTTTATGAAGCTATGGTTCTTTCCATTTTCAATAACCATGATGTGGCTAAAAAAAGTATTATAAAATAATCTGCCTTAAGTAAAAACTACCTGATGAACAAGCTATGATACACACTAAGAAAAGCTGTTTTCTACTATTATAATAAATCCGAGCAAAACACTATTAATAGTCATTTTCGTTTCCACGACTACTATTTCACAGGTAATCGTTCATCCTTCGTACAATGAACGGACAAAAGATTATGACATTGCACTTGTTGAGCTGGAAAGTGAAGTATCCTTCAATGACTACATGAAACCAGTTTGTCTTCCGAAGGGAAACATCAACTTCGGAGCTGGTGAAATGTGCACTGTGTCTGGGTTTGGAAAAATTCGTAAAGATGGACCACAAGCTAAGACACTGATGAAAGCCGACGTTCCCCTAATAGGTATCGGGGAGTGTAAGAAGTTCTATTACAGCCTCACAGAACAGATGCTATGTGCAGGATACGAAAAAGGGGGAATCGATTCCTGTCAGGGAGATAGTGGAGGCCCTTTGGTGTGTCAAAAGGGTGGCAAGTTTTACCTGACGGGAGTAGTGAGCTACGGCGTGGGATGCGCACGAGAACGATTCCCGGGGGTGTATGCAAACGTGAAGACTTTGGTGGACTGGATTGAACAGACGAAGAGCTCAAAGCGTTAATTAACGTTTCATGGACTATGCGAAGCAGTTTGGCAAGTTTGTCAATATTAGGCTCGCGTGATTCGCGCCGGGCTTACGAAATACTAAGCAATACTTTATTGTTACCAGTTGAGTGAAATAAAGTCTAAATCTCTTAAAGCTGTTACGTTTTGTCGTGTTTGATTTAGCTTCATGTGGTTGTGTAGTTATATATTTGTCCTTTTTAAAAAACGCGCGGTAATGTTTTATCAGGTTTAAAACTCCAGGTTTTTTTAAGGTCGGGGGATACCTGATCATGAATAAATTCACGAGGCAAAGTATTGGCAGGGGTGTCACTTTTAAAAGCTTTTTATCTTGGGTGTTTTGAAGCCGATTTCGCTAAAACTTGACAGATATATTGGAGTATAATGGGAGTTCACCAGTACTATGTTTTATTGAATGAATCGCTCTTTACGGCAATGCTGTAATGTACGTAAGTTGAAATTTATAAAACGTGATTTTGTGTCCAAGTTTGCTCCTCGAGAAGAACACAAAGCAAGTTGATTTCATCACTCACTGATCCGTCAAAACCTCTGTTGTGTCATACAGTAGACACCCGCATATAAGAACACACGATTTCGGAGGTCAAGCTGATTGAGTTCTTATTTATCGGGTGCTTTACGACAAATCAGTCTCAAAATGTTCTTAAAGTTTTATTTAGTAATACTGTGTTAATCGGCCTTGAGGTAAAAATAATCTACTGAAAAATGCTTTTTCAAAGTTTACAGGTACGGTGGATAACAGTATGAAACGGCTGAAAATTTTTTTCAGTGGTAGAGAACGAGTAGAAATGAGCAGCTTGCATCTCTGAACTACTCGCTCGCTAGCAATTTACACGTGGGCGCTGGTGTCATTCAAATAACGGCTTACTTGCTTAACTACTGGTTGCTTATTTTGTTTGAGAAGTTTCCATATAGAATGGCAAAGGACTAGATATCGTAAAACAGTACTGAACAAAAATATTAAATCACCATTTAATGTACAAAAAATCCTGAATAATTACTACCCGTATTAGCATTCGTTATATAAAGATTACGTGTGGTCTTTAACGATCACCATAGATTACCAGGTAAAAAACAAACGTTCATGCACGTGAACAATTTGACGTCTCTGACAGGCTCATGTGCTTATAAATTATTAATAAGTCTTTGAAAGCCATTTAATAGACACTCTATGGCTTAAGTTTAAGGCATAGAGTGGGAGAAAAATTGTGGAGATAGTAGACGACGTGAAGGGGAGAAGTGTGAGGAAAACGTGAACTCGATGCTGATGCTAAAAGAAGCTATACAGTGAAAAATAAAAGGTAACAAAATCAGTACCTACAACCGCTTAAAAAGATGGACAAACAGCTTAAAGCACTTGCAGTGAGTTCATACGAAATAAATGTTACGTAATATACTCGAGGAAAGAAAGTAACTATTTAATTTCTATATTGCTTCCATTCAGTTTGATGCAGGCGCGCGCGCAATTTTCCTTAAGTTGTGCGCGTGCACAACAATAATGGAAGTGCATAAGGATTGTTTTTTTATTGAAGGGATCGCGCTTTGCGGCAGTGCTGTAAGCAACTAAAGTTATTTTTTTAAACGTGGTTTTGTGTCCAAGTTTGCTCCTCGAGAAGAACACAAAGCAAGTTGATTTCACCACTCACTGATCCATCAAAACGTCTACAATACACCTAGTTTACGTCGCTGCAGTGTCAACTCATGAAATTCTCTTTCCGCACTGAATTCTTAGACACAAAATTGCTTGTTTTTACGCTTCCCGAGCAAACACGAATGCAAAAAATATATTTATGGCAATTTTGCTAATTTTAATCCACCGTCTATTGTCAACACTTCATGCAGAAAGAACAATGCGTTGAAAAATAGTGTAATATTCTACCCTGGGTATTGTTAATATATATAGATAGCCCAAGCCTAACAGCGTCGCACTTTGAACAAGCTTAACTAAGGTGAAACTTAACTAAGGTGAAAGGTTGGAAGCACAAGAATTAAGATTGACGAACGGGCTATTTTCAATTTTAGCAATTCTCAAAAACAGTATTACGCGACCGTCTGCACAGTACATTTTTATAGACCGTACAAAAGTTCACAAAAACAACTTTTCTCTTTCTAGAATAACTAGTACCACTAGTTTCCGAATAAAATACAGTTTTTGTTTGTCAAAAATTGCCCGAGAAACTGATTTGAAAATCAAAAATTGCAAAAATACACAAACATATTTGCATAAGGCGATGCGAGTGAAGATAGAACTGTACTATAAACTCAAAGTCTTGTTTTGTTTCCATAAAATCGCTTTTCAAACTATCTAATGAATGAACAAACACATAAAAATGGACAACACAATCTTCTTTCGAAAAAATTTATTCAAATCTCCATTAGTTTACGTTTAAAAGCAAAACGCGTACCATTTCATTATAGCTCATCGAGTTCAAGCTTTCTTCGATGAAATTCAAGAGATCGATACAACTGAATTTAAGTACGTTTTAAAATCAATTCTCCAAAACTAACAATAACACCAATAAAAAGTCACTCACAGATTGATATCAACATAAATTCTCATCGAAAACTGTAATCTGTTTTACTTTTAAGTCCCTCGCTTGCCTGGAAATTCAAATCTCCGCTTCTGGTACGTTCTGAAATCCGTAGAAAACAAACATCCCCGCATTTGATAAAAACGTAATACATGAAGTTCCTCGAAGCAAGATTTTATCCATGAAAACTCGTCTTTTTCCACTAAGGCGGCTTCTGAGTATCCCTTAATTAGTATCCTTGTCTTGAGTAGCAAACCGCGAAATATTCAGGGAAATAACGCCTTTAATTTAAACGGTTTTCTCCGCTTAGTAAATTCACGGCAAAACATCAAAGTGTTTTTCTAGCTGACGTGACATTCGGCCGTGTAACCGCGCGAAAAACAAAGCCCCGCTTTGGTTTCAACATGACGTCGTACGCGCATGTTTTGCGACGTCATACGCGCCCGCGAGCTAGTCCTGCGCGACGGCGTAGCTACAGTAGTCCGGTCCTGCGCGACGGCGGGCGGACGGAGGGCTGGCACACGCGCGCCCGCGAAACATTCCGCTAGCCATGACCATGAAAAATGACGGGCACAGGTTCTGTTTCTATGAGTATGGGGCTGCGCAGCCAGGCCTTCGGCCTGGCAAGTGCTCCGCTATTAATGACATGGTAATAAGATATGGAGAATCGCTCTGGCCTGGGTCAAGCCCAAGATCAGGCGAAGATGGGGGGCAGAGAGGATCAAGCCCGACTTACTCGATCGGGTGGGAGGGTGGGTTGCCACACTCTACGCTTTTGCTGCCTCGAGTAGAGTGATAGGGTGTGGCACATGAAACTTCTTTTATAGTCTCATTAACATAATCCCCAGGGTATTAATTACCAATGCAAATTGAGTTTGCATAGTGTAATATTCTACCCTGGGTATTGTTATTAATGACATGGTAATAAGATATGGAGAATCGCTCTGGCCCTAGCTCACTTCCATTCTCATCTTTGACACCACAGGAGGTTTATAACCCAAACATGAACTTACTCTTCCCAATCCTTACTCTTCCCAATCCTTATTCCTACTTACTCTTACTTATCTTTAATACGTAACATAACCTAATGTAACCCGTAACAAACCTATGAGAACACTAATATGATAATACTGTAACACAAATAACACCTGACAACTGTTGATTTAGCTAGCAATGTTCAAGGTCAATTGTAATGCTTCTAACTCAGGAGATACGCCCAACGAGAGCACGCCCGTTCAATTAACTACCTCTGCCGCTCCCTTCTGGTGAGGAACCCCGTTTATATCCACCTAGGTCAAACACAGTCTCGGCTTTATTCCCTTAACCTAATTCCGAAGCTCTACCCAGTAACTTGCTTGCTTTGGAAACCCTTCACTGGATATCATGGTCTTTCTCTTACGACCCATCATCTAAATCAAACAAAGGTTTAAATAGGGATGTCACCTATTATCCAACCGATCGATAAGATGTATGGGAAACAAAAACGTAGTGGTATCGGAGTTCCCGACCTGGAGGGAGCGACTTCAACACGTCTAAAAAGAACGTCTGGTGGCTACCGAGATATACGGTATACCAACAGGAGTCACTCACCCTGAACAGGAGCTATTAAAATATAGCCGAAGAAAAAACGGCGGGGAAAATAAAATAAAGTCTATGAAGCTACGACAACAATTATGCCAGGCATGCTTATTAAATAAAGCATTCTCGAGAGTACATTATTCACCCAGCCATCCTGGTAAGACTCAATCTCCTTATCTTGCCTCACAACTTCGGTTGCTCCAAACAAATTTGCCACGCCGGCGAGCCTCACAGGCCGGGGCACACTACGATGGAAAAAATTTAATCACGCAGAAAAGCCTCCCATGCGATAACAGAGCAAAAAATTCGCCACGCAGGCAGACCTCACAGGCAATTATCAGTACAAATTCACCGCGCAGGCATCTGCCGGTCGAAAGTTTTGTTTTATATTCAAAATAGTATTTGAGAAGGCAATTATATCTTGATGCACTTCTATGTGCACACTGTTTTTGTACATGCATTTTGTCTGTTTTAAAAGTACAATAAAATATGTTGCCTTACTTTCATCTTTAGTCATACATTTTTAATTAAATAAGAGGCGTAAAGAATTCTCACGAATGGCCGGGCACATGTCAGTTATTACTTTGTAACCAGTAAGAAATAACACCGTGATTATATCACAGTTGGGTAATGTGTCTCTTCACATCACAGTATCACTGTTCTTCAGATCGCAGCTGCCCTGTCAGCTGTCTTAGCTACTCAAAACAGGCGACTTAGTACCCTGCCAAGTGATTTCATAAGAAATGAAGCTGTTACCGTTATTTGCTTTCTTCATATTTACTTATCTACATAACTCAGGTAAGATATCTTACAAAATTACGCCAATATGTATTGTACCAATCAACGGAGTCATCCGGCAGAGCCTCCGTTTCGGGCGTTCATAGTTTGTCTATACACCGAGTATAATACCTTTGTATTCTCACAAACTTCGTGAAGTTTTTCTACGAACTGGAGAATTTGACATAACAGTTCAGCAGAACGCTGGGCTTTTGACTACCTTCAAAACCCGCTTTTCGGTAGTCGTAAGCTGAAGACGGTTTCTGATAACTCTGTTTCACAAGCTCTACAAACGATCTCGGCCATAAACGCGTGAAGTTTTATGAATCTACTACTGGACTCGTTGGCGAAACGACCGG
Organism: Cladopsammia gracilis; assembly: GCA_022457155.1. Taxonomy (NCBI): domain Eukaryota; kingdom Metazoa; phylum Cnidaria; class Anthozoa; order Scleractinia; family Dendrophylliidae; genus Cladopsammia; species Cladopsammia gracilis. The sequence goes on along the minus strand of JAJGOT010000169.1, from coordinate 166,860 downwards.
TTACCAAAAATGTTTATATGGAAAGTTGGTCAGGAATTTGCCCATATGATGGGGAAGGTTATCAAACGTTTTCAAAAAATCAAATGCCCCGTTAATAGCGACTAGCGAGTATCTTTTTTAGTTTCATTTACCTGGTACATAGGATATACCTGGTTAGACGGCCAATCCAAATGCCAGCTGATAAAATAGATGACTACAGAAAATAACAATTGTCAAATAATGAAACATTTTGATTCATCCGCGATTTATTCAAATAATTACATGTAATATGTGCTTTCCGCAAGTTGGGATTCTTAACCTGTTATGGGGAATTGTATGTAGTTTTTTATTCGAGTGGCGTGCCTGTAAAATAGCGGGATAGCTTTTATTATGAGTGTTTGTTCACAATAAATGACATTTTCATCTTCCTATTTCCCTTTTGATCGGTGCGGTTCAAAATGGATTAACCCATTGACACCTGACGATTTTTACGTTTTTGAGTGATTTTCTGCATACACACGCCCCATAGGATTTCGTGACTTCATATTTGGAGTTACCATTGAAAGTGCTGCTGTTTTAAAACATTGCAGGCTCGAGTTTACTGGAAACGTCATTCTGACGTTGGCATTTTGCTTTGTTGAATTGCAATAAAGTCTTCAATATGGTGTTTCTGCGATTTTTGGAAAGTCCACAGCCATTTTTCATCTTTAGTAGCTGCCTGATGAGCATCATTAAGCTTGAAGGTAGTTCAGAGTCCACTTTCTCAACGAAGCGAGTTAGGTGTTGTACTTTGTTTACGAATTTGGCTCGTGGCTCGCTGAACTGGAAAAATGGCCGCCAGGAAACGAAGTAGCTTTGGGACTCGACTCTGGATGAATTTCGCGACCTACCGCGGCATATTTTGGAAGTTGCGACCACAGGAGAACACAACAAGCGCGAAATTTCGGCGGTGGGTTGGAGTGGCTGTGGACTTAGTATAAATATGAAATATGTGGAGGACGGAAGGAACGCTGTCAAAAAATCTCGTTATTTCCCAGCATGCAGTACGGTGGTGATGTTAAAAATCGATGCAAGGTGAGTATGCACTAGAATAAGAAGCTGTAGCTTGGCCGGACCAACGAATAAGAGCAAAAAAATTCACTGCTAAGCTAAGACTAGGACTGAATTTGCTGTAATTGTTGACTTTTGGGTTTGCCACGATGATTTGGATAAAAAAAACTAAAGGCAAAAACGTGATTTTTGTTGTTTTTCTATGACGTTAAAAACGGTAATTTTTGTTATTGTCTAAATTCAAACGCTGATATTCTGCAAAAATCGCTGACGTTTTTGTGTTTATTGGATGTCTCAATTTGAAAGACTTTCTAGTTAATGCTCACAACTGCTAGTTAAGGCAATGTTCACACGATTGAGAAGGTTACATTTTTTAAAGCAGTGGAGTCTTGTACGGGCGGTTACAGGCGGTTCAGGTGTCAATGGGTTAATCAAGAAATTTGATAACAATTTTTCTCGTTGAGGTCACGTGCTGCCTTCGCGAGTGTTCTTCGGAAAACAAATTGCATGCGCGTATTGATTTCACCAAAGTCATAATTTCAGTGTTTTTTTTTTGTGGTACGAAAAACCTGAAGCTGGTAAACCCACAAGCGACTGAAGGTGATACGATTGAATTTGTCGGCCGCTGAAGTAAATTAGCTGTACATGTTCATCACAGGACATCAATAAACAAAATTGTGTCAAGCTTTTCGAATATTCTGATTGGTTATTTGTGTATTCACGTGTAAAGAATGAGTGGAATATCCCAAGCATAAAATTTCCCCGCCACTATTTTGTTTATCATATAATTGGCCGTTTTTATACTAGAGACGCATTATCCGTCTGGTCGAACTCGGGCAAACATTTGTAGTTCGTCTGGTTATGCGTCTCTAGTATAAAGACGGGCACAAGACGCATTATCCGTCTAGAGGAACTATCTTTCGAAATGCGTCTTGAACGACGCACTACGAAAGATAGTTCGTCCTAACGGATAATGCGTCTTGTGCCCGTCTTTATACTAGAGACGCATAACCAGACGAACTACAAATGTTTGCCCAAGTTCGTCCAGACGGATAATGCCTCTCTAGTTGTTCGTCCCGTCTTTACACTAGACGCATAACATGACAGACGCATTATTCGTCTGGACGGATAATGCGTCTCTTGTATGAAAACGGCCATTATTTATGACTCTAACTATAAAACTAGAGGACACTTACAACAAACTTAAAAGGTTAAATATATGTTAACCCTCGGACGTAAAAAAGGGGGAGTGGGAGATCCCACCCCCTTAAGGTTTTTCTCCAATTTTCTTGACCATTTTCGTTCCTGTCTTCAGTAGCTGTTTATTTATCATTGATCAAGCCATTTTTCTCATAAAAAGGCATGCTTTCCACCTTTTTCGGTAAAAAAAACATATAAAACGCCACCGAAAGCAGCAAAATGTTTAATTGTGTCATATTTTACAACTCTAGCAAAAAAATATTTGCAATTTTCGCATTTTCCCGACAAATTTGAATTTTTAATAAAATCCAAGATGGCGGCCACATTTGCGGCCATTTTGGATAACGTCACTAACCCCCAGCAGCGCTATAGACCATCATATTTACCTTACCTCGTAGAGCGCATCATAGGCTATCTGTTAGAGGAAAATATTTCCAAATTATTGTAACACCGCAAAAACCCAAGGGAGGCGTTGCAAACTCTCTCTCTCTCTCTCTCTCTCTCTCTCTCTCTCTCGTACCACGGTGGGGTATAAATTTGCGTGTACGTCCTAGGCTTAAGCCTCGATCACAAACACCAATTTGCCTACACAAAGATAATTCGCTACCATATCGCCGATTAGCGTGGTCAAAATTATGTGTTAAGACACCTGGTTATGACAAAGGGCAACGTCAAGATCAACAGTCAGGGAACATTTCATCCTGTTCTATGGAATCTAGCCGACAATTATTGTGGATCGACCATATTTTACGAACAGATTTTTAACCCAGGCCTTAAACTGCTTGAGTCACATCTGCCGTTTGCCTCAACTGTCCAAAGCTTTGTTTATGTCTTTTGTTTTTCCATTAAACTTTCTAAGCATTTCGCTTCCAAATCCACATTGACTCTTATTCTGTCAATGCGTGAAAAAGAGGATTTGCTTCAAACAGGCTGTCTCCCGATTTTTTTGTGCATCGGAATGTATCTTAGGTGAACCTAGTCCGGAAGCACAACTCTTGACAACCAATTTCTTCACAGTACACAAAGAAAGAGTTCTTCAGTATCTGAGGACTGAATACTGCATAGACATAGGCAAGCTTCTCGTTTTTTTAATGTCAAGGTTCTTGTGTCTAGGAAGTTGCCCCATGCTTGTCTTGCGTCAGGACTCGGATAGGAATTAAGGAGACAAGTTAGCCTTGTTTCGCGGGTTGGAAATGTATTTCTTCCACTGCTTAGGAACTGGGGTCGATGGGCTCTTACTTTTTTTATTTCGTCCTGCACTACAACTATTTAATGGATAGTAGCCAATACCGGAGAGAGGACAATCTCAAAGGACATTGAGAAAATGGTAGCACATGTTGCTTCTCTGCAAAATTTTGCTGTTTGAATTAGTGCCATACCAGTAGTATACAGAATGAGGCTTCTGCAACCGGTGGATCATGTGGATCAAGCGGGTCCGCATATATTAAGCAATTTAAGCGGGAAAATGACATCATCGCGGTAAACAATAGGGTTAGAAGGCTTGTTTAAGCTTGCCCAGTCAGTAAAGTATGACGTGATGGCTATAAATACGGTAGTTTTGTATGCGTGCTTGCTTTCTTGTAATTAAATGTTTTTGTGTTTTGTATTGTCAGCAAAATAATGGTATTATAGAATTGTATTATGAAAGCGGGTCCGTACAGATTAAAAAGTTATAGGTTCATTGTCTCTTCTATCAACAACTTTGATATCCTAATAAATGTTTTCTAATTTTCTCTAGTAAGTGATTGGTTTAAAAGGGGTTTTTGATTGATTTCATGTAATAAGTTTAACGAGGGCCATTCGATTCCTAATTTGTGATGTGTTAATCTCAGTAGATGTATTGACTGAAATAAATATATGCGTATCTACCTTCTGTACGTAACACCCATGGGAGCGTTCTGTTTTGGTCCAAATGCAAATGTAGAACACTGTTTCAAGGTTTTGTAGTTTAGATTTATACCGCATAACGAAAGAACACCTAGACAGTTATCAAAGGAAGGAAAAACTGGGTTTAACGAGTACGAAAATGGATACATTTTTGGAGCAAAACGAGGCAAAGTGCAGCGGAGCGAAAAAAAAATTAAGAAGTCAAAACTGCCGTTCCACTTGATCGCGTGTATAAGTTATATTCGAGGGATTAACGGCACGTAAATTAGGTTGCATAAAAACACCATTTTTCCTTTGTCCATATATTTTTATAGCGCGAATTCAAGAGCAACTTAGACCGACCCCTGGAGTAGCTCATTGTAACTCAGAGCAACTCAGAACATTTGAGTAAGAAACTCAGAGCACATAAGCGAGCACCTCAGACCATACAACTTAGACCAACCCCCTGGAGTAGCTCATTGTAACTCAGAGCAACTCGGAACATTTGAGTAAGAAACTCAGAGCACTTGAGCGAGCAACTCAGACCATTTGATTGAGCAACTTAGAGCAACTCGGAGCAACCCGGAGCAACTAAGAGCAACTTAGAGCAACTCGGAACAACTCGGAGCAACTTAGGAGCAACTTGGAGCAACTCGGAGCAACTTAGAGCAACTCGGAACAACTCGGAACAACTCGGAGCAACTTAGGAGCAACTTGAAGCAACTCGGAGCAACTTAGAGCAACTCGGAGCAACTCAGAGCAACTCAAAGCATTTGAGTAAGAAACTCAGAGCACTTGAGCGAGCAACTCAGACCATTTGAGTAAGAAACTTAGAGCAACTCGGTGCAACTCGGAGCAACTCAGAGCAACTCGGAGCAACGCAGAGCAAGTCGGAGCAACTTGGAGCAACTCGGAGCAACTTGTTGCAACTCAGAGCAACTCAGAGCAACTCGGAGCAACTCAGAGCAACTCAGAGCAACTCGGAGCAACTTAGAGCAACTTAGAGCAACTCAGAAAAACTCAGAGCAACTTAGAGCAACTCGGAGCAATTTAGAGCAACTCAGAGCATTTGAGTAAGAAACTCAGAGCACTTGAGCGAGCAACTCAGACCATTTGAGTAAGAAACTTAGAGCAACTCGGAGCAACTCAGAGCAACTCGGAGCAACTCAGAGCAACTTGGAGCAATTCACACGATGATACAGGGTTGATAACAGATGAGACTTACTCTTTTAAGAGTAATCTAAAAAAAAACACTCTTGTTCTTTGACCTCTGCTCAAACTGACCAAACAGATCGACAAGGATCTGTTCCATTGTTCGTTCTTGTTATTCCAACTGAACAAAAACTGTTTGCAACGTGAAATTTATGTTTATTTCGTGGGCCAAAATGGACAAAAGGGCCAAAAGGGCACTTTATCAGGCATATGTTTTTTACCCTAACACCTTGCGTGGAGTACACGCGCGGAGTAGGAAGAAAATAATTGAATTGAGGAGGAGGAGGAGAGAGAGGAAACAATGCAACTGTGGTGGTGGCGGTGACGGTGGTGTATTGTTTCCTCCTCCTCCTCCTCAATTCAATTATTTTCTTCCTCCTCCGCGCGTGCACAGAGTGTTTTTTATAGATTACTCTTAAAAGAGTAAGTCTCATCTGTTATCAACCCTGTATCATCGTGTGAATTGCTCCAAGTTGCTCTGAGTTGCTCCGAGTTGCTCTAAGTTTCTTACTCAAATGGTCTGAGTTGCTCGCTCAAGTGCTCTGAGTTTCTTACTCAAATGCTCTGAGTTGCTCTAAATTGCTCCGAGTTGCTCTAAGTTGCTCTGAGTTTTTCTGAGTTGCTCTAAGTTGCTCTGAGTTGCTCCGAGTTGCTCTGAGTTGCTCTGAGTTGCTCCGAGTTGCTCTGAGTTGCTCTGAGTTGCAACAAGTTGCTCCGAGTTGCTCCAAGTTGCTCCGACTTGCTCTGCGTTGCTCCGAGTTGCTCTGAGTTGCTCCGAGTTGCACCGAGTTGCTCTAAGTTTCTTACTCAAATGGTCTGAGTTGCTCGCTCAAGTGCTCTGAGTTTCTTACTCAAATGCTTTGAGTTGCTCTGAGTTGCTCCGAGTTGCTCTAAGTTGCTCCGAGTTGCTTCAAGTTGCTCCTAAGTTGCTCCGAGTTGTTCCGAGTTGTTCCGAGTTGTTCCGAGTTGCTCTAAGTTGCTCCGAGTTGCTCCAAGTTGCTCCTAAGTTGCTCCGAGTTGTTCCGAGTTGTTCCGAGTTGCTCTAAGTTGCTCTTAGTTGCTCCGGGTTGCTCCGAGTTGCTCTAAGTTGCTCAATCAAATGGTCTGAGTTGCTCGCTCAAGTGCTCTGAGTTTCTTACTCAAATGTTCCGAGTTGCTCTGAGTTACAATGAGCTACTCCAGGGGGTTGGTCTAAGTTGTATGGTCTGAGGTGCTCGCTTATGTGCTCTGAGTTTCTTACTCAAATGTTCTGAGTTGCTCTGAGTTACAATGAGCTACTCCAGGGGTCGGTCTAAGTTGCTCTTGAATTCGCGCTATTTGCACCGCATCCTTGAATCAGACAATCTCTACAAACTCTTTTGTAGACCATGTTTACATTATCAAAGGCTGGCCGTTTCTCGACCTCGCATAGCTTTTGGTGTTCTAAGCACGTATCTTGACGATAAAACTTGCGACTGCAATGCTGACATTGATGTGTCTTGTCTTGAGAATGTTTCTTCATATGCCGCTTTAAAGCATCTTTTCGATTAAAGGAATCACCACACCGCTCACAATGAAAAGAACTGCCACCGTGAACTGCTTTCTTATGTCGTGTCAGGTTAGTTTCCTGAGAAAACTGCTTCTCGCAAATATCACATATGAAAGCCATTCTATACTCTTAACAATCGCTGTCCGCTTACTTTTTGATCCACACTCTTCGAAAGCTTGTTTCGAAATAAATCATGGTTGTACAAGAGTCAAATTTATTTGCGTCCTAAACAATGCTATTGTGAAATCCCTCTATTCATTGGTTGGTTAAAGAAACCATTATGACGTCACTATGGCAAGCCTGGCCATGTTTGGAGAACTCGACGACATCTAAAATGCAACTATCAGCAGAATATGGCGCTGTTGACGGTTTTGGCGTATTTGGCCTGGCTTTGGCTGTTTTGGCCTGGTTTTGGCCTGGTTTTGGCCTGTTTGATCATCAATATATACAGAGCATTAAGTTGACGTGAACAGGATAGCGTTCCTTGCTTATGAAAACAGGAAATAATGCACCTTGCTCAAATCCAAACACGTTAACAGCTATCTGGTTTTGCTTTTCAAATGTTCGAATTTTACTAACAGGCACCGGAAATTCTATACCTTCAAAATTCAGTTCCTTTACATGTGCCTGGTAATGATGAATCCGTTCAGGGTTAGATCTCCGTGGAATTGGATGTAAAGCTGCCAGCACGCTCCACATGAAGCACTTGTTGTCGCCATTCTTGATATTAACAATCGCCTTTTTGTTCTTTAATTTCTTTGGCAGAGGGAGATAGCTCGATCCTTTCAGAGGCTTGTACTGAGCTACATTTAAATCTAGATGCAGTATTTCTAAGAGCATCCAGCCACTTCCTTCTTTTTGATAAGTCGCAAAGGCGCTTAAAATCTTCTGGTTAGCGTCGTTAAGCTGTTCTTCTATTTCATGTGCGTTGACTGTAGTCATGCATAAACTCCGAAAATGCGGTTCTGAGATTGTAATACGTATTACAATTAAGCTGTCTCAAGGGTAATTGAACTATTCATATGTATTTGCATACTGTTGAAAACATGAGATTGTAATAAGACATTACGTATTACAATCTCATGTTTTCAACAGTATGCAAATACATATGAATAGTTCAATTACCCTTGAGACAGCTTAATTGTAATTGAAAAGAGTATTTTGAACTCGTGTCTTTTCTCTTTAGCACGCGAATAGCGCTGTGCATCCAAACAATCCTTGACTTCAAGAAAAAGCATTGTTAATTCGTTCCTAAACTGTTATCGCTATTTGAACGTTCATTCGTCACGCTTTAAACTATCGCAGGCCAGTTACTTTTCTTTCGAGTAAAGTTGTTAAATTTAATACAAATTAATGTTTGGATATGCAACTTTGCTTTGGTTATCTGGTTACTTTCTTATAAATAAATATGGTCAAGGATTTCCGAAAACAGCCTCGAATCCAACAAGTTAATTTATTGGATGATAAACGTAAAAGTGCGAACTCGGCTTCACTGATTGATATCGCCGAACGTTATAAGTATTTCAAGGAAGAAGACGATCGGTTCCATCGTTAAGTTTGATTTTCTTACCATTTGAATGTGCTGTGCGTGGATTTGAATGGTTGTAAATAAAATCCGCTTTTCTTGACATGACGATTTGATATAACTTTGACGAGGTTTGTTAAAATTAAACGTGTGGCTTTATTGTCTTAGCACGGCTGCTTTGTTTATTTTATTTATTTATTTTTTTTGGACAGAGGTGCTAATTTTCCATGCAAATTTATAGTTCAGTGTTCGCATAATTAAAAGTTTGAACTTTGAAGCTACCGGAAAGTCAAAGTGATAAATAAAGAGTAGACTAAACCTAATGAAATCATCGATTAAAATACACCACAATTTATGGATTGAATGGCTTTCATAAAACTACCAATTCATAGAATTGAATGGTGCGAAAACCGCTTTTAACCAATCATCTTCTAGAGAGAGAGAAACGATGTTTTATTTAGATTAAGTTTTACAAAGAATAGAAGCGAACACTATAAAGATGAGAGCATATATCTACCCAACTCTGCAATACAATATAATTCTACAATACAATTATTTCATTGACAAACAAGCGTTAACAAGCGTTGATCTTATAATGTCCATAAGCCAGTGTCTTACATCCGTTTTGTAAAATATAGCGTTTGTCGTCACAGGGAGATAGACTTGTTTTGGTCAAAGTCATAGAATAGAGTTGATGATTCTTGCTTCTTATTTGGTTCATCCGTCCCATCTGTGGTGGTGTAAATGGTTTTACAGATTTAAGTTTATTGTGCTCCTGACATTAATAGGTTATAAAGTGAGCCATTGAGGAGGTAAATGTTTTGTCCTTTGACGGCGTTTAATAGTTTTTGTTGTTTTTCTAACACCGCTTGCTTTAAACTGCGGTAAAGCTTTTGGTTCTCTGGGTGTCGATACATGACAAACAGTGCGTTGTCCTTCTTGTTCAGTCGATGGCAGTGCTTCGCTTGTGGAACATTCTCCCGAGTCTTTGCGGTTGTTCTCCGTGTTGTGGTAGATAATTACTTTAACTTTTGGTTGTAGTTTGGCCTCTTGAAGGTACTTTCTCCGTTGCGTGTGATCCAACTGATGAACATCTGCAAGATGGTCAGCTAGTCTTACGAGGTACTTTGCACCGCATCCTTGAATCGGACAATCTCTACAAACTCTTTTGTAGACCATGTTTACAGTTAGACGACAAGACACAAATGACATTTGTGTAACAATTTTTCTGTATATATTGATGATCAAACAGGCCAAAACCAGGCCAAAACCAGGCTAAAACAGCCAAAGCCAGGCCAAATACGCCAAAACCGTCAACAGCGCCATATTCTGCTGATAGTTGCATTTTAGATGTCGTCGAGTTCTCCAAACATGGCCAGGCTTGCCATAGTGACGTCATAATGGTTTCTTTAACCAACCAATGAATAGAGGGATTTCACAATAGCATTGTTTAGGACGCAAATAAATTTGACTCTTGTACAACCATGATTTATTTCGAAACAAGCTTTCGAAGAGTGTGGATCAAAAAGTAAGCGGACAGCGATTGTTAAGAGTATAGAATGGCTTTCATATGTGATATTTGCGAGAAGCAGTTTTCTCAGGAAACTAACCTGACACGACATAAGAAAGCAGTTCACGGTGGCAGTTCTTTTCATTGTGAGCGGTGTGGTGATTCCTTTAATCGAAAAGATGCTTTAAAGCGGCATATGAAGAAACAGTCTCAAGACAAGACACATCAATGTCAGCATTGCAGTCGCAAGTTTTATCGTCAAGATACGTGCTTAGAACACCAAAAGCTATGCGAGGTCGAGAAACGGCCAGCCTTTGATAATGGCATGAAACGAAAACTTAGTACCATAGAGGTGGATAGCGACGCTCCAGCAAGTAAAGAAATCAAATTGGATGACAAGATGGAGCACAGTGTGCCCTCACAAGCCGCAAATGAAGCTGTGCAAGACGACAACACAGAAGATCATTGCGATTTCATCTCGGCGTTTAAGTGTACTTTGAAGACCTTCAAGTTAAAACCTCGTATTCAAGAGAAAAACGATCTAAGACTGTTTCTACATAGCAAGAAGAAGCCGCTCCTTCATCGTTTGAAACAAGAACGTACTGCTAAGAAAGGAATAAAGTGGTTTGTCAGCGTTCAAGTGAAGTTCGTGAAACCAAAAGCAGATGGTTCCGATCTGGTCGCAGAACCGCATTTTCGGAGTTTATGCATGACTACAGTCAACGCACATGAAATAGAAGAACAGCTTAACGACGCTAACCAGAAGATTTTAAGCGCCTTTGCGACTTATCAAAAAGAAGGAAGTGGCTGGATGCTCTTAGAAATACTGCATCTAGATTTAAATGTAGCTCAGTACAAGCCTCTGAAAGGATCGAGCTATCTCCCTCTGCCAAAGAAATTAAAGAACAAAAAGGCGATTGTTAATATCAAGAATGGCGACAACAAGTGCTTCATGTGGAGCGTGCTGGCAGCTTTACATCCAATTCCACGGAGATCTAACCCTGAACGGATTCATCATTACCAGGCACATGTAAAGGAACTGAATTTTGAAGGTATAGAATTTCCGGTGCCTGTTAGTAAAATTCGAACATTTGAAAAGCAAAACCAGATAGCTGTTAACGTGTTTGGATTTGAGCAAGGTGCATTATTTCCTGTTTTCATAAGCAAGGAACGCTATCCTGTTCACGTCAACTTAATGCTCTATTCTCTGGGTGAGAAACGCCATTACTGCCTGATCCGAAACCTCAACCGACTTCTTTCAAGTCAAACGCAACATAAAAGTCAAATGTTCTACTGCCCTCACTGTCTTCACGGTTTTGTGCGAGAGCAGCTTTTAGAAGATCACAAACTTCTTTGCAGTCAACATGGGCCTCAGAGAATAGAACTACCAAGCGACGACAACATGTTTCTCCAGTTTAAAGATTTCCATAAGCAGCTCCGGGTCCCCTTTGTGATTTATGCGGATTTTGAGAGCTTGACCACCAAGATACACACTGTCTCACCCGATCCCAGCAAATCATCGACCGAAAAGTTCCAGAACCACCAAGCATGTGGGTTCTCTTACGTCATAGTCTCCGAGAGGCTTGACTACTGCAAACCTCCTGTAGTCTACCGAGGCGAAGATGCTGTGAACAAGTTTCTTGAGACTATACAACAAGAGGAGAAGAGAATTCAGGCCATCTTAAGACAGATTGTTCCCATGCAACTGACACCTACTGAGGAACAACAGTTTCAACGCGCCACTCATTGTCATATCTGTAGAGAGGAACTTGGAGTCGATAGAGCGCGTGATCACTGTCATCTCACTGGCAGATTTAGAGGGGCGGCTCATAATTCTTGCAACTTAAACTTTCAATTTACTGGTCGAATACCAGTCATTTTTCATAATCTCAGGGGGTATGACTCTCATCTCATCATGCAAGGCGCTGAGAAGTTTAAGAACAAACCCCTTAACTGCATCCCGAACAACACGGAAAAGTACATTTCCTTCTCGATTGGTCACCTGGATTTTATTGATTCATATCAGTTTATGAACGCGTCATTAGAGAAACTTGTGTGTAACTTGTCTCAGGAAGGAGATGGCAAATTTCACGTTCTCAAGTGCTACATTGAAGAAAACAAAGTGCCTCTGTTGTTGAGAAAAGGTGTTTACCCGTACGATTATATGGATGATATGCACAAATTTCAAGAACGACAGCTTCCTCCCAAAGAAGCCTTCTTCAGCCGGCTAACTGAAGAGCACATTAGTGACCAAGATTATCAGCAGGCGCAAAATGTGTTTACGACCTTTCAAATGCAAAATCTCGGCGACTACCACGATCTTTACCTTCTCTCAGATGTGCTTTTATTGGCCGATGTGTTCGAAAACTTCCGAAGCATCTGTTTGAATTACTATGGACTGGACCCCGCTCATTACTACACTTCTCCTGGTCTAGCCTGGTCCGCCTGCCTCAAGATGACCGAAGTAGCACTTGAACTTATAACCGAGCCTGATATCTACCTTTTCCTAGAGGAGGGCATTCGTGGCGGTATTTCCATGATCAGCAATCGCTACAGCAAAGCAAATAACCCATATGCCCCTGGCTATGACTCAACGCAAGATAAGAACTATATCATGTACCTAGACGCCAACAACTTGTATGGTTGGGCCATGAGTCAACCTCTCCCGACTCATGATTTTTTCTGGCTTTCAGAAAAAGAAATTGAAAATTTAGATGTGCAGAAGGTGGCTGATGACTGCGAGGAGGGTTACATTCTTGATGTAGATTTAGAGTACCCACCAGAGCTTCACGACCTCCATTCAGATTATCCACTAGCACCTGAGAAAATGAGGGTCACTTCCAACTTGCTGTCTCCTTACTGTCAACAACTCAATGAAGACCTAAAGCTGGGCGGCGCAGCGGTCCCAAAGTTAGTGCCGAATCTTTTCAACAAAAATCGTTACATTCTCCACTACCGCAACCTGAAACTATACCTAGACCTTGGCATGAAGTTGACAAAGATTCACAGAGTATTAGGCTTTGCACAAAGCACTTGGCTGAAGAGTTACATTGACTTCAACACAGCAAAACGTAAAATGGCAGCGAATGATTTTGAGAAAGACTTCTTTAAACTCATGAACAATGCCGTCTTTGGTAAGACTATGGAAAACCTGCGAAAGCGTGTGAATGTCAAGCTGCTGACAAAGCCAGAGAAACTCACCAAGCTCACCGCATCACCTGCCTTTGATTCTTTCCGCATCTTCTCCGAAGACCTGGTCGCTGTTAACATGAGAAAGACAAAGTTGTACCTGAATCGCCCTATTTACGTTGGTTTTACCATACTTGATTTGTCGAAAGTGCTCATGTATGACTTTCACTACAACTATATGGTTTCAAAGTATGGAGCTAAATGTAAACTTCTTTTTACTGATACCGACAGTCTGTGTTATGATGTGAACACAGATGATCTGTATCGGGATTTCCTTCAAGATCTGGATTGTTTTGACACGTCAGAGTACCCACCTGACCATTTTCTGTACAGTACGCAAAACAAGAAAGCCTTAGGTAAAATGAAGGACGAAACTCACGGCTTGCCAATAATTGAGTTTATCGGTCTTCGACCCAAAATGTACTCCATCCTGTTCACTGAAGACAACAAACCAGTGGAAAAGAAAACAGCAAAGGGTATCTCCAAGAATACTACAAAGAGGAAAATTCGCCACCAGGATTATAAGAGCTGCCTATTTGACAAACGTCCACAGATGGCACAGATGAATCAAATTAGGAGCGAGAACCATCGGATCTATTCTGTAACTTTGACGAAGACAAGCCTTTCACCTTACGATGACAAACGACACATTCTAAGTAATGGACGCCAAACACTGGCGTATGGACATTATAAAATCAATGCTCATTGAGTCCTTTGAAAAAAAAAAAATGTGTATAGCTGCATGTAAATATCACTCGGAACTTTCGATTTGTTGACTTACCTTTTAACTACCTTTGGAACGTTGATGAACATATTAAATAAATACAAGTTGAAATGATAACTGTCTGGGTGTTATTTCGTTATGCGGTAATCTAAACTACAAACCTTGAAACAGTGTTCTACATTTGCATTTGGACCAAAACAGAGTGCTCCCATGGGTGTTATGTACAGAATGTAGATACGCATATATTTAATTCAGTTAATACATCTACTGAGATTAACACATCACAAATTAGGAATCGAATGGCCCTCCTTAAACTTACAACATGAAATCGATCAAAAACCCCTTTTAAACCAATCACTTACTAGAGAAAAAATTAGAAACGATTTATTAGGGTGTCAAAGTTGTTGATAGAAGAGACAATGAACCTACAACTTTTTAATCTGTACAGACCCGCTTCCATAACCATAACCACCACGTCATACTTTACTGACTGGGCAAGCTTGAACAGGCCTTTTAACCCTATTGTTTACCACGATGACGTCAATTTCCCGCTTAAATTGCTTAATATATGCGGATCCACATGATCCACATGATCCACCGGACGCAGAACCCCCATTCTGTATACTACTCATACCGTCAATTAAATGTGCAACTGGTCATTTCCTGACTGTATCAGAAGCCTTGGTTCCACGACTTCGTCAGCTTCTAAGATCGAAAGGTGGACACTTTTGAAAGGCTCACGTAAAGTACCATGAGGGTGCGCAAGGGAGATAGGGACGGCACTTTATTTTTTTAGCTGCGAACAAAATATGTGAAAACAAGTCTGTCTCCGCCAATTGTGAACATTTTCTCACCTGCTGCTATAACGGTGACGTTCTTCATCGACAGTCGAATTTATTCATGCGCGCACGATCCGATGTTGTGCGTTTCACTAAACACTCAGCGATGTCAATTGAAAAGACAACACCACTTGCAATGTTGAAAATTTGGTCGAAAATCGATTTGTTATCAATCTATAATCAAGATATCTAACGAGTTTCACTATCGTCACGATATATATCCTCTTGCCTTTACATCGGTATCTCTTTAAAAGCTTGTAAATTCGGATATATTCAAGTGATAACGTCTACGGATTTTGAATGATTTACGGATACCAGTGAAAAAGTTGGAGAATGGATGGTGCGAACGGCTCAAAGAATAATTCCCATCCATAAATCCGATGCACGCTTGCAAACACCATTCCATCACTCCAGTCGTACAGACCTGGAGATTCAAGCCCGAGTTCTGATATGTCAGTCTTTTCAAGAAGGGTTTCAAAGCAATATGGAATCCCACAATCGAATCAAAATATCCTTCAACTCATCATGTAAAGATAATTGAATTTGCTTTGCTTTGATACATCCAAATCAAACGACGGCAGTGCCTTTCAGGCGAATGATTTCAAACATTTTCTGAACTTTTTGCGGCACGGTGTAAATGGTGCTGAATTCTGTTGATAAGCCAGGTTGGCCATTTAACATTTCGCAGTAACCCATAACGGAGGAGCATGAGTCTTCAGGAAATACTAATGCATTGAAATCACTCCAACTTGGAAAAGAGTGCCATTTTAACAGCTTCCTCAGGCTCAGCTCTCACAGTAAGAATCGTGCGCGTTCAAGTAAACATCCAACACTGAAACGAGAAAACCCTTTATGAAAAGAAAACTACAAAAAAGCTAACTAATGAAAACAGCAAACTAAGTCGGTTAATTTATCAATGTTTGCAAACACGTTCTTGTCCGCTCTCGGTGTTTTTTCTATACACATAATACTGTTGATTATGTCAAAATTGTCTAAAAATCTGTGCTTGGTTGGTTCAATCTTGTGAATAAATTTATAATTATGCGTGCAAGACAAAGTGTTTCTACCTCCCTTTTTAATGTGTGAAAATTAGCTATTGAGACTATTGCTAGACGAAATAATAAAAGCAACAACACAGTAAGACATTAATAGTGCCACAATAGTGTTTTTCTAGTCTCTTATCGTTGACAGTTTTGCAAACATTATTGGCTCCATTCGTCTCAGGAGCAGTCCATCAACGACTGTTTTGTTAAGCATGAAAGCGAGGCTTCATAAAAATACATGATTGACAGCTTTTCCTGAAGCTTTCAACTCAGAAATGTGATCAATTGGAAAAATTCATATTTTTTTTTAATCTGGAAAGAGAAGTCTTAACATAAAATCGCTTCATATGTTCGTCAGCAAAAAGTTTTAGTTCCTATTCGACGATGCACAAAGGCGTGATATATACAAAGGGTATATATCACGTGACTTCCTAAAAAATGGTGTTGCCTTTGTTTAAAATTTGCTTTCGTAGAGTCTCACGATATATCCGGGCTAATCTGTTTTCTTATTGATGAAAGTTCATCGAATATATTGAGTCGCAATTTTCATTCTCGTTCTCATGTTGAACTCAGTTTGACTCTTGCCGACTCACAAAAACATAGCTATAACCAAGAGAAAATAATTGGACAATTATAATCTCTTGCTATAACTTAAAATGCATACCACAATTTGAAACCACAAACTACCTAGCGAAAAAGAGGAGGTTTCAATTTATTGAAATCCGGACAAATACATTTCACGCCGCTGATTTAGAGCCGTCGCGGGTTGACTCCTTGCAAAATAAAACGTTTAAAAGAAAAAGAAGCAGAAAGGAAAAAAGACGGAAAGAGAAAGAAATCATCTTTAATTTTTCACGTAAGCCCGCCATAAAGATGCAAGAAATCCTCTTAAAAGTTTTAACCTTTATTGAGCCAATCAGATCAGTTGCAGGTTTAAATTCCTTGAAACTCGCAGCACCTGGCCCGGTTTACATGACAAGCTTTTTGGGCCCGGCACTCCTAAATTTTGGCACGCGGGCCAATAATTTATGGCACGGCACTCCTAATTTTGCTGTGCAAAAGCAAATTTCATCGGCCCGCGTGCTCTAAATTAAGGCGGGCCGAGACCGCCTGGTGAGGTGGTCTCGGCCAGCCAAAAAATGGGCCCGCTTGCTCAAATTCAGTCGCACATGCGCATATGTTCTTCAACAAACAAAAATGGCGCCGTCTGCAAGGTCGGACGCAAAAGTTCTGATATCATGGTTCGTTGTTGAACGTATCGGTAACCATTTCAAACCAAGTAGCTTCTCGTGGGTTCATCCTGATAGTTCACAGAGGCGGCTGATTGATGCAGGCAAGCAAAAATTACCCAAAATAATATCTGCGTTGCCTGTTATATATATATATATATATATATATATATATATATATATATATATATATATATATATAGGAAGGACGAACGTTTTTCTTCAATAATTCGAGCGCTTTTAGCCCTTCGCTTCTTCAAAAGCCAGACAATTGCCAGCTGAATTGCGCGCTGTTCCGCGTGCGCCATTTTGTCAAACGAGATCCAGATGGTACATAAGGGGTTCGCCAAAAAGTGGTTCAACCGCTGGCGAATGTATTAAATTACTCAAAAATTTTGGGTGCCGTTTCTTATTTTAGGCGTGCCCATCTCGAAACCAGATGTGTCAAATTTTGTCGTGTAAATGGAACAAAGTTGGCCAGCGTGCCAAATTTAGGAGTGTCGGGCCCAAAAAGCTTGTCGTGTAAACCGGAAAAAAGCAAAAACAAACGATAAAAACCGACGTTTCGAAGTCATCATGACGCTTTAATAATACTTTATTCAAATACAAACATACAAACATGCTGTATTGCTGTATTTAAAAAGGAAGATCGTGAGGTTATTCCTATTTTAGGTCCAACTAACTAAACGGTTAATAATGTTTATAGAAAGTATAAAATCTAAAAATTTAAGTACGCACATCTGGCACTGAGGCGGCAGAAAAATATAATAAACACTTAATGACTGGTCCCGAGGGAAACAGTGAATTTTGTTTCCCTCGAATCTCGAGAATTCTCGAACATCTCGAACATCGAGATTCTCGGGAAACAAAATTCACTGTTTCCCGAGGGATCAGTCATTAAGTGATTTGTTATATAGCAACAAAAAAAAACACAACACAAGACAGTTTGAAAAACGCGCCGAGCACTCGATCCATCATAATCATGCCACCTTTTGTCACGGTCTGATCACGGTCTGATCACGTGCGCTAGCGGGCAACAGTGAAATGTTACCCTCTGACGTCAAAATTGTTTCCGCTTTCGCAAATGTTGCCCGCTTAGCACAATTGGCGGGAAACAGTTTGTTTGTTAGATGTCATGTGACGATGAATCAACCAATCAACATGCGCGTTGTATTGACAAAAACTCCAGCTATTTAACTATTATAGCGCGAAAGCGCGCGTGATATCGCCTAATACTTAGCCGACGAGGCCGTAGGCCGAGTTGGCTAAAATTAGGCGATATCACGCAAGCTTGAGCGCTATAATAGTTTTAGAATTCAACACATTGATAACAAAGCACAGTTTGAAGAAAAAATATCGCCGACAAGCCTTTTATTTAAAAAAAAGCTTACAGATGTTTTACCGCGCGAAACTTGCAACATCACACAGTTCATGAATGAAAGTGGCGCCTTTGTCAATATTGTGCAAGCTTGAACACTATAACTGTTTTATAATTCAACACATTGATAACAAATCACAGTTTCGAGAAAAAAATCATTGAGATATACAACCTTTCATTAAGTAAAAAGGCTAACTACAATATTTTACCTCACACCATTTCTTAAACAACAAGCAGTGAATGTCGAAACTTTTGCCAAGCTAAAATTAATTTAGCGTACACAATCAGTTGACAGTTTCTACGAAGAGCTTTCGTCTGCTCAAGGAACGGGACAGAGTAGTGACTACAAGAATTAAAACACAGTAAAATGGCATGGAATGTCTTAGTTACAAGTGTTTCGTATCTTAAAAAGTTCAATTCAGAATCAAAACAAATTGAACAAACACACGGCTACGAACCTAAACATAGCGGCGAAAAGTCGGAAAGAACTACAGCGTGGACAGTAAGCTTACAAAAATTCACAGCTAAAGGATACAAGAAACGGTTAAAACATCGTACCTGTAGTTGATTTGGCTTTTTAGTCCCTTCCATAAGCACCAAATTTTCAAACATCGAAGTACGAGCTGAGTCGATCAATGTTGTTTACAAACTTGGAATGCTCGTTTTTTAGCTCCCACAGCCGTAATGACGAGATCAGAAACTTTTCTGAGGAAACATCAAGTCTATATCATATTCCAGAGGTGATTATACCAAAGGAATTTCACGAAAATTGTGCTCCTTCATTCACTTCTTGTCGAGCGGTCAAACTTTGAACCAGTTTTTATTCAGCTACGCCAAGAAACACTGCGACCGCGACAACGGCGAAAATTTCGCGCCTTTTTTGTCCAATCATGTGAACAGTATTTTTCTCTTTTCTTTTCTTCTCTTTTTTTCTTTCTTTTCCCTTTTTTAACTAATAGTTCACGCACTTTTTCGCCCAAAAACACGAAATCGCAGGCAGCAGTCATTTTCACTTTCCTTCAAAATGCGAAAATTTACCGCCATCGCTGGTTATATGTCATGTAGACATAACGTCTATCGACAACTTTTTTACCATATTTGGGCAGTGTATCAATGTGTTGAATTATAAATAACAATGTATAAATATGTAATCAGTTGATGTTCAACCACTTTTTTAAACTCGCTATTGTCATGGTAACTACAGTATGTAAGAAGTATAAGAAGCCGCGTCCGATAAATTAAAAAAATAAAGAATGCGAAAGGAAAACTTAACTTTAACTTACAACTCTTAATTGAGTTTCACAGCGAACGGCCTTTTTGTTCACCACTAAGTTTCAGTATTCGCTTTGCATTTGGCGGGATTTTGTTTTCTTTTGGCGAAGCGAGGAGTTCGTCGCCTGTTTCTAGATCATCGTTTAGAAACACTTATGGCTTCCCAACACAGCTTTCTGGAGTCGTCTCTAGTTTGAAAGTCTAAATGCAACGGCCATGAATGGGCCGAAAAGAACACGCCATGTTCAAAGTGGTTTCTATCAGTAACAAAACAAACCCAACAAGAGAATTGATAGAACTGAGAAGAACAATGTAAAGTCTTGAAACCGGACAATTCGGAGGCTATGATCCATTTGTCCTGCAAAAAACCCTCCGTGTCTCTTCGATAACTGCCGTTTTGTATTCCCTTTTCAGGATTTGGAAACACAGGAAAGTGTTTTTCTTTATTCTGAGAAAAGTGATTTGCTAATTGAGAGAACAAGAAGAAAAATATGAGGACCGTTGAGTGATATTTGCAAACATAAACCCAAGAAAATCCGAATTTTGCATTGTGGCTTATTTTGAGTTCTTTGTCTGAATAGCCGATTATTTGAAATAGAAATAATTTGCAACTATGAACTTCATTAATAATTCAATTTTGGCTGTACAACTGTAATAGGTGTTTAACTGTGGTCTCAATGTGGCCAAACCTAATATTTAAACGTTATTTATCGTAAACAGTGCCAACAGGAAAGCACATACTAGAAAAACACTTAGTTCAAATGATCGACTAATCCCATTAATAGAGCAGTTTTCAATTGAGTGTGGTAAAACCAAAACCAAAGTAATTACTCTGACCAATCACAGCAGTCGTAAACAATCCAATGAACCAATCAGAGCTCGAAGCAAATACATGTCGGCGGCGCTAAGTGCGGGAAAACGCGTGCGAGCAAGTCACGATTGGTTTTGGTTTTACTTCTGATTGGTCGAGAAAGTGGCGCGAGATTTTTTAACCAATCACAAAGCGTAGCAATGCAACACCAAAACAACTGTGTAATTACTTTCGATACTCAATTGAAAACTGCTCTAATAAACAGATTTTGAAGTTAATTTGCCTTAACTACGGTCACCGACCTTAAAGTCAGTCACTTGTTCTGAAGACAACAAGCACGTCATATGCGAAACAGTTTCTTTGTCTGGGAACAATACCCAGACCAGTACACTACTGATCGATATGATGGATTGAATCTATTATTACTCGTGGCGCATATTTTAGTTTATGTCGACGACTATATGGCTTTCAGCCTTGAAATACTCTTCGTGTGTTGACTTGAGAAGCAAAAGAAAGAACTACAGCGTACAATTCAGTAAAAGTTTCCAAGACAATGCAAGGCGTTCCTGGATGGATAGGACCGTTTAATATTGTGTTCGCCGCTTATTCCTGTGAGATGTTTGTTCCGGCAAGTTTTGTGTTTTATATAACTTGCAATTTGCTTAGCGATCGAGCTTTGAAGTGTCGGTTACTGAATGTAGTGAATGTAGCGTAGTCTTACTTTTAAACCCGTGAATTCTCGCAAGCGTAATGAACGGGTTATCGGTAACGGTGGCTTATTCACTAACTCACTCACTCACTTGCTCCTTCCATCAACTGTAAACTAGTGACGTAACGCTTTGTTACGAATGCGTTTTGTAACAAGAACAACGTGAATCCAGCGATAACAATAATTAATTTGATGTAAACGAATATAAACAACAATAAGCTTAAAGATGTTTCTCATTTGGAGTCTTCGATCCAAAAGGATTTTTCAACCGAGACACGTGTTTTGATGCGTATCTACCTTGAAATTATAAAATTTTGTCTTAATTGAGCATGTGTTCCTCGATAGTGTAGTGGATTGAGGTTGTGGCTTAGTGCCAGGAGTGACGGTCAGAAGGCACAAGTTTTTTTGTTTTCCTTTTTTTTTCTTTCATAGGACTGGACATTATAAAAGTGACGTACTGTTTTTTTTGCGTTCATCAAAAATCCTTGCGTTTAATTAAAAAAATATACATCGAATCGTGTCAGTGTGAAAACATAAGCGTTACGCGTTAGCACTATTACATTACACGCTAGCATTTCTTCTTCATGTGTTGGATCTTAGGGGCCTTTGATTAGACATAATTTTAAGCTTACGTTTCTCCGTAAAAGCACTCAAAACACTCGGGAATCAATGCTACAATGAGTTCAAGGCGCCACGAGTTCAAGCTGTGTACAGCTTCTCGTTGACCATCTGAAGACTTTGAACAACATTAGTCATCTAAAAAAAAAGGTTCAAACTTGGTAAACAGCATTTGTTATAGTTTTTATTTAACGATGATGTTGTTACATTTGTTAAGAAGTCAGCGCATACGACGAATTTCATAGAGCATGTGTGATAGCCCACAACAAGCTGAGAGCGCGTCATGGTTCCCAGCCTCTTGTCTGGTCAGAGGAGTTGGGTGACGAAACTCAGAAGTGGTGCGAAGAACTTGCTATAAATGACATTCTTGAACACGACAACAAAACCATGGACACGAAAAACCAGGGAGAAAATCTCGCTGCTTTCAATGGCACCAATCAGCAAAGTGGCGGTCCTACTCCAGATCTTTGCAAACAAATTGTCCAGCGATGGTACATAGAAGAACAGAACTACAACTACCAGACGAGAATGCCAAAAGCTCCTGGATTGCCAATCAAACACTTTGCACAGGTATTTAACTGGCGTGTTCAACTGAACTTCCGACAAGCAGAAAATCGTTTCAAGGAAGTTTGCATCAATGGAGCTTTGCAAGGACCATGTCTATAGCAATGGTCTTTTACACGCGCTATGGACTATGCCCTTTATAAAAGAAATAGAACCATTGTGTTCGAATGTTTGTTCTCTGTAAGATACTTACAAACGTTCACATCTAATCGAGTTAGAGCGAAATACAATACAACAGTGGATTGGATCAGTTGTCACCTGTTGCAACGCCATAGAAAATGTGCAATGCTGTTATTGGCTTCTTTCAGGCACGCATGCAAGGTACAAAAGCGTGCCTGGATGAAATATAATGTTAGAAGACCTAACTTTTTTCGCTATTTGTTACTATTTTTACGCAGGTTGTCTGGAATAGTTCATTTGAAATTGGAGTTGGTTCTGCTCGATCCACCGTTCACGGTGATATTATCTGCGTTCGTTATAGTCCCAGAGGAGCTGAGGGCGGCCCGGCCGAGTTTAAAGAAAACGTCTTCCTCAAATCAGGTAGGAGACTTCAGGAAAACAAAAATAAACGAATCAGTAATTAGGGTATGTCACTAAAGGGTGTACTGAATCAGTAATTTGGGTATGTTACCAAAGAGTGTACTGAATCAGTAATTAGGGTATGTTACGAAAGAGTGTACTGAATCAGTAATTAGGGTATGGCACTAAAGGGTGTACTGAATCAGTAATTAGGGTATGTTACTAAAAAGTGTACTGAATCAGTAATTAGGGTATGTTACTAAAAAGGGTACTGAATCAGTAATTAGCGTATGTTACTAAAGAGTGTACTGAATCAGTAATTAGGGTATGTTACGAAAGAGTGTACTGAATCAGTAATTAGGGTATGTCACTAAAGGGTGTACTGAATCAGTAATTAGGGTATGTCACTAAAGGGTGTACTGAATCAGTAATTAGGGTATGTTACTAGAGTGTACTGAATCAGTAATTAGGGTATGTTACGAAAGAGTGTACTGAATCAGTAATTAGGGTATGTTACTGAAGAGTGTACTGAATCAGTAATTGGGGTATGTTACTAAAGAGTGTACTGAATCAGTAATTAGAGTATGTCACTGAAGAGTGTACTGAATCAGTAATTAGGGTATGTTACTGAAGAGTGTACTGAATCAGTAATTAGGGTATGTTACTAAAGAGTGTACTGAATCAGTAATAAGGGTATGTTACGAAAGAGTGTACTGAATCAGTAATAAGGGTATGTTACTAAAGACTGTACTGAATCAGTAATTAGGGTATGTTACGAAAGAGTGTACTGAATCAGTAATAAGGGTATGTTACTAAAGAGTGTACTGAATCAGTAATTAGGGTATGTTACGAAAGAGTGTACTGAATCGGTAATTAGGGTATGTTACGAAGGAGTGTACTGAATCAGTAATTAGGGTATGTTACTGAAGAGTGTACTGAATCAGTAATTAGGGTATGTTACGAAGGAGTGTACTGAAAGGAGAGAACTGACGTAACTGTTCCAATACACTTCACTTTTCAGGCCCTAGTCCGTCTCCGAACTTTAGTAGCGTTCATAAATGTAATAAAAATTGTAATGAATTTATGTTGGTAATTTATTAAAATGACACTGCCAGTACAAAACAACATCAAAAAAAGCAATGGCAACAAAATGGTGTCAAAACGTGAAGAGAGAAGCAAGTTTTTTTGTTAGTTTAAGGTGGTTCGATACAGTTTTCTGGAGACCATACCAACATTTTTCAATCGGCTTTTAAGCGGTCTTCTCCAAGTCAGATCAATGTGAAATTTTCACCGCTAACTGGTTTTTAATTGAAGTTTGGCAAGATATATTTTCTGATAAAATCGATATTACCATGACGACGATAAACAAGAAACTTAGAAATCAGTAAAAGTGAAATTTAGCGCGTTTAAGATTTCGCATTGAAAATACCACATAGGCATCTTAAAATATGGCAAATGGCATATATATTTTGCAAGAATAAAAAAATTCTGTATGTTTGAATTAAAATAAATCGCAATAACATTTCAAACCTTACTATTTGTGTACTGGTATTAAATTGATCGAGAGTTTAACACTGGTTTTGTGAAATTACTTA